>OZ023273.1:124328029-124925646 GCA_964007475.1 Hybos culiciformis
AACAAATTGTAAATTAATAATAAACGCAAGATTTTGAGCAAATAGGTACTGCCAAAAAATATCGTAGCTTTTATCTTTCTGCTATAATTTATAGCTGATTTTCCGCCGAGTTTTTTTCAGTGTAGAAATTCTAAGTTTCTGAAATAACATTCGTGCAGTATCTTTACATTACAAGGTCAACCTTCGCGCAAGGATAGTGAATCTCAAGGCCTGTGGTCAATCCATAAAGTTGACTTACATTAATTTACTTTATTTTACGTACACTTTCTAAAGTGTTTTACGAGTTGACGTTTGTAGTCAACACTTCAATGTATACAATTTATATAATTTATTTATTATTTTCAATAAAACAATTTCCTTAGATTCTATATGACACTTTGACAATTATACGCCTTATCACCTGATTGTTATCAATAAAAAAAATTAAGACCTTTTGACGTTTTCGAAAATATTAACTACTCCATTTTAATGAGTTTTTAATTATAATGCATATCCTTCAACATTTCCTTAAAGTGCCTATTTATTTACCTTTTTTTTTCGTGTAAAAATATTAATTTCAAATATTTGCCGGCAAAAGGAAATTCACAAAGAAATTGTTGTTTTTATTATTGCACCTTTTTGTAAAAATAAAAAATTAAAAAAAAAAAAAACAGTCTGGTAAACTATAATTTTATTACCCTAGAGTAGTAATCAACAAAATTTCAAAAAAATTATATACATAAATAAATAAAATATAATGTAACATAAGTTTGAAGCAAATTACACTTTGGTTAATAAAAATTGAGTCTTAAGTATATTAGAATTCTACAGGCACGCAAAGTATAAGCATCCGAATTGTGAATAATTAACCGTGTATCTATATAGTTTAACTTTTCTCCATTCAACATAACCCAAAAAAACAAATTTTTTTTCCAATTTGGTATAATTTTAAATGCGAGTACGAGAATAATATTTTTTATCAAACTATCTAAAATATTATAAGTTAAAAAAATATATATTTCATATTAATTTATTACATCTGACGACACTGCATAACATACTGGCCGAAAAAAAATCTGTATACATATTGCACATATTTCAATATAGATCAAAACTTTCATTGAAAAGATATGTAAACAAATCTCTTGGCTAATCTTACAAACATTTTTACAAATGGTTTGACTTAAAAATAAATTTAAAAATGTGTAAGAATTTTCAAATTGAAGATTGAAAAACTAACGAGTTCGAAACTGTGCGTCAAACCTTTACATCACCCAATCTAATATAATTTTAGAAAAAAATTTTAAAAGTGTTTCAGATTTAAATCGAATTCGATTTACACTGCGAAGGCAAATCATAATTTAAATTACCAGGTAGACAGAACTTATATTAGTTAATTGCATTATGTACAAAATATCCTGAAAATGTTTTACGGAACTAGTATCCTTAAGATATTATGACTGCAATAAAATGAACAATATTTTTGAATGAAAAACACATTGAAAATGAAAAAAGAACTTGATTTTTTTTTGTATTTAGAATAATAAATGTCGACAACGTGTGTGTCCTGCTTTTTATACAATTTCTAGAATTTTATTTTATTTTTATTACACTATTCTATATGTATACAATGCTAACTTGCTGCATAAACATAAAAACAGATTTTATTTTATTGTAAAAATGTTTATTTCACTTTTTTGTGGAATTTTAATTCAAAACAATAATAGTTAAAATTTAAAAATTGCTTTTTAAATGCAATTTTAATTTATTAGAGTTGGTTTTTTCTTTAACTAAGTTGGCAGGACTAAAATCTGCAAAATTTATAATTATTTTATAATTTCAATGAAAATAAAAAAAAATTTACTTCGTGTTAATAAGATATACAAGACAGAATTTCGAAAATTATATTACTTTAAATTATGTTACTAAAAGTTTCGCATTTTAGTTCTTTTCGAGCATGGTAAATGTTCCATTGTAACCATACGGTAATTTAATAGAATTAATGTTGTGTTTAAAGGAAAACACTCACTTTAATAAATTAAAGAATAATATGAAAGATTAGGTATTATCATACTAACTATTGACAACCATATCTATAAGACTTCAATTTTTCGAGTTTTATTAATTCTTCAATTAGAAATACCAAATTTGTTATTTTTTAAATTTCAACCACCAGAATTCGATTCATGACTATTTTAATAATATATGGTGGGCAATTATTTTCAGGTCTTATTTAAGTTGTCGGTAAACAATTTTTATTTTGTCAAGAAAAACGCCGACGATCGTGTTGTAAAACAATTTAGCTTATAGTTATCATATAAAATTTATAATAAAATTTTATTTTGATAGTTATATGATTTAGTTGTGGTTCTAAAAAAAGGGATATTAACGTGATTCATGTTTTGCACAGAAAAAAAATACTGAGTATAATGATCATCAGTTCAGTTAACGTCGACACCATCCGTAGTGACATTATTATTGGGGAAAACTCATTCAACGTGAGATTTGAGTGACTGTCAGCGTTATCTAAAATATAATTTTTTTTTTCAACACCAAAGAACATATGTGAGAATTCCATGCCAACTAAATAACATTCTCAGGTATAAAGTTTCTGTCCATAAAATGCAATATTAAAATTTAAAGTTGACTCCAATTAAACAATGATCCCATGAAACTCTTTGCTTTGAGTAGAATTGTAAAAAGAATGAGAGGAAAAACAAAAAAAATATTTAAATAAGAGTGATTCTGAAAAGTGTGTAATACGATAATTAATTCAAGACACAAACTCCTAATCACATATCTAAGCTTTCATATAGGGAAATCGTTCCAAATTAGATCTTCACGATTTTATATTTCATATAATTAAGTATTTACAATCAAGATTATGGTAAATATTAAAATAGCAGTGTTAAAATTAGCAATGGGAATAATATAATCCCAAGGATTTGTATAATGTGTTTTGTCAGTGTATTCCAAAAGTTTCATTTTATTAGTCCTGGCACCAAAACAAGTATAAACATAAAAATATGATATGTTTGTATATAGTCTATAAATATTATATATATTTATATGAATATTCCATGTGCACGGTTTTTATTATTTTTTCACACTGTACAAATTAAGTAATAAAAACAACCTGATACAAAGCTAAATTATCCAGTAATAAATTTTGAAAGTACAATAATATTATATTACATGATTATAAAAATTTATTAAAACATCTTTTTAATTCAATATTTTACACAAAAGCAGAAAAACTCAACTCGAAGACATAAAACTGTCTTTTAAGATACAAATTGAAATTGAATAGATATTTAACAGACAGGCGGTATATTTTCAAAGAATATTTTTATTTTTTTATTGCTTTTAATCAGCAGATTTATAAATGTGCCAAATTGACTGGTTATATAGCTTTTGATATTTAGCCGCCTAAAACAATATCTTTAAATTTTTGATTTTCATCGAAATAAAAATGAAAAAGTATTATAATCTATTTGGGTGTTTGTGTCTATTTTGTACAATGTATTTTATTTTCAATCATTGGTACTAGAAACTAGAGTATGAGAGAGTTGCGTGAATCACAATTAATACTCAGAAATTTTTTTTTGCGTGCCTCTATACTCTATACTAAAACCTGATAAATAGAATTTAATGATAATGCATATATTAAAGATTTCTGTAATGAGTAACATATAACATTCTGAAGTTAATTTTAACAAGAACTTCAGCTGCATTATTCTCCAAGATTTTCAGCTGCAATATTCTCCTACAAAACCAGCATTTTTCTTGCAAGTTGCTGATAGTAAAAACAACAAAGTTGAAGAAAAATGTTACCTATAAAATATTTTTATAAAAGTTTTCTGAACTTTTTATGTTTTAACTAAGTATGCAGAAGCAATATTAAAACGAATATTAGAAATAAATTCTCAAGTTTATTCAAACCAAAGTTTATTCAAATATTTTTTCGCGATAAAATTTATAGTGAGATTTCACTCTAAATATTATAAACAGATATGAATAACGAGCTACATCAAATCTTAAATGTGGCGCGTCGGTATTTTTATCTGAAATAAAATGCAATTGACTTGATGGCGCACATTGATTTTCATCTGAGATCTCACGCGTCAGTCTGTTTTTTTTTTTTTTTGCTTTATTTATTCTGATTTAGCTGGCCGATAAGTATAATATTATATACACTTTTGTTGACCTATAAAATTTGTTTTATTATTCTCAAATATAAACAAGAGATTTTCTGTTAATTTTTTCAGTGAAATGAATTAACTTGACGTTTTATGTCAATTTTTTTTTTAACAAAAATTTTAATTTCTGATAAGTCGTGCTATAATTTAGCATATAATTTTATTAAATGAACTCAGTAGCAAAAAAAAGTTTGGAAATAGTCTAATTATGTCATAAAAAAATTCTGAACTCACATGCTAAAAACTTGTTCAAGTCTTAAATGAAATTTTATATTTACATAAATATTTTATTTTTATTATTCCAGAAATATTTGTTACAAAAGTTTAAATATTAAATTATAAATTTTTTAATTATACAGTATTTTATTCAAATTCAAATAATATAATTTTAATTTATGATCTGTAATTGAATTTTATGTATATTGTACTTTATGAATTTGATTATAGTTAATTATATAGTTATAAATTATATAGTTATAAAAACTTAATATTAAACGAAAGAAAAAAGTTATCAATTACAACTCAGAAATTACAAAAATGCGAAAACGCAAACATTGTTTTAAAGTGAAAAAAAACATAAAAAATACAACAGCTTCGCTAAAACCTAAAATCATTATGATCATTAGTTTCAAGTAGTTTTTCAATAAGAATTTTTTTTTATTTTTAAAGTTTGAAATATTTTAAGTGAAATGCCTAGTAAAGGAGCTACAATTTAATAACTAAAGATGATATCGTACAAATGTCCACCGCGACTACGTTTACAGGCATTAAATCTTTCAACAAAATTTATGAACCAATGACACCACCAGCACAATATGCACTCCGAACGAGATGGAATAATGGTTTTTCCTCAACCATTCTTGGATTCTCTGAAGCCCAAATTCGACAATTTTGCTTGTGAACATAGCCATCGGGACCATTTTTTTTCTCAAAGCTATTTTAAAGCCGAAGTGACAGCCTTATAACTGAGTTGTCTAACCAGATTAGCGCAATATAAGATTTATTTTATAATATTCAATAAATATTACGACTATTGTAGTCGTAGAGTGCAGTACTAATTGACATTGACATATATGCTAAAATAAATTATTCAAACTTTAAATAAATAATAAATACTTGAATTCTTTAAATTTTCAATTCAATAAGGTTAATTAACAGATTTTTCAGTTTCAAACATAAATTTTTTTAACGCAAAAATAAAAAATAAAAATAAAGACAGGATGTTTAAATTTGCATTTAAATTGATTTTTTTTTTTACTTCGTT
Source organism: Hybos culiciformis (assembly GCA_964007475.1). Classification (NCBI taxonomy): domain Eukaryota; kingdom Metazoa; phylum Arthropoda; class Insecta; order Diptera; family Hybotidae; genus Hybos; species Hybos culiciformis. Next base: position 124,333,472 of record OZ023273.1, read on the forward strand.
GAAATATTGCACCCTATGATTAAGAGGCTCTAATTATTTTTTTGAGAATTAAATTTATTGTTGCATAAAATTTGAAAAAAAAAATTGTTATTTACCATTCTGAGGAAAAAATATATACTTTTTATACCTATCGGCATTTTAATTAAAAACAAAAAAAAATTTCTTCAAAAAGAAAAAGAACTTTTGTTAAGTAGGAAGCACACAGCATACAAGTTCACAACTTTTATAAAGTGTGTGAAATGAATTTAAGAGTTCTTAAAAAAAAAAGAAGAAAACAAACTTTTATGCCAGATTTTTTAAATACTTTTTTTTCTATTAACAGTCGTCTTTTTTAGTCAACTTAATATCGGTATAAGAGTGTTCTGATAGTTAGAACTCCAAATCCATTATAAAATTCTGAATCGTAATTTTAATCTCACCACTGTATGATTCTAATGTATAAACTATATTCATAAAATGTATTAAATAACATAAAATATACCTAACCATTAAGTCAATAAAATTTAATATCATAGTCATGAAATGCAGATTGTTATGTTTTCTTCAACAATCCTTTAGATATATTTAAAATATAAAAGAGAAAGCCAATTAAATTAATTTATCACAAAATATTCTTTAACCATATATCAAAACCAGCCTTTCTTATTTAACAAATTTTATTAATTTTTCCTTCAATAACTCTTCTTATGGTAGTTTGACTTTTTTTTTCCTTTTATTTTCTTATTTTTTTTTTCTAATAAAATTATCCATTAAATGAAAATTCATTTGATGGCAAAAACAAACATAAATTTTCTTTTCTATGCAGCATATAGATTACAACATATAGCTATGTATGCTGAAAAATTTTCATATTCTTACATTTTATATATATAATGCTATATAAAAATATTTTTCTATTTCATTTAGTTTGTATAATTTGCTCTTTGAACATTTTGTATGCCCATCTGTACTAACAATAATAAATATCCTTGTTTGGAAAATGAATTGGTTTTAATAGTTGGGCGGTAAAACATATATTTCTTTTCATATAAAGTTTTATACAAAAAAAAAAAATAAATAAAAAATAAATAAATTTAGTTAGAGTTAATTCATATAATGGGCAGAGCAAGAGAGAAAGAAAAATAGAAAGGGAGGTAGAGACGAACCCATCTAAGTAAAGATTCATGATACCATAAATATTATTTTCAATTCTTAAATGGATATCTTATGGGTGTTTGATATAGTATAGTAGGGACCATATTATGTTAAAATATCTATATTTTCAATTTTATTATACTCTCGAAAAAGATATATTATTATGAAATTGATTTGAAATAAAAACTAAGTATGTATATCTAAAGTAGATTTTACATATATAAATAAATGTAAATATGTATATTGTACACATAGAATTGCGATAAATTTTAAAATAACCCAATTTTAGACTTTCAAAAATATGAATAATGGTTATCTGTCATAAGTGGTAGAATCTTCAAACAATCTTATGGTTTGAAAAAATTAAAATTCAATTTTTCTTAGTTCAAACAATTACAATTAATAAAGAATTATATTTTGTCCGAAATAATCGACCAAATCATAATATTCATAAAATAATATCTTGTAGACAAAACGTATATAATGATTTTACAACAAAACAATAAATGTATATGCTATAATTAATTAAATATTGAAAAAAAGAAATCTTAATTAAAATTAAGGCAAGGTTGATCTCTGTTGGTATATCTCTGGAATAAAAAAACAATATTTCTGCAAAATGATGTTGCTTCTGCAAAAAAAAAAAAAAGATCTTAATAAATATTTTCTGCATTGAAAGAAATAAATTAAGACAACAAAAATATTAAATGAAAATGTTATTTTAAGATATTTTCTTTTATTGTTATCTTTATTATTATTATTATTATTATTTTTTTTTTTTTAAATTGATTTTTCAATGAAAATATATGTTTATAGGAAAAATTGTACTTAAATATGTACATAATGTATGTACAACAATGTATAATGCTGTTTTTAATATAAATGTGCTATTGATATTGGAATAACAAAATAAAACGGAAAATGGGGAAAATCTTCATTACAAGAGATATTATTGTACATACATATATATATTTTTTGTTGTCTTCAATGTTTTCAAATTGTTAAAAGGATAAATTGTTGAAATTTTAAATCAACCACCTTTGTTTATACAAACAATAAATAATAAATTTTCTTCAAATGAATTGAAAAAAAAAATCTCATTAATATGAAGAATTTATTGCAGCATTTTAAACTCTTGGCATTTTTAAACGAAATGTTAAAAAGTTTAAATTGTTGGCGTTGAAGTAAGACAGCGATGAAAAGAGAAAACACTTACTTCGAGTAGTTAAATTAAAACTTTTTTGGAAGCTCAAATATCTATAATTTTTATTTATTAGATTAATAACCAGATTTTTTTTTAGATTAAATATTGATTAGATTTGACTAAAATAGTTAAAGAAAAAAAAAAATATCGTAATAAAATGTTCAAAAGAAATCAAAAATTCAAATTAAACTTGTTACTGAATGAAAATTGACAAAACATTGAAGTTATAGTTCGAATGATATTTTCTTATTTTAAGTTTTCCAAAACCCTCTTAATATTAACTGCATTACTTCCCAAATCTCTTGTTTTATTTTTTTGTGTTTTTTTTTAATAAGAAGTGACTTATGACCGGGTTAACATAAAATCATATACTTTTTTTGTTCATTTTATTTTGATACTTTTGCATCCTAAGAATTATTTTTTTTTTTTTTTATTATCAAGAAAAATTTATTATTTTATCCTTAACACATTTAGGTTAATTTATGGTGTTCCACGATGAAAAATAAAGATTAAGACAAAAAGCAACAATTTTACTACCACCCAAACACCATCATTCAAACATTATCAAGATGACTTTTTATATTTTCTTTACACATTTCTAATTTACTATGCTTGGGGTCTGTTTAAACAATTTTTTTTTGTGTCGTAATCAAGTATATAAAATATAATGAGTTTGTTAAATTTAACTTGCATAATAAATAAATTATACTAAATATTGTATGCTCATTATGCTAATTTGTGTTCAACAAGTCTTTTTTCGTTTTTTTTTTTAAATAAAAAATTAAAAATTTGGGAAATTTAAAAAGTGATTACAGTGTCTAACTAGTTTTTATAGCTCGAACATTTTTTCAATTCTTCAATTCTTCGCTTATTGAGTCAACAAGAACAACTTAGTATTATTCTCACTTTATACGGCTCTTAGCTCTTTAGATAATTTCCTATAGAAATATTTAAATATTTATATTTAAATATAATTAAAGCCCAATTGTTTGTTATTTTGATAAAAAGGATCTAAAAGAATATTGTATAAACAGAACCTTTTTTAATATAATGTATTTAATTTTTTACCACATAATTCAAGAGTAATTTATCTTCATGAATTTCTTAGCAAAATATATATATATAGGTATATATAATAAATATATATTTTTAAGAAAATAAAAATAAAATTATAAAAACAAAAAAAAAAAAATCTTAAAGGTAGCTTATCTCAAAAATAAAGACAGAATGAATTACTCCCTAGAGACATATTTAATATTATATAAGACTTGGCATAGAAAGGTCGTAGGTAGACATTGTAATATAAAATAAATAATGTTACAAATATAATATACTAAATCTTTTCCTGTCGCATTAGACGAATCTTTTAATGAACCATCCATACGAGGAGCCATATCCTTGAAAAAATTTACGAAGTCAAAAGAAGATTAATAATCAATAAATAATTTTATATTCTGTGTCTACTATAAGTTCAAAAGTTGTTTGACGTCCCAAAATTGTTTTTCATGAACATATTATATGTGTGTTTGAAAATCAAATACCTAAAAAGTGAATTTGCGGAGTTAATGTTTCGTTAGAATGACGACGACAAAATTAACATTCTTATTTTGTAGTCAATAAATCAAAAGCACTCTAGTCTAAAATTCCAATTAGTACAGCACATACATTAAATGAAAATAGATTCGATATTATTTTTTCTTGTTATTTTGTAAATGTCTTCATAATTCATTGTGATCTATACTCAAAACTTTTAGAACATAACCAGTATAAATAATATTATAAGAGCTGAAAACAAAAACATTTGTGCTCACACCATGGACCACAAATAGATATATCGTAGTTTTTTCTTTTCACAAATTAACTGAAGAAAAAAAAATTGCTGCCAGATGGAAAATTTATAGGTGGCACCAAAGGTATATATATCTGTACATCTACATTTTTATATATTATGTATTGTATGTATGTGTAATGGGTATGTTGTTTTAATAAAAATTAACAGACAGGAAAAGAAAGATATCTAAAAAGTTCTTTAACAAAATGAAGTTTAAATATTTTGATGTTATAATTAGTTAGGGAGTATCATAAAATTTCTCAAATGAAATATTTCCTTTTATCATGACATTTTAACAACAAATTTAATGTTTATATATAAAATATATATAAATAATTTATAACAACAAAAATCTTATAAAAATTCTTGGTTTAATTAAAGAATATTGTAAGTAAATTAAGCACATTAAAGTTAAGTTAAAAAAAATTCACGAAAAATTTTCAAAATTTTTGAGGTATGGGAACTTCCACTTGTAGGTTATTATTATTCAATTAGAAAGCAATTAAATTTAAAAAAATTATATATTTGCGCTTTGGAAATTTAAAATGTTCATTCAATTACATAAAGTGAGATAAGGAATTTCAAAAATAATTTTATAATAATTCTTAAAGATTGTAACTTTTCTTTTTGGGTTTTTTTTTCAGTTAATTATGTATTAAATTAATTACATATATATGTTAATTGATTTAATCCTTTTTTTAATCCTTTTTTAATAATAAAAAAATTAAAAAGTTAGGAAAATCTTGTGAAAGTTTATAAAATTCAAACTTACGACTATACATAATATGCTTATATGTTTATATGTATGTAAACAGTAAAAACTTTTCTTATCATAGTAGTACACGACTTACATTTGCAATATTGTAAGATTTACAAATAATACAACACATAAATTTTTTTAAAATCTGCAGATCAACAAACTTATAACTTATTTTTTTGAAAACCCAATTAAATATATTGATTTTTAATTTCTATTTGAAAACTATATTATTTTACATTTTTATAGGTGTATGTAATTATAATTATAATTATAAAATATTACAAAATAATACCGAAATAAACATATAACAAAATACACTTTATTAAATTCTTAAACTAAAGTTAAATCACAGTTGTATAACATATAGATGTTAATATTGGTGTTTGAAATAAATTGTCAACCAAATTGTTTTGGGATAATTTATGTAGAAATAGCATTCATTTATATCTATATACCTAAATATTGAAAATAATTTGTAAATAAAGGCAATAAAAATAAATAAAACATTTAAGGTAGGCAATAAATTTCATTGACAGGTTTCGTCGACAACGACGACGCTAATTCCTGTTAAGCAGTTAAACTCTTCAAAAATCATTTAATACTATTATTATATATTTTTTTTAATGTGGCAGCTATCATAAATTTTAAAATAGTTTATCGCTATTAAGAGTACCAAGGAAAATAAAAAGGAAAATTAAGAAAAATTATTTGTAAAATTTTAAATTGAAAAGAAGACCTTATAGCTCCTATATAAATTATTTCGTGTATTAAATTTAAAATCTTCACTAACATAAACGCTTTGTACAGATAACTTGAAGATAAGGTAAGCAATAAATGACATAATTTATGCTTGTTGCGGTGAGCGGTGGTCATTATAATAAAACATACCGTCTAAAAATTTTTTATTTGAATGAAGTAATTTGGATTGATGGACCAAACAAAAATGAAAGCCGACATGATTCTGGCGTGGCTCAAAAGGGAGTGTACTTATGTACATAAGAATATTGAGCCTAATTTAAAAAATGTTAAACGTACAAAATTGAAATGAAGGAAATTCGTTTTTGGTAATATAATTTTTTTTATTTTCGAAAAATAATCATTTTAGAAGCACAATCGAGTGTGATCAAAACTTGAAAGCAACAAAAAACTGAATTTCTTGATTGCGTTTAAAAATTATACATACATTTTGTTCCTAATAAAAAAAAGTAGTACCTACTGATATAATAAACACATCTGCTACTTCATTTAAACTTATCTTATTCACTTACACTTTTTATGTGATACCCTGTTCATTGAAATATTGAAAAACAAATCTTGTTTCTTTTTTAATTAGATTTTATTGCCTTTGCCTTTTCTAAAAATTTTATTTAACCATTTTTTTTTTATTAGAAAAGATAATTAAATACCTATGTGACACTGTGTCATTTTCTTTAATGAAAATTCATTAATTACAAACTAGAATTTTTTATTTATATTTATGTACATGTAGGTATTATTTTAATTCTAAAAAAGGGTATAAAAATTTGATTGAAATTTCAATCAACTTTAAAAAAAAAAAGTATGTTTCAATTAAACTTACCGATTATTGCTATGCCAATAACTTGATAATTTTATTTTTGTACTTTAAATGTAGTTAAAAAAATAATATGTTTTGTATTGTGTTACCTTAAATGGAAAATTCAGCTTACAAAGATTATGCCTACTTTTCAATGTACCCAGAATGTCTAATATAAGTAATTGAAACTTTATAAATTAGCCTGTGTGCCTTATTTTTTTATATAAAATTTAGAAACATTGTTAACATTTAATTAACATTAAAAATGTCGGGTACCTGGCAAGTATCTATATTCTGTTAAAGATTTAGTCTTTTTTATTTTAAATATTTATTAGAAAAATATTTTCTTATTTATTATTAAATATGCTTCTGATTATGATTTAAAATCATTTTCTTGTTATAGTTATCATCCAATAAACAGTTCAGATGCTAAATCAGAATCAGTATAAATTGATTAAGGATTATAAATAGTTTTTAGAACCACATTGATTAAAAAATATATAGAAGTTCTCATATATTTTTTTTATTAATTCCATGTTATTATTTTGTAATTTAGCTATAAGTTTAATGTTTTTCCAACCTTAATATATTATATTTTAGTCAATTGCTTTTTTATTTGCATATTTATTTTTTTTAGTATTAATTTATAATTAAATAAATTTTATTTAATGTTTTTATTTATACTTTTAGCAGTGGGTACTACTTAATTATACCATGAAAATATATCTGAGTTATTGATAAGAATAATTAATTATTAAGTTTTAATTAAAATTTCTGAATTTATTTGTTTTCTTCTGGTGTTTTTGTAATTTGTTTATTTTTTAATGTTTATGGAAGTTTCGTTGCAATTTGTGAGTCTTTTTCAAACTCAACTTAGCACTTTCTTAATTAATGCTTGTAAAATAATAATATTGTTGAGATAAGCAACTTTAGTTTTAGATAAAAAAAGAGAACTAATAACAGAGATCCTTGACAACAAAATGCCATTAAAATTATAAAATTTTACTTAGTAGTTATTCATTCATAGTGAATTTCCAATTAACATATGCTCAACTACGACGCAACAAACCAATATTTATGTGAAAAAAAAAATAACTAGAAAAACTACTACATCAAATATGTCAGAATCGCATAAAAAGAATGTTTAATTGATTTTTTTGTTAACCTCTCTATGTTTAGGGACGTACTTGATTTATAAAAAGTAGTTCTTCTACTTTCTTAATTGAAAATAAAATTTATTATAAACGTAAATTTATCTTTTTCAAATCTTTTTAAAACCTAATGATTCTTTTTAACATTATGGAATTATTTTACTGAATGTAGTTGAAAAAATAATCAGGGTTATATAGTAGTGCGGCCTATTTTATTATACGAGATTGCCTTTTTCAGAAATAATTTATGCTTATATATAGAATTATATAATCTATATAAATAGGTCGAGTAAGAAATTATGTCCAAGGGTGCAAGTCTTGCATAAATTAGAAATTGTTTTGTAATATTGGTTTTTGGTTCATCATAAAAAGTATTCATGTTTATGTATAATACTAAGTTCACGTTGATCTTGCTATCTCCAAATTACACGTTGGGTCGGCAATCCAATTTTCACGTTGGGTGAAGTCCGGCCTCGTACGATATAGAATATTATACAGATTATGTTTGAGGCCACTTTAGCTAGCAATATAAATCTGCTGACTTAATAAAAAAATGAATAATGACATTTTATTGACTGAGTTTATTATTTCAAAAATTTATAAATTCAATTATTTTATAAAAAGGCATTTCCTAATTTTCGAATAACTTCCGTACATTAATTTTATATATTCTCAATATTTAAATTAAAAAATGACTTTTTCTTAATTCTTCTTTTAAAAATTATTATAAATCAAATTTGCTTCTCTGGGGAATCAAATATGTAATATTATGTACATATATCTGTATGACATGTATTATATTATAACATTATATTCATTCAATAATAAATAAATAAAAAAAAAATAAATACCTTACAAATTAAAACGTGAACAAAAACACCAATTTATAACAAAATGTGTCAAAATAAATATCTTTATAATAATAATGAAAAAAAAAAATTAATATAAATACACCACACGTTAATACATCAAAAAGAACGTAAAATAGAAAAATATTTTGTATATTACATTGATGTGGGAAACAACCTGTCAGCCAGAAAGACATGTGAGTCTCCTTGATGTCGGTTTGAAGAAAAATTTATGAAAAACATACATAATAATAATTTAATATATATATATACATTATACATGTACATACTCTATATATATAAAACATAAATATAGAAACATTATTATAAAATACAATGTTAGCAAATGTGACGTAACATATTTGGCGCAATATTATTCCATTGATTATTTATTATATATACATACAAATAAATATATATTTTTATTTATGTATTCATAAAAATTAAGGTAAATTGGTTTGTTTTCAATAAAATATTAAAAAAAAAACATGTAATACCGTAAAAAAATATTATTATTTTTTTTTATTTTCCTTTTTGAATATAAGCTGTAATGGAATTATAATTACGAACTACTTGATGTTGACGATGACTGATTGTGATAGATTGACATATTGCAAATTGATTTTCATGCCGTTATCAAAAATGTCATTTCCTTTATGCTTATTTAATGGTTATAAATTTAATATTTTATATATTTAAAAGAAAAGGTACAGAAGAAATTGAAATTATTATTATTTTTTGTCTTTAATTAGGATTTTTCTTTAATAAAAATACTTATATACTTAATTTACGATATTAATATTAGGAGTATTTAAATTTTGTTTTTTAATTAGGATCAAAATATATATTGTGTGTATATTACTGTGTGCAGGTAATTTGTTCAATTAAAATTCATTTACAAACAATACGTCCAAAACATTTCATCCAATGTACAATCCAAGACGAAATTTGTTCATCAAATTAACAATATTGTGTTTAAAGTATAATGATAAAATTAAAAATTAGAATATTTAGGAATTAAAAAGCTACGTGAATATCACAAGTTTCTGTTCAAACAAAATCGAAAGAAAAAATGAAGTTCAGTAAATCATTACAGGTCAGCAAAATTATTGAAACCCGGCTTAAGACTACAGGATCACGAGAATAATTATATAGTGTCCTGCAGTATATAATTTTTAAAAAAAGTAATTTTGTATACTTAGAAATTTTGTATTTATTGTATGTATTTAAGCTCTTGAGCTTAATTGGTGAAGATAGAAACAGTTTAATCAATTATAAACCGAAATATTTGTAGCTTTAAATTCTACATAACAGCGTGCGAAAAACTTAAAAATAAATAATTTCGGCACTATGTGAAATAAACTAATTTATAATATCTCTCATTTGGTGAAAAATCACTAAACTTTATTTTCGTCATTCTGTGGAGGCTTTAATCCAATGAAAAAATAATAAACATCAAGATTTTAATTATGTATCTTTTTGTTTTTTTATTTTAATAAATATTTTATTAACAAAAATATTAATATATTTCATAATTATTTATGTTTTGTATAACGGAAAACATGCTTCTGTCTATTTAGAAAATTCATTTTTAAAATTAACTAAACAGAGAATATTTATTTTAACTGTATAACTATATACAACTACAGAATACATTTTATTATATATATATAGTATATAGATAATTTAAGTACGTAGATGTCATGAATAAAAAATTTATAAATTTAAGTTCTTGAGGCTCTCCAGAGATTTATTATTCTTTTATTATATATACAGAAAATTTTAACTAAAACTAAAATGCATTTAATATTTTTAGCTATAAAATGAAATAAAATAATGAAAAAAACAAAAAAAAAATAAAAACCAAAAACAAAAACAAAACAATGGAAAACATAAATTTAACATAATAAACACCATTTCCTTTTTCATACAATCTACATATTATTCAAAATGATGACGACTTCAAGGCAAAATTTATTAAGTTAATGCACAAAATATTTATTATGAACAAAAACTTTCATAATTCTTAAAAGTATGAACAGAAACCAAAAAAGAATTTATTTTTTTTTCTGTAAATATGAATTATGATCGGATGCATTATACTGACGTTTGTTATAATAAATTCTTAAAATGCAATAATTTACGTTTTAAATTGTAAAATGAATGATCCATGTTAAATAATAATATAGTACGGGTCTTATAAAATAGTTTTCCGAATGTATATTCTGTATTGAGTTATTATGTTTTTAACTCTTTCCGGTTCCGAAATGTTATACAGGGTTCTTTTATTATACAGAAAAAAAGAATGACTAGTTGTGAAATATTTTACAAAAAACATTCATTTATACATATATTCAAAATAATTCCAACACAATAAAAATTAAAAAGTACATAATCAAAGTTCGCTAAAACATAAATAAGAGAATTACTTTGAGCTTTCTTTATACTACCAATAAATACTTGATAATTTAGCAGCTTAGCAACCACAGAAAAAAACCACCTTACTCCAAAAATATTTGATATCCCTATGAATTAGTATTTTACGAATAATTAGCTTTACTTCTTTAAACATTATAAATTAATTATGTTTTTTACCAATTTTCTTACACGGAGCTATTATCTGTAATGTCAAGCTGATTCTAGATACGTTACTTAATATTTCCTTAAAATGTAACTTTCATAAACTTGCATACTGCATACAATAGTTTAATGTACAAAAATTTAAATCAATGTTTTTTTTTTGTAATGACACCAACCCTACATTCTGATAAAGACCACTTTTTCAAGGTATATATAATTGTTTTTGTTTCCATTATTACAGGTAATTCATCACCTTTCTGTCATATGCTAATTATTAAAATGAAAAGAGCAAAATTAACAACATGAAATGTTTAGAAGCTAAAAAGAAATTATTTATATGCACAATTTTAAAAATAAAATATTTGTATGCACATTAATTTTACTCTTTCCCCTCTTCAAAATAGGTTATTAATCTGATACCAATTTGGTTTAAAAATGTCCATTGAATGTGAGGTATATGAAGAGTATACACAATTTAAGTTTCATAAACTTCATTTTACGCTTTCTTATGCAAATAATTTTTTTTGGAACAAAAATCATAAAAAATGTATACTTTATATCTTAATAACTTCAAATCATTGCACTCTTTCACAATCGTAATTAATGTGTTTTCAAATTTTCCTTGATGACATATATTGATTACATTTGCAGCTGCGATATTATAGATTCTCCAACTATATACTGAACACTTAGTTTATTAATTTATAAAATAAAATATTGAAATTCCTAAAAAAATTTATACGAGTAGTGGCATTTGTTCCAACTTTATTTTAAAAATAATAATAATTTTTTTTGCATAAAGATTTTAGATTTATAATCATTCATAAAACATAAACCAATTCATTCATATTTTATTTAACAAGGGAAAATTGAAAATTTAAAAGAAAAATTGTAAATTTTCTTCTTTTGACTTTTTCAAATAAATCAGAAAATATTAAATTAATTAATGAACATACATTTTTTTTTCTTCTTTCAAATTTAGTAATATTCAATATAATATACGAATGAGTATAAAAGTATCATTATTTATATATGATTATGATGGATGGAATTCCTGTTCATTTAAATAAAACAAGGAAGATATTAAATATTATTAAACATTCGGCTTTAACGTCGTTGGGCATTTTAGTTAATACTTATGCAGACTCTTTAAATGTTGGACTATATCGATCTTTTTTCTGTTCTTGCCGAAAATTAGTTAAATATGAATTCTTACTTTCCTGCTTATAAATATTTGCATGAAAAATATTGCATTGAAAATTACATCGATTAAAAGTTTTCGTGACTCATATAAATAAATGAATGAAAAATCACTAATATAGATTTCTGAAACTTAAATGGTTTCCATTGAAATATCTTCTTTTTTTCATTTTCATTTGGGTTGGTAAATCGTTTGGTGCCTACTTAATCATTTTTATGTCTCTTCAAAAAAAAAAAAAGAAAAAAAACATTTAGCCAGGCCCTTATGATAGATTTACCACATATTATACATAGAAAACATAAGATAATATAATTTTTATGTTATATTCAAAAACTAAAAAACTTAAATTTTATAAGTAGCTAAAAAGACAACACTTTGCACCCCATAAGATTATCCTATATACCTATAAAAATAAAATTAAAAAAAGAAAAAAATTGGTTTTAAAATGAAATAAAAAAGAAAGAAAAATATTTTTTATTATTACCCATAAAAACTCTTTTCAAATGAGCTAAAATCTAATAAAAATTTAAAAATTATGGTCTGTATTTGTACGAAGCTCTAATAAATTCGGATTAAATTGTTATTTATATGATGGTTATAAGTCGATTGGAGCTGTTAAAATTGTCATAAATTTAAACAGAAACCTACCTGAATTTTTATTTAATTCTTTTTTATTTATAATTCAAGTGGTTTGAGAGATTTTAAATATTCTTTTTTTATTTTTTTATTTTTTATTTTTCTAGAAAAAGATTAAACCATAAGAAAATAGAATGTTATCGTTTCTGAATTGATAAAGTCTTGGTTTTGTTGAAAAATTTATTATTTTTTATGGTGTATATTCTTCTTTAATGCACACACATAAATTATAGATTATGTAATCTATTTTTTAATATAATAACTATATATAATTACAACATATTAAGCTTGGAAAAATAGGGTTTTGTTTTTGGTGAAATAGAATTTTAGTGTATTAAAATAATGTTTTAATTTCATTTGTCACGTAATGTAAAATTAACAAATGCCTGTCTGATGTCTCTATGTTAAGACAATGCTGAGGTAATCGTACACTAGATAACAAAAATTATTAATAAAATATCTCTTAGGTTCTCTAATCTAATCGTAATCATTCAACTAATTTTAACTCATCGTTGATGAATTCCAGAAGGAAGTATGACTTTGGTATGGTAAGCTTGCGTAGTTAAGTTTTTAAGTTATAAAGTATAGAAAGCGCAGTCGCTTTATAGATATCAGTTTATCGATATTAAAGACAACTAATTTTTTTAATTATTATTTTTTCTCGATAATTTTTTCTAAATCCTTTTCGGGAAAATTGAAAAAAAAAATTTAAATTATTTTCACATTATATTGTGATTTTGTTTTTATTTTGTTTATTATAAAAATGTTTATTGAATACAAAATGTCAACTCATTCATTATTTATAATTCCTTGAAAATCTTATTTAAAAAAAAATATGCAAAAGAATCCTCTTCAACACTATGTATATACTACCGATCATATTTAGCGGTCGGTTTGTCTTTACAATTTTTTTTTTTTCCAATAAATAAAAAACAAAATTAGTTTATGAGTATGTGCCGAAAATTTTTGAAAAATTTTAAAACTCAAGTCATTTTCCTACTACCTTAATGATTATTATTATTATTATTAATACACAGAAAGAAAAAAAAATCCTTTAAGTCTCATAAAAAAAAAACGCCGACTTCAAAAACTTAATTGTTTTGTTTGACATTGTCAAAAGATTTATAATGCTTCTGGTATTTTCTTCCTTTTTGCTTTCGCTCTCTCTAGTCAGACTGATTTCACTTCTTTCTTTTTTTTCTTGTGTTTTTTTTTTTTGTCTTTTTTTCATGATGTCAAGAAGATTATTTTGAAAGATGACAAAGAAAATGAAATATGCACAAGAAGAATAAAAACAAATATTTGAAAATGCGAAAAAGGTCAACTTGCAATTATGGCTTAAATAATTTTTTTTTTGTAAGCCAAATATTTATTAGTTTTTCAGAAACAACGAAAATTCTCTAGAGACTTTTTGTTAAAATCAAAAAAAAAAATTATTTTTTAAAGATTATGTAGAAATAAATATAAATTAAAAAAAAAAATAATATAATTTTCATTCTTGATAATTTATTGTACCTTTATCCAATTCATTTTATGTTATTTTTTTTTTTTAAATAATAAAACAAACAGGATACAAAATATTTTTTAGTTTTCAAAAATACAAAGAATTTCATTCTTTGGCGGCAATAATAAATAAATAATATGCTCTTAAATTTTCGAAAAATCCAGTTGATTTTTTTTTTATTCATAGAAAAGCGTTAGTCAGCCAATTCTTGAGAAAGTAAGTATTTTACTCCATTCTATTTAAAATTTAAAAAAAGAAAATTCTCAAAATTATATCTAGAAATACAACTCACAGCAATTGGGTAGGGCCAAAATATTTTCATATATTTTCAAATCGTTGGCTCAAATGTTTGAACATTTTTTAAGTTTTATTCTTTTCTCCTTCACATTTAATTTTTCAATTTAAATTTGAATGATGGCCCTATTCAAGTGCTACCGGAAACTTTTTAACGCCAGGTCGGTATAGAAATTCCAATAATGCCATTTGAAAGGCAATTTAATGTTGATAATATTAGGACTTTTCGACGCTGTGGTGAGGGGAAATTCCAAAAATCTTCTTACTCATTTTTCCGTCTTACGTAATTATTTTTATTAAAATCCATTAAAAATTTTACAAATTTTTACAAAATTGTATTATTTTTTTATCAAATATAATAATTTAGATTTTTCACTTTATATTTTTGATACTAGGTGTATTATTTATTAAATCGAAAAGTTTTAATACTTGATGTTCTTTTTATAGCTGAATTAATGTGATTAATTTTCTTAATCCAATATTTAAATTTATTATAATTATTTCTAATGTAAAGTTTATCATTACGTGAGGTGCAACTTTCAGATATCAATAAAATAAAACCAAATAAATAACCAACAAATAAAATATAAAATGCAGTTTGCATGTCATCGATAGTAAAAGATCGTCTTTCCACTGTTGAATCAATTAATCGAAAACCTTTTCTCAATTTGTCCATTCTCTGTTTAAGTTGTAGTTGAAACTTCGTTAACTCGTACCATAAAACTCGGAAACCTGAAAAATATGTATATATGTATTTTGTACTACAGTAATTTTATTCATGTATGTATGTAAAATGAAAAGAAAATATATACTTCAGCGCTCAGTACCTAGTCGCCTAGCTATATAAATTGCCGACAATCAAATTATGAATATTTAAAAAAATTTTCCTACCTCCATCATCAAGTAATGCGAGAATTCTATTGAATCGATCTGCTAAAACCCAGTTTTTACTAATTACCATAGCCAGTGCGTATTTTTGAGGGCATTCCTTCACTAAATGTAATAACAGGGTTCCATCTGAATTTCGGAAATTTACTTCTTCAATCCGAAAATCACCCTCTCTGTCCATAAAACATATTGTATTATTTCTCGCATTAAAAATTCGGCTAGAATGCGGATCGTACACAATTTTTTTAATCAAAGATTTTAAATAAGGTAAATTATCATGTACATCGCCAAACACATTCTCAACTGATTTTGAAGATAATGTTATATGCAAGCCACTTTCATCTAATTCTTGTAAAGTATCTATATCTTTAAAATAATCAATATTGGTAACATCGTCACGTAAATTGCCCTGATAAGTTCCATTCAGAATAATACTCATTGAGAAAATAAAAATAAAAAATATTCTTTCAATATGACTATATCGTTCAACTCCTGGTACAGATCCATTCGTCATAATAATTGTCATATCAATTACAAGCTCAGAAATTCGTCGTTTTGTTTTATTCCTTTTTTGTTGATTTATAATGAGATACCAAACCAAACCCAAAAAAAAAGTCAATATGGCCAAAGCTATCCAGGTTGAAGATTGAAAACATTTGAAAATTACCAATGATTGAGGAATACGCTTTGCTTTTGGGGCAACTACACAAAATCGATCATAAAAAACTGGTCTAAGAAACTCAATTTGATCTGATCCATAATTTAAAATAAAATGTAAATTTGATGCTACATCAGCTTGTCCGTATATCAAGTGGCCTATTGAACCCTCAAATGTTCCATTTGGAAGTTTGTAGCCATATTTATTTTTACCCCTTATTTCAATTTCGTGACTGGTGAAATTTAAAATTTGAACGAGATTACCATAAAGAAGTCCGTCGTATCCGCCATATCCTGAAAATCAGTTTAAGTATTTATTGCATTTTTAAAATTTTTTGTTTCACTGAAGAATCACCTTTGCAATACTTTGTGGCTTCTGAGAATTTAGTTTTCATAAATGATTTCGGGAATCTTCTCCAATTGGGAGCTGTTGGTGGTTGAATGAAGTAAGCATTTGTTATGTTAAAGCCATTAAAATGAGCAGGATAATTTAATGTTGCTCTTTGACATATTGTAGAGTTCTGAACGCCTTCCTCTCTAATGTCACCGAACTCAACTATTCCATTAACAATTTTGCTTTTAAATGGCTGATAATAAAGAAAATACTAAAAAAAAATATTAACATAGGATCGTTTTATAAAAGAAAAAGAAAATTACAATTTAAGTTCCGAAATGAAATCTTATTCATTGAACACAGGAAGAGTTGTCTTAGGTACTTATTCAACTTACCACTCAAAAAGTTTATAGTGTTTTGAGCCGAATTATAGGTGGAATAGATGTTTCAACAATTTTTATCTTAGTTTTCTGAAAAGTTCAATTTGAACAAAAATTGAAGAAACCGAATTAAACTTTTTGACCTCCCGATACCGCGAAAGATTTTAACATTTACGTAACGTAAATAGGTATCCTGGTAAACTTACTTCAGATCCACAATGACAAAAAAGAATATGCATAATTCCGTAATCATAGAACATTCTTTCGAATATTTCTTTTAACATCCATCTTTCGTTTTCTTGAAATTTTGATAACAGAATTATTAGATATCATCCCTTGGGAGTATGAAAAGGTTTTCTCACACTTCCAACTAAATAATCCAATAAATCTTTTAATTTACTCAAAATAATTACTACTCCGAAATAACTTTTACTCCAAGATTCCTCAACTTCTTTACCAACAGTTAAAGACGTTACATTTTGTGTCGGCCGAAGTGGCAAATCTCGTCCGCTCCATGATATAAGATCACTTAAATCATATGAAGAATCTTCATAGTTTACATGATATTTAGTGATTAAAAACGGAAGCAATTTATATTTGGTTTGGAATTCTTTTGTAAAAACTTCCATATAACTAACTTGTCGCAGACAGGTTTCATTATAAATAGTTGAAATTTTCATAAAATTGGCAAATCTAAAAAAGCATTCAGTTATTTTAATATCATGATCAGTCCAAATGCCAATACAATTGTCCGATTGCTCTAAGAATTTAGAATATCGAATTAAATGAACCGAAATAATTTTGAGTAATATGAAAAAACTTGAAAATATTTTCATAATGAAATCGATTTTATAAAATAACAACTCTTTAACCTAATTCAAAGGCACTTAAAAGAATACTAAATTTGAACTTTAATTAAAAAATTGTCAAAATTAATAACTTTCTTATAACCTTTAGTATCGTGATTGATTTGAATAAAATTTTTGCTATTGTCTAAGGGACGAATTTTTCTTATAAGGATTTGGTAAATTATTTATTTAAGGTATTATAGTTGAGATAATAATAATTGTAAGGAATTGTTTTCAAATGAAAATAATTATTATTATTTTAAACCTTTAAGGGTTTGTATTCATTATTATAATTTAATTTTTTTTTCTTACTTTTGAATAAAATTCAACCTAGAACGAACCAAATCTATTCTACAACAAAGCCTTCTCTTCGGTCGTTCAATAACATGATTTTTAATGTTTTTAATGTTTAAGGCTTATTATAACGTTTTTCTTTTCTCGCTTTCTTGAAGACGACTTATAATTATTATTGGTTGTATACGTTTCCTCGTTCTGTATGATGCTGAATAATGGATAGTCCACCACTCAATCTACACACTAAGAATGGAATTGAAAATTTCTATACTACCCAAAGAAAAATTATTTTTTTTCTTTTTAGTCGATGATGAAAAAGTTAGTTTTTAAAGTTTTTTTTTTATATATATATTTCTTGAATATTCTTATGTCATTGTCATTAATCATTATATATATGATGAACCTAAATTCGGTGGAAAAACCGACAGCTGCCGCAACTGTAATATCTGTATACCCTTCCTATCTATGCGTACTTATAGGTCAAATCGAACTAGTGGTTAACAAGATTAGCTATTTATTATATCGAGGAGAAACAGCTTGTACTTTATTTTTTTTATGAACGAATTTTTGAAACCCAAATTTAGTAAAGACCAAAATCATAATGTATAGCTCAGTTTTTCATATAAAATTAAATTTTCTAGTGCTTTTCATAAAATCATGAACAGACAATAAAATAATATACATAGTTGTTGAATAAGTACAACATAGTTGCTGAACATTTTTGTTTATTACAATTATAACAATAGGAAATTGTTAAGTTTATTTTTTTTTAACATTAACTTTTGTCCCAAATGAACTCATTTGTTCCAAAAAAAACACACACACAAAAACTATTATTATATCTGTTTTATAAAAATGGAAAATAAAATATGAAAATTTGACCTTAAAACACATTTGATACATACATATATAAAAAATACATATTTTGTTCTACTTAAATCTGAAGAACACAGAAGTTTACTTGTTATTTTTAGTATTTTGTCGAAGGATATTCACGGACAATCAATTTTTTATGTCTAGTCTAGTCATTTGAATTTGACAGAATCTAGTTATTTATTTTAGAAAAAAAACTGCGTTAACTATAAAATAATATTTATTTAAAGTTTTCTAGCTTTAATGTGATGAATAAATTGATCTTTATGATTCAACACATCATGAAGAAAGTTTATCTCTAAGCTATGTATAAATAAAGTTTTACAGAAATTCTTTTGATATATCTTGTAAGTTTTTATTTTGAAATTTTTGGTTTATTTGTTTAAACTCAAGAAACTTGTATAAACACCTCTAAATGAGACTTTAGTCAGTTGATTTTTCGTTATTATATTTTTGTCTAGGGCCTCAGAATTTTAAAATTCTGCACTGTGAGGCATTTGAGATAATTTTTTATTTTTTTTTATATATTTTCAAAATTAGTGCAGTATGTATAGTATAAACTATAATCTATTAAAAATTCTGAATATTTAAGGTATAATATCTAAGGGCATTTAGCTTATACGTATTTACCTAGAGGTTTTGGTAAATAAAGAAAACATAAAGTAAAAAAATAAAAGTAATTCACAATAAAAATAATTCTTTCAATAATTTAATAACAATTTAATTTCAATTCAATAATATATATCTATCTTATAATTTTTTATTTTTTTTGTACATCACTCCTACTTAACCTCACAAATAAAAATAATAATAAATAAAAAGAAGAAAAAAAACAAAATAATAACATCAACAGATTTATCTTTCAATTTTTTTTTATTTTTTTTTTTTAACATTATTATTATCCAATAATCAATTAATTAAAGTTACAGCAAACATTAACACAATATGACTTTCAAAAATAATTTATTTATCAAAAAAATAAAAAAATTAACTCTAAATATAATAAATTTATATTTTATATGAAATGATGGAACAAAAAAAAAACAAATTATAAATATACATATAAATATATTTATGTTTATATTATAAAAAAAAAAAATTAAAGAGATTCTAAAAGAGGAAGACCCATTAATATAAACCATAATAAACGAGATAAAAATGAAAACGAAAAGATCAAAGTGAATAATGCCGCACATTCTCTGTAATATCCCGTTGATTCATTTCTGCTCCGCTAAGTGATTTAATGTATACCATTTAATATGTTTGAACAATTTTTAAATTTGTTTTTCTTCTTCTCTATACATATATATAAATATAAATAAATATTATTTATATATATAACATTTATATATATGTACATTTTTTTTTAATAAAAATATAAAATGTGAAAAATGTGTCGGCATTTCTGAAATTTCAATTTCAAAAACACACCATAGAAAAAATAAACATTGAAATTAAAGGGAAAAAAATATATATATATATAAATATAATTTTTTTTTTTTTTCTTAAAAATGAAAAGAAAAATAAAAGTCTTGACGTATAACACTTTAATTCTGAAAATACATTGTCTAAACGTCATCAAAGCCATTAATGATATCAGAGAAAAAAGATTATTTTTTTTTCTATTTTTTTTGGAAAAGAAAATTATCTCCTATACCTAGTCAAAATTTTGAAGATCTGAAAAAAAAAATTCTAACTTCAAAATAAAAATTTATTTCATAAAGCTGAAACCAAAGATTTCTATAATACTCTCACTTAAGACTAAAGATTGACTTTGGAAATTGACTTTGAACATTCTAGGTCTTTCAAACCTAGGCATAAAATTTCAAAATGATCTTTAATCATTTTAGATGTTATTTCATACACCTTTATCCTTTACATTTAAGAGCCTTTTGCATTTAAAAGCCCTTAACTTTTTTAAAGCAAGCGACATAGTACGTAATGTACAAAATGTATGTTTCAACAATACTATTTTGTTTTTATTAAAAGTGTTATATAAAATAAAATGTTTCCCCTAGACATATTTGTTAATAAAGAAATCGCCTTAACATTCAATAAAAAAAAAAAAATTGGAATTAATTTGTTAAGAAGGCGACATTTATCATGCTTGAATGACTGGTTGCTTACCTATGTTGTACAGAGACAGAGAGACGTTTTTTATTATATATATATATATATATATATATAAGAACAGATTTTGAGATAATAAGATAAATATTTGATTTACCATTACTATATATTTTATTCTTTTTTAAAATTTGATCATCCTTCTTATAACACAAAACAAGGATGATAAAATATTAAATTTCTTATGGTTAAAAATGATGAGTGCGTAATTTTCACTCAAAGAAGGTAACATTAAATTTAAAGTGGCATCGAAATGAAAATAAAGAAGAGACAAAAAAAAAATAAATAAATAAGAAATATAAGATTTTAATAACAGTTGATGGATATTTTAGTCCCCCTGCTATTTAAATATGTATATATACATTTTTAATATTTTGTATTTAAAAAATATTATTTTTAAAAACGGTAGCAGGTTTGTGGAATAATTTGTCAAACTAATCATTATTTACAAGAAAAATATAAAAAAAAATATTGGCGCGTAGGGTTTCCAATTACTCGGCAAAATCAATTAACCGAGTTTTCGAGTATCTTTAAGGAAAATTAACCGAGTACTCGATTAACCGAGTATTTAAAAAAAAAATTTTATGTTATGTAATTTATGTTATATTTTTAATTTTGAATTAAAATTATAACATTAATTAAAACATTTTTTAAAAATTAGTACATCTAACCATTCGAAGTTTCCAGTTTGTCAAATAAACTTATTTTCAAATTTAAAAGAAGAACCAAAACAATTTTTTTGAAAAGCTTACTTACTTGCTTTCACTAGTTTTGAATTTGGACTGCAATTTTTAAAACAAAAAACCAAAACTAAATTTTTTTCAAAGCCTAGTACTTACACAATTTTTTTAAATTTGAGTTCATTTGATATTTATTTTGCCTCTGCAAAATTGTTTAAATAATAACCGAGTATTAAAGCCGAAAACCCGATTTTCGAGTAATGTAAAAAACTGGAAAATAACCGAGTAACCGAGTAATCGATAACCGAGTATGAAAACCCTATTGGCGCGTCAATGAACAGAAAAAACAAAGTTCATATGTTATGTGTAAAAAGAATAATAAAATAGAAGTTATTCATGTTTTCGTAACTTTAAAATCAGAACAAAAATTTTCCCTCGTTAGCGTCACGGTGCCAAAATTCAAATTCTGAGACAGCATTGGCATGAAACAATTTAGCATCCTTTTATATATAAAAAAGAGAGCAAAAATAAAAAATTAAATAGATTTTGTATTATCTAGTATATATTATTGTGATGAAAAGGTTTCAAGATATATATGTATTTAATGTTATGTGATATTTATTTCTAAAAACAGTTTTATTTACATTTCATTAATTAATGATTTTTCCTCAAATAATTAGCCGCGGGAGAAAACAAAAAAAGAAAAACTTTTACAATTCAAAATAAAAAGTATAACAGATACGCGTATTCGAAAGTATAGAATTAAATCTAAAATTTTTTCGACGCTCTGTCTCTCCCTTAATTATACCATTCGGAAATTTTTCATAATTAAAATAGTTATCGCATTTACATGTAACTACTTTTAATATTCTTAAAATGTAATAGTTATCATAATGTTTGCATCAGTTAAAAAAAAAAACATTGTATGTATATAATGTACTTAAATTTTCAGACCCCACAGTTTCTTATCAAATTTGCTTTACACCATTTAGTAAACACAATATGCAAAAACCCACATCCGCTTTAAAATTGGTTCTGTTTTTTTTTTTGTATTCTTTTGAAAACACTTGAAGTGATGGACATTTGATTAACATTGGATCAACACTTTTCTAGCACACAAACCGCATTAACTGACAAAAAAGAAAAGGAAAAAATATATACCTTTTTTTTTTGTTAGTTTTTTGATGATCTTGCATAATGAAGAAGTATTAGCACTATTTAAAATACAAATTATGAAATTTCTTGAAAATTTACCAGATAGAATTCCAATCGACCTTAATGTAATATAGGACTATAATATAAGATACATATAAAAGTTAGTTTTTCATTAATTTTCTAAACTTAATCAAAGACGAATTATTATTACTTAATTTTATCAATTATAATTTGGCCCTGATACAAACAAGTTTCTAAAATAATTCAATAAGAACGATAATCACATTAAAACTAAACTTGTACATTAAAGATATCCGAACAAATGTATCTATGCTTAATGACATTAATATGAGAAAATTATTATTTTGAATGAAAAATTAAATTTTTATATATATTTAATTATTAACTTTAATTAAATTTTCTAACCAACTCCAGGTTTAGTATTCAGTGATCTTAAATTAATCGAACCATTAATTTTCATTCATTAAAATTCAAAATGCAGAAGCATTTTTAATAGGTTTAATACAATTATATATGTATATAAGCTACATAATATATAAGAAATGAAAATGCTGGAAAAAAGAAAAAGAATAAATTTTTGCATGTCAGCTGTCAAAGCAAATTGCATTTAGTTTTCTTGTTGAAGGTATAATACAAAACTTAAAACAAAAAAATAAATAAAATAAAATTCTTTGAATAATTTCAGCACTTTTAGAGTCGTTCATTATGTCTTTTTTAAATCAACATCACTGTTGACAACTACTAGGAAATCATGTGCACTTTCTAGGATTCATTGAATGTTTATTTTAGTTAGTTCTTCCGTTTTGTTAATGTTTAAAAAATACAAGACACAAATTATTACAGCTTTTAAAAAATACTTACTGCTCCTAGAAAATATTTTAATTAAACACATCGCAGAATTAATTTAAACTATAATAATTAAAAATTAAAAAAAATTCTCAATTCCAAATCAATTTCAACCAAATATGGAATATGTTAGTTATTTTGAAATATGTTTGAATTTTTCAAAAAACTCTACTCAGTAATATCACATAATCTGTATTACCTTATTTATTTTGGAATTTGTTTTAGAAAATATTGGAATTATAGTTTTATTGAATATGGAATTATAACTTTATTGATTAATATTTTTAGTGGAAAAGTCAATTTTTTTATTCAGCAATTCTAATTATAATTAAGTTTGATGAATCTTCTCATTTTCAATTCCATTTTTTAATCATTAAACTTTGTTATTTTTGAAACTGCTAAAAAAACTAATTTTTATAATATAAATATATATACCACCTATATATATAAAATAATAATTCAATAATGATATAAATTAGAATGAAATTATTTATTAATAATATTAAATCAAAAATATTAACTTTCATTTTATGAAAATCTGTTAAAATTAAAAATTACATTTTTTATGAGTTTTATCTATTTATCCATAATTCTATCCATTCTACGTGTACTTGTGTGGAAAATTTCAATATATCAAATTTACATAAGTGCGTCGTATAACGTTTAACATTATTATTGAATCACATTAAATTAATAAATTATTTAAAAAATATAATTTCAGTAAAAGATATTTTGTACCTGTTATGTTTATAATCTAAAATAAATACTTGCAATACGATATAAATATATGAATGTGCAATATAACATATATAAGTTAAAAATATTTTATTCAAATATGAAAATAAATAATAAATATATAATTATAAATGAGTCGTTAAAATGTCAATATAATTAATAGCAATGTAAAAAAAAATTAATGTATGAATAAATTTTCTTTTTTATAAATTTCATTCACGCAATTAAAGCTCAAGTAATTTCTTATCTGTACTATTTTATTATGTTTCGAGTTTACTTGGAAACAATATAGAGTTCTTTAAAATCTCTGGGTTTAACTGACCAAAATATTTTTATTTATTTATCGACTTGTGCATTGGATACTTTTTTAAATAAGATTAACAAAAATCTAAAATCACAAAACTAAAACTTAGACAATGTACACGACTTTGATAAAAAAAAACAATTCAAAAAAAAAATTTTTATTCAAGTATTGATTTATTTATTAATCAAATAGAACTAATGTCATTCTACATAACATAAATAAATGTCAGTCTCATACCTTTTCAACCTTTGAAGAAACCTTTTTAGTGAAATGAAATATTTTCTACTAACTTTTTAATACTATATAATATATATTATATATATAAATATTTTGTATTATATAACATAACAATTTTATCTACTCCATTCGTAATTTCTATCAGTGAAAAAAAAACTATAAACATTTCTTAACATTTTTTCTCGAGTTGTTTTTTATTTTTTTATTTGAATGAAAATTAATGACATGCAATCAATTTTATAAGTCGACGTTATTTGTTATGTTGATGGCTCCCCCTTGATCATTTGTCAAAACCAAAAACATAGCAAAAATAAGTATTGTAATATAGAAAATAGTAAAATGTAGAATATCTGATATTGTAAAAAACCAATAAGTTTAGACGAATTTGGTTTTTATTAATTTATATTCTGAACCTTCAAATGAATTTTTGACCACTATAGTCGAATAGTATGAATTCAAAAAAAAGTTTTCTTATTCATATAATAATTTGAAAAAGTTTCAGTTATATTATAATAAAAATTTATTGTAGTTAATATCTATCAAATGTCTTAGATTTAAACCAGGTTCAAAAATATAAATTCACGTTGTGAAAGAAATTAAAAAAAAGAAATCTATTTTACTACTGGTGAATAAACTTGCAAATAATTATAATAAATTATAAATTGATTTATTGAATTGTCATAAAAATTTTTTGAAAATTTAAATTAAGATTGAGGCTATAATTCTCACTGCGATCTTTATTATAGCTAGTTGAACAAGCTTTAATTTATATAATTAAATGCTGTTAGTTAGTTGGCATGAAAAAAAAATTATAATTATTTAATGTAATTTGAAAAGTATGATCATTAAGAAAAACATGATCATGTCATAATTTTCTGTCTCGCTTGAATTAACTAACTGTGTGTAATTTAAAATCCATAAAAATTTCAATCATTGAATTATATAGTGTTGTTCTAAAATACCTTAGCGTTAAATTAATTTTTAAATATTATAATAAAATTTAATATACTGTTATATCATGTAGAAAACAAGATATTTATACTACGTATGACGAGACATAAAGAGCATAAATTATTTATTGTAAAAATATAAACATAAATTATTAATTGCCGATGAGGTGTTAGTTGGTTAAACAAATTTTGAGTTAAAGCGAGATCATAATGACAATCTCTAAGATATATTTCTTCCTTCCTTTTAGTACTGAAATCATAAAAAATAGATATATATGTTATGTACTATTATGTAAGTATATACATTATGTACATTTAAGAATAAAATAAATTTATTATTATATTTTTTTTTTCTGTTTTTCAAAATGAAAAAAAAAAAAAACAAAAAAAAAAAAATAATGTATTATCAACACACAGAAAAAGAATTGAGAATTTTTCATTTACATAGAGGTAGGTAACCAAATGTGTATTTTCACAGTGTTTTCTTTATAAAACAGAGAAATTGCAAAAAAAAAAAAATGAGACACGATAATAAAGTACTTTATGTGAGCTGTCAGTAACTTGTATGTTTTTTAAATAAGATTTTGTTTAGACTTACATATATGGAAATGAAAGCGGAAAACTCAGAGGTAAACATTCATAATATTTTTCTTTTATATTATTATTTTTCTTCTTTTTGAGTAGGAATAAGCATACATATATATTAAGTATATTTATATATATTTTTTTTTTTAAAGGAAATTATGATAATAAGTTTTCTTTTATGCTTAATCTTTAATAAATTATGTTATGCTACCAGGTAAACAGAAAATAATATTTAAAAAAAATATGTATAAATAAACATTAAAATCTATTATTATACATTTAATATATAAGTATTTATTATTTATTTATTTAATAAGAATAAAAAAATAAAATTATAGCATTTATTTGTGAGTTAAGTTGTTGCTAATATAATTTTACTATTAAAAATCAATTTCAAACGATGCGATAAGTTTCAAAATATATTTTCTTTCGTGTGTATTTGGTAATGTCCTTACATTTCTCAAAAATTTGATAACTTGTACACAAAATTGTAGAAATTCCACAGAAGAACTAACTTAACTAATAGAAATATATATTATAGATCTATGTGACGAAAAAATAAATTTGCATATTTGAAAAGCAAACAAAATTATGGAAGTATAGAATGAACGATATAGAAAAATATTATAAATTTCTCAGAACTTTAAAAAAATTAATAATTTCCAACCATACAAATACAAGATATTAAGAAAGAAAAGTCCGCAACTTACTCTATATATTATAAATATTTTTTTAACATTGTCATATTTAAATTCTCTTTAAAATGTCATTTTGTTATTGAAGGAATTTGTAAAATAATATTGTTTCAATTATTCAAGTATTTCGTTTAAATAATTCTAATGGTAATCTATCAGTTCTAAAGTCTAAAATGTTTTTTTTTTTTTTAATAAATTATTCCATTTATTATAATTTATTATTGTGCCATTTAAAAACATTTTATTTTTTATTTTTTTTATATATTTTTTTCAACTGAAAATTAATTCGTTTCGGTATGGAAAAAAATTTCTAGAAATGAAAATATATGTTTTAACGCGAAAAATTATTTATTAGTCTCAATGGCTTCATGGGCGAACAGCAATAATTCATTTTTAATCATGCAAAATAGCAAATTAAGTTTAAAATATATTATGCTATTTTATATATATACCTATATTTCTTCGAAGAAAAGTAAAACGCAACTATAATAACGTTAAATGAGAGAAGAAAATATATTTATAAAATAATATTCACTTAAAGAAAAAAAAAAAATTGTTTTTCATTTCTTTCACGTGAAATAATTTTTCTATTCGACCATGACTTGCCGCGAAAATAAAATGTTACTACAAAAGAAAGGAAAAAAATAATAATAATAATAATAAAATTTTTCATATTTTATGAGTTTTTGGCACAATTGTATATAGAAATTTTTAATATACATAAAATCTAAAAAGATGAATATCATTTAACAGTTTTCCACATAACTATTTAGATATGGACTTTTGGTCACGTTGTATATGTAGGTAAATGTTTCTTTTCCATAATTCGATATAGTAAGATTTTTTTGTATATGCTGGAGACAGGCCCGGTTCAAGCCGATTCGGCGCCCTGTGCTTATTTTGAAAATTGCGCCCATAAGCATAGTATAAGTCATTTTCACCATTGAGGTAGACTATACTAACGTGCTTTTTTTAACGAGGTATCCCCAGTAGGTCTAGTGCTAGTCCTCAAATAAATATACATACACTAGGTTGAAAAAGTCTGCGAATGGGATCGCTTTCTTATTTTTTGTTCGACATGTTCCCAGTTTTTGATGTCATTTAAAAGGATTCTATGAAAAAAAAAATTTATATCAAAATTTAAATTTTGAGAAATATCAATTTTTGGAAAAGTCTGCGTACAGCCGGTTTTAATGCCGCGTCTCAGAAATTAACAAGCGGTTCTAACCTATTTTCCAGCGATTCTAAGCTATTTCTATGACTTTCAACGACAATTTTTGACACTTTCCCTTATCGTAGAGATACAATTATATGGCGCAAAATGATCTACATTCAATTGCCTTTAAAATGACATTACTAGTTAATTTCTGAGACGCGGCATTGAAACCGGCTGTACTCAGACTTTTCCAAAAATTGATATTTCTCAAAATTTAAATTATGAAAAAAAAAATTTTTCACAAAAAAACTTTATTCATAGAGTGCTTCTAAATGACATCAAAAACTGGGAACATGTTGAACAAAAAATAAGAAAGCGATCCCGTACGCAGACTTTTTCTATCTAGTGTATACCAAAAAAAATATTTACATATATACTATGTTGATTTTATTCTATGCTGAATTTTTATTTGCACATTAGGCACTCATGGTATACAAAAAAAATTATATACTGTGTTGTAGAGTTTTTTTGTGAACAGTAGCACAGTAGTCAACTTCGAATGCATTTGCATGTTCTTGACTATAAATCGATTGGCGCCCTATTCGTTAGGCGCCCTGTGCAAATGCACATCATGCACATATAGCTGGACCGGCCCTGGCTGGAGATATGGTTAGAGTGTTGTGTGTAACTACATGTTTCCGAGAAAATATTTCTAGGGAAATTTCTAAAAACAAATAAATAATGAAATAAAAGTAAACATCTTACTAGCGATACTTTGTCGTTATTCGCAAACAACGATAAAGTATCGTTAAGTTTTATTTTTTAATTTTCTATGGCTTCCATTTTTTTTTAAATTATTTTTTTGAAGCTTATTAAGCCAATTAAAAAAGGAACAAAATAATACTATATCATGAAAGCTGTAAAAAAATTTAATTACTGCTGTTGTTTAAGAAGAAACCAAAAATTTTCTGTTTATTTAGTTGAAATTAAAAATATATATTTGAAAATCAATTTAAAATCAAAAACTTAACTATTATTATCTAAATTCAATAACTTACTTTCATATTTCTATAAATAAAAACTTATATAATTCATTCTATAAAGCTTTTTTCCTGACAATTATTTTATTACTTTCCTAAACATAAATATTTTTTAATGGACATTTGTAAATATACAAAAAAAAAAATTTAAATAATTTATAGACATTAAAATTACCGTTTAAACGATATCTGCCACATATTTACAAAATAATATAAATAGTATAGTTTACAATGCAACACAAAATAAAACTTAAACATTGTACACAATATGTTATTATATATATAAATGTAAATTATAGTACTTACGTTTTACTTAAAACCGAACGACGAATTTAAATTTATAATATGAAAAATAAAATTAATTTCGTTATGCTTTAGTTAACTTCTCTAATCAAAATGTGAGTGAAAATTAATTTTAAAAATGAAGTACTATATGGTTTATTTATGTTGACATATTGTTTTGAATCACTTACACTGAAAACAAAACTTAGTGGGCAAATTATATTAGCAAACAGTTTTTGTTCCAATATCAAGATAATGACATCGCTTTCACTTCCTATGTTGTATTTACATAGTTATTGGTTTACATGATTATCGTACGTACTAGTAGATGTTTATCAGCAAAAACAGCAAAACAGATACAGATGGAAAGTTATTTCTTTGACAGTCGTGCTTAACCAATAAATCTTAAACTGATAAAATTTCAAAAATCTTAATATAAGAACTTCTTAACTATACGATTACAAAAAATTATTATGCTGTGCTAAACAAATTTCATCTTTTTTTTTCTTTTACTTTAATATATAATTTTTTTTTAAGAAAATTTTTAAGATAATATTTCATTAAAAAATTCTTTACTTTATACAATCTTTTTTTTTTTTTCATAAATATATTTTTCAATTTTTAAAAACATATTACGCAACTATCAAATGAAAAATTCAAAAAATGTTGAAAAATATTTTCATAATAAAGATTTTTCTGTAATTTTTCATAAATCATGTAGGAAAATCTTATAGCAAAAAAAAAAAAACAAAAAAGAAAAAAATATTTTTCTCTTGGTTGCTTCGAAAAAGAATTTTAATATGCAAAATCTTTTTAATAAATTCATATTTTGATTAAAATATTTTGTGTGAAAAAATGTTAAATGAATTATTTTTCTTTATATACAGGAAAAACATAGAGCATAAAGAAAGAAAATTGTAAAAAGAAGCAGTCATGAGAAGAAAGAATTATATATATGTTTTCTACAAAAATTTCATGTTTCCACCTCATTAATCAAGAAATTTTGAAAAATTTATCATCTTTGCTTGGTTTAATGAAAATAAAAATAATAAAAAGAAAAAAAATTAAATAAATAAAAATGAATTAATTTTTATTCTATGAATATTTTAATAATAAAATTCAAAATAAATATCATTTAAGAAATTACTTTGAAATAATTTTTTTTTACACGGTAATTCTATTCTACAGTAAAGTCGATTTGATTTATATGTCTTGCTTAGAATAATTTTTAGGCTTTCTCATTTATTCTTCTGTATGTATCTTACTTTACCACGCAATATTAGTACCACTCCTACCACAACTATTTTTATCATTTTTAGTTCAAATAAAATTTTTGATTTAGATGTTTAAAGACATACTAATGTATAGTATATAAATAAAAAGTCAATGAGATAAAAAAAAAAATCTCATTACAAAAACTATAGGTAATTAGGAATTTCCATTCGCAGTTAGAAATATTAATAATAATTGGTGTACTAAAATAATTTTTGTTTGTAAATTTCTTCAATTTTTTGATAATTATACTTGTTTTAGATTTTTTTAGTTTAATGATCCTTTGTGTTAAATTTTTCTTTACAAACCCAACTTTTTGTTACGGTTCGGATTTAGTGATAATCAGATAATGACAAGTGTTTTCTTTGTGTCATTTGATTGTTTTAAATTTTCTAAAAACTAACAAATAAAACGGTTCAAAAGTAATGAAACTATACATAAATGGACGTATAAAAATTATTTTTTATCGATGCATACCCTATTTCGTGGCTCATTTTTTTTAATTTAATTATGCTAAAAAATCCAGTTTAAGAAAAAACAGAAATTTGAAAATCAAGTTCTTAATATACTCTCCAATCCAATTTCCAATTCGTAAAATTTTTCTTAATTAAGTTTCAAATATCAAATAATTGAAAGCATTAACTAATTAAAATTTAGACTTATCAATGTCATGCTCAAAAAGTAAAATTTCTTGAAATCCATAACAAAATTTCATAAACATAATTTTCTCTATATTATTATATTTAAAAGGTTTGAAATAGCGCTAGCTATATTTATATTATGGTACAAAAAAAAGTACAATTTCGAAAACAAATCATTTTTTTATGGACAATAAAAATAAAAATTTACTGTCTAACATGTTAATTGCTTTCTGTAGAAAATATTTTTATTTTTAATATTTCCTTTACTTATTTATATAATTTTATGTTTCATTTAAAGATAAAAACCAGAAGTCTATAATATTTCATCAAAATGCTACAGTTTTTTAGTTGTGTAGACTGAGAGCTTTGCAATAAATAATAAAATAATTTTTGAGTTTTTATTTTCTTTTATATAAAAATGTTTATGGGCTCTTTGGGACTTATATTATTATTATTTCCCTAAATGATTAAAAGCATTATTTCCCTAAATGATTAAAACATTAAAATTGTTTTTATATATTAGATGTAGCATTTAAAAATTTGTTTTTCTTTATTTTAGTCATTTTACATGAATTAACAGAAGCATGATTAAAAGCTAGCAATCTTGCAAGGACTTTCTATAATTCATTGGAATCTAAGTTGGGTAATTAAGTAATATATAATAAGATTGAATAACCTTTGCTACTGATATTAAACAAAAAACTTAAATTCAGTAAAATTGTGTTTACAACAGCTTTATTTCTTTAAGTTTCCACTTTTTTTAACTTTATTTATTTAGCACAGTTTCACTAAATCTCTAGAAATTTCGATTCTTACAATACATGCATTCCCTCTTATGGATTTTTTAATATTGTACATTGCCTCAAAAATTGTTTGAATAATAACATTGAAGATAAAATTCGAATTTTAGATTTCGACAAAATCCCTTAGCTCCTACACTATAAAAATATTGTATAACGTATAATTTCGGTTAACAATAATTTTTAAACTGGAAAAGTGCACAATATATTTTACAAGTTTTTGTTATTGAAGAAAATGTCATGCTAGCATGTTAAATTGTTGTCATTTAATTTAATTTTCTTTGAAATTATGTATATTTTCACAGTCAATTGATTTTGTCCAGGGTTAGTTTCCAAAAAAATATTAAGCACACAAACATGTTATTTATGCGTACTATTTCACGCAATTTGGAAAAATAGGCGTTTTTCAGTCAATAATTTAAATGAAGAAATATATAGTAATTTTTTGGAAACATTTAAAAAATAAAAATAAACAACAACTCAAAATGAAATATACGAATAAAAATTGAAATGATGTGAAAAAATTGTTAATAGTTAACTCTGTAAAACAAAATTATATATGCGATAAGTTTATGAGGTTGAAGAAAAAATTAATATTATGATATAAATTATAATATTCATAAAAAAATATTCTATAATCATAATGTAAGGGTTATTTAAAAAATAAGGATACAAAAAGGACTCCAATAACGAAAAAAATTAACATTGAAATTTTCTTCAAATACTCCTGAAATATTAGTGCTAACTAGGGCTTCTTATTTCCCGCAATTTTCAAATCCCGGGATCACGGGACAAAATTTTTCATATTCCCGGGATCCGGGAATTTTTTATAAGCACAAATTTAAAAAAAAAATTATCTCATAAAATATTGCCTTGCTTTCGATCCACTTCAACTTGACATGATGGGGTTACCTAAGTTGATATTTTACATAATAACAATGAAAAATAAATTAAATACTGCATTATAAAAAATTAGTTAACAACTTGAAATTTGCTTTCTAATCCTCAAACTTCGATTATTTTAAATAAATTTTAATTCTATATATATTAAACTGCACTTATTCATTTTTTAAATTCTTTATATTAACTTTTTTCCTTTCCACAAACTTATAAAGTCAAAATTGACCCACTTCCCGGTATCCAATTGTGCTGCAATTTTCCACATCGCTTTGTCGTCGATGACAATGCACTTTAGCATCGACTTATTCACCTTTATTTTCATTTCACTACCGGGTCCGCAAACTTAGAAAGTCAAAATTTAACCACTTCCCGGTATCCTTATAAAGGATATAAAGGATTTATATCAAAAACTTTGTTTTTATGGGTTGTGTTTTTTTATATTAAAATTGTATATAATTATTTTGGCTTTATACTAAAACACTGAATGAAATTACGAGTATGTGATACATCAACATCAAAAGTTAGAATAGCATTAATAATGAAGGGAACCCCCGTAATTCTATAGAAAATAATCTATATATTGTACTTAGCACTATACTAACAGTACGCCGCATTCAGCAATCACTTAATTAATTCTGTCTAGCTTAGATATAAACCTAAACCTAAAATTTAGTGCAAACACTATTATATTTTTTAATTAAGCGGAAATCCCGGGATTTTTGGTTGAAATCCCGGGATTACGGGATTCAATTTTACAACAGAAATCCCGGGAAAACGTGATCCCGGGATCCCGTTTGAGAAGCCCTAGTGCTAACCTCTATTTACACTTCTACGTCCCACCGCTTTGGTTCTAATCGTGTTTTTATACTCTAATGATTCATTATATAGATATACATATTTCTCATAGAAAACTTCGGGATTCTGAGCACTTACTATCAGAAAATATTGCAGTTTTAGTTAGAATTTTATAACTGGTCCTTATAATATCTGATTTTCCAACGAAATTTTTATTCAGTGCACAAACGCAATTTATGTGAAACGGCACATTCTATATAAGTTAAATATTAGGTCATATAAAATGTTTCTGTGTTAATTTTATAACAAATCCATTATTAATTATTTATTTTAACTGGATCTTAATTAACCATCAACGTAAGTATATAATATACAACTATATATAACCAAACCATATTGGTTTCAACTGTCAATCTTACCTTAATTATAACTTTTGAATCAATTGAATTCCATAAGACAGTTTTCATCAACCAAAACGAATTGTAATTTTTCATCGCACCTTTAGAAGTTATATTTTTCCTATATATTTTCTCTTTTTTCGATTCCAACGTAAAACATATTAATTATATTTGACAAAAATATATTGAAAATAAATGACAGATTATAAGGAAAAAAGTAAAAACAAAATATAAAAAAAAAATGTATTTTTTGTCTGAAAACACAACAGGAAAACCTTGAAATAGGATACAAAACACCAAATTTATGAGTTTTTTCTTGTGGTGGGTGTGCACATTTTATCCTGGTCTAAAAAATATAGAAAAATCTTGCAAAAAAAAAAAAGAATGGAAAAACGATTTGGTTCCATAAAAACATTATTTAAAAAAAAAATTTTTGAGAAAAAAAATAATAATAAATAAATATAAAAAGAAAAATGACATCCTGTCGTGCATTTATAACTGTAATCGAAGGTCATAAATTATCCTGTTTGTAACTATTTTCAGGATAAAAACGCATTAAAAACATTTGAAATGGTTAAAAAAGGACAATTAGACTATGTATGAAGAAAAAGGCGAAAAAAAATATATAAATAAACAGAGAAAAGTGGAGAACAATCTGCTATTAATAATATTTCACTGAATATACTTTTGGTTCTGATATATTATTGTTTTCAGGGTTTTAAAATTAATTTTTTGTCATAAGCCATATAAGAGGAAAATAAACCTTACGTTGAAAAACATAATAATAACAATACATCACAGTCACAACTCCCGCCGTCGGCAGATAAATTTAACTTTTGTTCTTGAGCAATGTTCTTTTGCAATGTCATTTTCCATTGTGACCAATAACTGAACCAAAAATCTAACCATTTTATAAATTTCTTCTATAGAATTCGAAAGAATTGTGCAAAAAAATCTTAAAATAAAAAATTTGGGCTAGAAATTCTTTACTAATCAATACTCAAACTAATATTTTCTTATGTATCTTGTATATCTATTTTTCTTATTGTTTCCTTAAAATTTAGAATTAATATAATATTATATTTCATAATTTGAATATACACAGAATTGAGTCTTTTGATGTTGATGTATCACATACTCGTAATTTCATTCAGTGTTTTAGTATAAAGCCAAAATAATTATATACAATTTTCCTTTGAAATATCCTTTGAATTATTTTTTAATTCATATAATATTTTCTTTGAATGTGCACTAAAAATTTTAATATATTTCCTTTTTTTACACTTCTTTTATTTGCATACATATAACATTTTTCGCAAATAACTAGTTTTATATAATAGCGAGTTTTGATCTTAAAATTCTTTATTAAAAATACATCATCAGCATCCGCCATATGTTAAGTTTCTATACACACTTCTGTTCGTTTCATTTTGCATTACTTGCACAACTGAATCCAAATATTCGACTCTACATTTTTCTCATATAGTGTATATTATGAGAGCTTTAATATCACATTTTTAAATACTTTGTTCTTAACTTTTAATTTAATTTATTTATAATACATAAACATTATATTTTTTTTATTAATAAATTTAAAATATTTATGAAACAATATTTGACCATGTAAATATAAAACGAAATGCGTTTTCCTATATAGCCTTAATACTATACTATAATATACAAATTACATATTACAATATATTATGTATTTTATGTTATCTAAAAAAAAAAAAAATATAATAAAAAATCCTAGAGCATTTTGCATCCTTATATGCACATATTTTATTGTTCATGACAGATTTATGCCATAATAAATAATTGGGTCTATCTAATGAAATTTTCTTTACGATCTGAGTCCAAAATTCATATTTTATTTACACAATATACAAAACATAAATATGTATATGTTTAAAATTAAAAATTAATTTATTTTCCTAATAAGTTTTCAAAAATAAAATAAACTTTATATATTTTGGAAAATATTGTTTAAATATGTATATACTTTAAGGACATTGAAACTGAAAATATTATGTGTAAAGCTCATTTAGCATTTGATTTTATGTTAGTTGGTAGATATTTTGGTATCTGAGTTTGACATTAAATAGAAAGTTTCAAGAAGTTAAGAAACTTTATATACCAATATATACCAATAATAAAATAATATGCATATCTCAAACTTAACTTAAGTCATAATATTCCATTATATTTTGATTGAATTACATCAAATAATTCAGAGTGACGAGGTGACCATTAATTTTATGTTGTTTAAAAAAATCGAATCCTAAACATATAAACATATAAACATATATATTCTACTGATGTATCTTTAAGACTTTTACGAATTGTTATTATTATAATTAAAAATTATTTTAAATTTCTTCATTTAGAATGTCATTGAATATTTTGTTTTGTAAGCCTGTAACAATTTTCTTTTCTATCATATTCTCATTTATAATCCTATAATATAGCCAATTTTTTGAAAAATTTTAAAATAACATAAAGTTTTTTTGTTGTAATAATCTTAAAAAACAATACTAATATCAAAAAACAAAAAAAATTAGCTTGTTTTCTTGACCATTTTATTAATTTTTTTTTTCTCTGAAAATTTACTTTATAATTCCAAGTGAAAAATTTATTATAATCGTTATGGCTGCAGTTTAGTTCTATAAATATACATATATCTATATAACTTTTTATCTCAAAAAAAACATACTTACTTGGAATTGAGAAGTCTCAAATTCTTGAACAAAAAAAAGTGTTTATTATGGGATAAAAGTATTTTTATGGATTTGTCCTGACATTTATTATATTCTCTTATGTTAATAAGTTTTTAAAACTAATTTAAATACTCATTTTATGAAGCTATTATACTGAAATTTCAGATTATATATTCTAAAATGTATTTGTATATATATTTATGTATATTAAAGTTTTTAAATCTATGAATATCGGATTAGATACCATGATGAAAAAAAAATATATATATTTTACATGAATTTATAAAATTAGCAAGAATTTAAGGTTAGTAGGCGGTTTATTTGTCGTTTTTAATAGTTTTTTGGTCCCTTTTTTTTATTCCATAATTATATATACACCATAATAATAATAATTCTTTCGACATTTTAATATAACTCGAAAATGTTTTAGAAGCGGAAACTTTTTTTTTGCAAAATAATTTAGATACCCCAATTGAGTTAATTTAACTAAAATTATTGGTTATTTTGAAATTTTTAAATTTCCTTTTCTTTGTTCAAAAATTTTTATGTTCATAATTTATTCTAAATTTATTTTTATAATTTATAACCATTGATTACGCAGATTGAAAATTAAAATTTTCAGATATAGGTGTTAGCAATTTGAATATCATGAAAGTTTCTATAAAAAGCAGAACAGAAAATATTTTCCCCGGATGTTAGATATCGACATTGTAATAAACTGTCAATGGTGTAATTTAGAGCAAACTTGATAATACATTAGGTTCATTATGTTTATGCTTAGTATGTTTACATAAAAATATAATAAAAAAAAAAATTGTATCTATTATTTTAATCTCAATATTGTATCTCAATATTGAATAATATCTAATTTATGAAAAGCCGATTAATTTTAATATTACCAAAACTTGAAATTGATATCATATTGATTTTCCTCTTAAAATTATTAATATAATGTCTTGTTGTTCTATTCGTATTATATTCTACAATATTTTCCTTTTTCGGAAATCATTATAACCATTTAGTTGAGTCCAATGTATAGTTGTGTTTGACAATCTTTTTAGTTATTCCTGACGATGTTTTTAGTTATAAATAAACTTGCAACTGAAATAAAGTTGAAAGATATTAAATAATTTATATAATAAAACCGGATAATTTAGATCAATAAAACCGGATTGAAATTTTAAACTTCTGTTTTGTATCGCAGCCCCTTAGACTTCAAATATTCAAAGCTTTTTTAAAGATAAAATTATGATTTTAAAGTATTATATTTATACATATAACATATTTCGCAATATAATGTTTGATAATTCGAATTTATAAAGTTTGTCGGATAATTTAAAAAAAACTGATGTAATCGAAAATCTAGATCAATTTATTTGAATTATATCTTTCTTAATAACATATCTTCATTAACTAAGTATCTTAATTATTGATGTAACAAAAATATTATATTTTTTAAACTTTCAGAGTAATTATATCCAAAAACAATGTACACAAATTCTAAAAGTATGCACTCAAAATTTATATACAATTTAGTACTATACCTATATTCTTCTCGCTACATACACTATATACATATCCTACACTATAATACAATATATACATAAATCTTATAAAAAATAATACTTATTTCACTGAAAATCAAATTTCATTAAATAAAATAATTTGTAATAAAATTTCATCAGATACACATAGCTATGTCAATAAAACATTTTTCACTATATATTATACAGAAGAAAAAAGTACTGTCTGAGTTAAAAAACAAAAAAAAAAAAAAATATGTATATCTTATATCTAAATAAAAAATGTCAGAAAATAAATTGCTTAGCAGACGAAAAAATATTCATTCACATATTTTTTATTTCAAATATTTATTACGTACAAGTACAACATAATAATAATAATAATAATATTTTCCTTATCTCTCATAGACATTATATATAGTTTTAGTAGAGAGTATAAAGCAGATTTTGGTTCAGAGAGCTCAAAAATCAAATAAATAACTAAAATTCTCCAATGCACCTCAAAATTGAGTTTTGCATTAAAACAGAATAAGATACAAGTATCTCAAATTTTTTAAATATCTCAATTTTCTCATATTTATTACTGTGTAGTTCTTAGAGTTATTTTTTAAAGAGAATATATAAACCTGTTCTATAAAAATGTTTGCCATTGCTCATTTTTTTTTTGTTTCTAATTTCTAAGGGGTAGTCACTGAAAATATCATCTGGAGAAAAACGCATGCTTATTGATTGGTTGAAAATACGCCATGTTTGATTTCATAAATATATTCCTCTTATTCTTTCCCATAAATTAATTTAGATATTTTTCATTTTTATATATTTTATTTCAGAGAAAATATTTGAGTAGGGATTTTTTTGCACTGAAAAAACACAAAAAACCATAGAGATTATAGAGAAAAATAATAATATGAGAAAAACTTTATAAAAATAAAAAAAAATTATACAAAATTAGAAAAAAATAAAAATTCAGTAAGTTAAGAGTAAAATAAGATATTTTATAAATTTTAGTTCGAGTTTGCCTTACGAGACGATAAGAACAAATAACGGAATAAAAAAAAAAATAAAATATTTAAAAAAAAATAAATGAAAATATAAATTTTAAAATTATTTACATTGAAAGTGAAAATATTTATATGAGCAAAAAAATAAAAAATTAAAAATCAAAATAAAAACTTTTTTGGTTATAACTGGGATTACCATATAAATTTTTTAACCAAAAAAGATTTTGACATAATTATCAAAAAAAAAAGAGAAAAGATACAAAAAATTAAACAAACAATTTAAAAAAGATAATAATTTTTTTTTTAATTCAAATATAAAACTAAAAAAAAGAAAATTAATATAAACAAAAAATGGTTGTATTAGAAGGAGGTGGAAGTGTTGTAACTATTGGAAACAATCAATATTTACAACCGGATTATTTATCACCTTTAACAACAACGGTGCGTTAATTTTTTTTTGAAGAGTAAAAAATAAATATGAAATTATTTATTTTTCTTTAATAAATACAACTTTTTTTAATCGGTTATTATAATATATGAAAATTTTAAATTGTTACGATAAGGAAAATCTTCAAATGTCGAAATCATTTACTCAGGTTTTTTTTACAACACAAATAAATTGAAAATGTTTTTAAAACTCAAATATAGAGAAATATAAGAACCAAGATTTTGAAATTTAAAACTCAAAGTAAAAGTATAGTAAAAAAAACCGAGCAGTGTGTACATTAATGAGTTAATGTGGATATCAAACTTAAACGTCCCGTCAATTTATATTCAGAATTGGAAGCTTAAATCTTCCCGAATGACTTTGACTTCGGCAAAACTAAATAATGTATTTTACAATTTAATTTCGTCAATATTTAATAGAATTATAAATATGTGTATAAATTACAGTTTAATAAAGGACTGTATGAAAAACATATAAACTGTAGTAATCTTTCACGCTACCTAAAAAATGTGCATAAATCTTATTTTAAAGTTCTCATTCAACTGAAAATGAAACCATGTTTTTATTCGTTCTTAAAGTTAACCTATCAGGAATTTATTAATTGAAATAATAAGTTCAACTTACCGCCTATACTGAAATTGAAGAAATTAAAGCTGTTTTTTTTTATAAATTTTGAAGACTACACTTTAGAGTTTTTTAGTCGAATAAAAAAATTAATTTTTTTTGTTTATTTCTTTATAAAAAATTGTTCAATGGTTAACAATTTTAACAAAAAAATTCTAAATGTCTGAAATATTTTTTCAACATTCCTTCATGCAACAAGTTTTAAAATTAAATACTCTAATTTTTTTTTTTTTGCTCTCTTAAATATTCCAAAATATAAAAAGAATCAATTTATTAAGATTTTTTTTTTGCAAACAATTTATGAGTTAAGTTGTTGTTAAAATTTATAGAAATGAAGAACCAGGGGTATAGACTTGTGTAGTTAATGAATAATAATTGAATTAATTTTTCCTTAAATTATTACAACAAGGAAATCACAAATAAGCATTAAGTAAATTAATACATTTCAGCCTTTATTAAGTTGATTTTTTTTCATAAGGTTCATAAACATTGAAAAATAAAATTTAATAATTATATAGTAGGATTCTAATTTTAAACAACCAATTAAAAAATCTATAAATAAAAAATACCAATAACATACTTCAAACATTGTGACATTTTGTAATAAAATATAAATAAAATGATTCGGTAATTGTCAAAAAGTATTTTCGAAATTTTTAAGCCGCTTTGTTCGTTTTATAGAATTCGTTGATTTTTTAACCGAAATAGAAAACTTTGAATTAATTTTCCTAAAATGAAAGAAAAATTGAGGAATATGATCTACATTATATTCTTTACTAAAAATTTTGTCTTTTTGGTCTCAATTTATACTTTAGTTAAAATTACTGTGCCAACCGATTTCACTTTAAATTATTTGTTGATAAACAATACCGAACCCTAGATTTGTATGTTTCTGGCATTACAAAAAATATTTAAAACATCGTGGAATTCTTTTTGTCTTCCCTTAGAATCCTTT
This sequence comes from Hybos culiciformis, assembly GCA_964007475.1. Taxonomy (NCBI): domain Eukaryota; kingdom Metazoa; phylum Arthropoda; class Insecta; order Diptera; family Hybotidae; genus Hybos; species Hybos culiciformis. The sequence goes on from OZ023273.1 coordinate 124,375,331, forward strand.
CAAAAATTTACAAACAGTGTACCACTTAAAAAACCCTGTTTTTAAAAAAATTGTATGCATTTCTGTATTTTTTTGAATGGTGGTCAAATAAATCTGTATGTTAAAGAAGATTAAACAACGTTACCGAAAGAATTTCTACAGTTAAGTGCCGTCGGAAAATAATTTTTAAACAGAATTTCTGTCTGTCTTAATCTAAATCATACAAAAAAGCAAAAAAAAAGTCATTAAAACAATGAATTATATGTACGTGTATTGTATAATATTAATTACAAAAAAGTTAAATATAATCTTTCAATTCAAACCTCGAAAATCTTTCAGTATTATAGAAATTATAGAAATTATATAGCGTTAAATAAATGCAGAACTAATACATCTGAAATAAGTATAGCTAGCGAAGTTTTTTATTCATCTTATTAAAAACAAAATAGTAATTTACAGCCAAGGTTAATTATAAATTTTAATACTAAATATTTATTTGACTTACGAAAATGATTAAAAGTTATTAGTTCATACAATGATTATTAAAATCTATAGGATTGAGCTAGCAGAACTTAATATGAAAGTATTGTTAAATTGCTGCACATTTCAAATAGTGAAAAAAAATTTATTTGAAATAACCCTAAAATCAAGTTATTAATGGTTTATTTTTTTTTTATTTACAGCTTGATTCCAAAAAAAGTCCTCTTGCACTATTAGCTCAAACTTGTAGTCAAATTGGTGCAGATTCGTCTGCTGTAAAACCAACTTTAAGTTTAGATTCGAAAAGCTCTAACAATAAAAAGTCTGAGACTTCAAAGTCACCATCAATAAAAAATCCAAAACCAACCAGTCCAGCATCGGCAACAGAAGTTCGTTTAGCTTACAAGCCTTATGAATCGAATGTTTTGTCGCACACCACCCCAAAGCCTGAAGATTTAGCTAATAATAAAAATTCTAGTTCACCAATTAACTATAGTGAGCATTGCGATGACAAAATTAAATGCAGAGAAAAATCGGAGTCACCGGAAATCAGTGTCACTAAAACATGTAACAATAGCAGCGATTCAATTTCTTTAAATGGGAAATCGTCACCACCTAATGATTTGCGAAAAACTGTTTCACCATCTAGTTCTTCACAAAGAGGAGGAAGTCCTATCATCCGTTCAGGAATGGAAATATTAAATGGTACTTCTCCAAAAGATATGATGCCTGCGTATAAAACAGGGTCGAGTCCTTATAGCATGAACCCTTTAAGCCAGATGTGTTGTCCACCTGGTATGGAACAGCATACGAACCCAGCTTTTAGACCTCCATTTGCTGGAGCATATTCACATCATGCTGCTATGATAGCCGCAGCAAGTCAAGGTTATCCGTCTAGCGGCCCTTCTGCTAGTCATAATCCTTATATAAGCTATCAACGAATTAAAACGCCATCTGGTCAAGAAACAATCGTTCCTATTTGCAAGGACCCTTATTGTCCAGGATGTCCCTATTCTGCACATACGCAACAAATGTTAATAGGAGTACCATGTCCAAGTGGATGCACACAATGCGAACATCAAAAATATGGTCTAGCAATGGCAGCATCACTTGGCGCTTTACCTCCTGGTCATCCTTATGCATCCGCAGCCGCCGCAGCTGCAGCACAGATGCGTTCCCCATATGTTTGTAGCTGGATTACGGGTGATACCTATTGTGGTAAGCGATTCAATACTTCAGACGAATTATTTTCTCACCTTCGAACTCACACTGGAAATTTATCTGATCCTGCAAATGCGGCAGCCGCTTTGGCACAATCCCAAGCACAATCACTATTAGGAGCATTATTTCCAACTCCAAGTTCAATGCAACGAGGTTATCCAACGCCACCATTAAGTCCATTATCGGCCGCTAGGTATCATCCTTATAATAAGGCTGGTGCTATTCCACCACCAGGAATGTCTTTCTCTGCAGCAGCAGCCGCCGCAGCAGCCGGAGCTTTTAATCCTGCCGCTGCAGCAGCTTTAGGACCATATTATGCACCGTATGCGATGTATGGCCAAAGACTGGGTTCTGCTTCTGTGCATCAGTAAAAAGACAGAAATTAGACGCTTTAGGATTAAACCAAAAATAAAATCAATTTATAGAGATGTTTAAATTTCGCTTAAGTATAATTATATTTATGTAAGAAACTTGAGAACTTGTAAAAATCTACCAAGTATTTTAGATGCATGTTCAACTTATTACATCAAATTGTTTGATTTTAAAATTTAAATGAACTGTTAAATGGTAAACTGTGATACGTAGATGTTAAATTTAATGATCATAAAGAATCAAAATAAAATAAAATATCCACCATCTCAATAATGAAGATGTTATCAATAATAATAACAAATCAAAATTTTCATATTTAATTATTTAATTGAGTTCTTTAATTTAATAGAAAACCATTTTTAAGCATTAAAATAATAGAACTTCTAAATTATTTTTTTATTTTCTATATTCAGATCCAAGGCTGCAAAATTTTTATCTTTTGGATACATATATTTTGTAGTTTTTGATAACATCTAATTATATTTTTTCCCTATAATAGCTCAAAAAAAATTTTTAAGTAATTTCCCCCATTGATACAAGATCATTATTCTTAGAAAATTATGTAAATAAATTAATTTCAAATAAGTTAAAAAATAATAAGAAAAAAAAACTTTTTTATCAGATTACTTCACTTAAGCTTAAAACAGATTCGAGGAATTATTACCATTAATAAATAAGAACATTAGTGTTAAAAAGTTTAATTAATAATAAAAAGAAAATTAAAAAAAGAAATTATAAAATTTAAGGATATAATAAAAAAAAAAAAGTAATACAAAAAATTGAACTTTTTTTCTTTATACATAATTTTAAAATTACCCAATTTTGAAGTATCAAAATGACTACCCCACAAATTAATTCTCCCATTTCAGCCATGTCACAGAAGAATCGTATTCCTTATTTATATGGATAAAATTAACTTAAAATCACCGAACTGTATATAATATACTACATCAAAGAAAAAATATCACCAATAAAGTTTAAATTTTCATAAATTGACATAAAAATAGTTTTCTTAACAACATTAAGAAATAAAGTTTCTATAAAATATCATACTTTCTACATAACAAACTATTAATAAAAATATATAGAAAGAGCTAAAATTTGTTTTACAACACGATGAAAATAATTTGTTCAGTTTCCGATATGACGACATAAATATCCTATACTTTTAACAGCTCGTAATCCTATCATCTAAAGGTCAAGGAAATTAAGAAGAACTTTTTCCAATTTTTAAAAGTTAAGAATACAGAACTTATATCTTAAAGTCTTAGTGCAAATTTTTAGTAGTTAGTAACAAAAATATTCCACAAATAGAATTTTTACTTTATTAATTGAATATCATGAATATCATGAAGTATATATCTTTAAAGTTAAACCAGTTTAGTTTTACATTAAAATAATAATACCCTCATTTAATAATTAATTATACACAAATATGCATAAATAAATGTACATTTTTAAAATACACTCAAATTAAGGTTCGAATTACTATAATTGATATTGATAATAAAATTAATCTAAGTTTATATGTTTTTGTTATAATAAACAAAATATAAATATAATTTTACTCCAGGGAAAGTTTATGAATACTTAATTTAATTTATGACAGTAGCAACTGTCGAAAAATTTTGTATCTTTAATTAAAAAAAAAAGCTTCACTTGAGAATTTTTGACCTTAATATTTTAGAAAAGCTTTTAAAAATAAAGAAAAATAACTTAAAATTATTATTATAAAAAATATACACAATTAATCTTTGGTCGTAATTTTTTTTTAGCTCATAAATTATTTCTTATTAATCCATAGCCAATAAATCATTCTTTTAATTATTCTGCTTTTTATCAAATAAATCAAAGTGAATTATTCAAAGCTATAAAGAAATATAAGAACCTCCACAACATCAAAAATAAATTAACTTATCATCAGTATTAATTAACAACAATATATACTTAAACATTATATACATAGATTTTTTATGATTTTTATTTTTTTTTTGAATTTCTATATGAGGGTGTCAGATTTAGAGTTTTAATAATACTTTGTTGAATTTTTTTATATTTTCTTATAATTATATACATTACACATAGGAAATTAAAATAAAGTTAAAATAGAACTCTAATAATGTTGAATTATCTTGAAACAAAAATATTACACTAATTTCTGGTATATATAATATTTTTTGGAAATCAAAGTTCTGATGTATCTGCCTATGGAATAATAATGAACCCAACCTTTTTCACAACATAAATAATTTTTATTTATTTTTTTGTTATTATTGAAATAGTTAAAAAATTACTTAGAAAGTACACATACCATTCTTAATTTTAACATTTTAAGCAAAAACCTTCCGATTAAGTTCAAATATTATTATTAAAAGTATATTCCTTGAATCTAACATAGATATACAACAGCATTCAAGACTTTTAAAATGCTATGAACATAATACAGATTCAATTTCAAAAGCTACATCCTTTATAATTTCAAGCTATAACGCTATAAGATGTACTTTTAATTATAATGACATTTACCAACAGATTATGAATTTACTTGCACTTGTAAAATATATACGAAGTTCTTAACCCACAATTTAGGATAAATAACTTTCAATAATCTTTTCCTTATGCTTAAAATCATTGCATTATTGAATTATTTTAATAAAATATTAAATCAAGAAACGAATTTTGATACTATCACGAATTTAATAAAAAAAAAAAAAATAGATAGTCAATATTATGTATACTGAACAAAAATTCCTAATCCATTGCGATAATTCTAAATAAATTATACACACATAGTAAAAATAGATATTAACTATACAAGCCAAGTCATATGGTCATAAATAAATCAAAATAATACTAACGATTTTTAATATCACTGAACGTAGATATAAAATAAACATTAATAATATTAAAAAAAAAAAAAATTATTATTATATGCGATAATTTATGTCTCTCTGTACATAAATCTTATTTCAATGATTATTTCTTTCCAATAAATCAAAAAGAATTATGATTAACACTATTTCAAATAAAATTTCAAAATATTAAAAGATTAAAAAATGTGAAAAAAAAAATTATTGCTAAATTATAGAAACAACAACGACTCAGACACTATATAGCGCAAAAAAAAAATATGAGGAAAATAAAAATTATTGTAGATTATTATTTTGTTGAAACATTAAAAAAATGTTAAAAAGTCACATAAATAATAATTTTTTTGTTTTTTAGCAATTTTATAACTACAGGGGAAGCAATCCTACGTTTTTCTTTTCTGTCGTACAATATAAAGAATTTTAAGATTATGATGTATCTATATACAATATTTCAAGACATATTATTATTTATAGTTTTCTAATTATATTAATTATAAAAATAGAAAACTGCGGGAACTCCCATTTAAAAAAGAAAATGCGAAAAAATAAACTTTCTAAGTCATAGCAGCATATAGTGTTCACACCGAGTTAGAGAATGATAAAAATTCTATTAACCTCCATCCAGATAAGAAATACTGGGCATGGGAAATTTAAATTGATTAAAATTGAAATTCTTTTATTGAAAACTTTAGCGAATTCAACAAACAGTGCATAAGAACGGCTTTAATTCATAATTATAATGTATATTCATTGTTATGAAGAATAAATTTCATAAGAAAAACATATATCATGATCAGAAATACATGCAATAAATAAATTAATCTTTAAATGTACACGAACCTGATAAAATTTTTGATTTGAACAAACACCCTTGTTCTCACAATTTTGTAAATTACAACTTAAAAAAACTAGAATCCTATCTTTCTACCAATGCAAAGAAATGAATAAACTTCATTAACGATAAAATTCATTTAATCAACAGGACATAATTAAATTAATTTATTACCTATTAAAATCTCCAGCCTTAGTATTTCGAACTTCTTGTTTGGTGTACTTTTATTTACTATAGACCAATTTGCATAGGTAACTGAGAAACTAAAGTATCTATACGTGAATAAAATTGATGGTAAGTCAGGCTAGGCTTTAATTTTTATTTGATTGATTTCTTTAATACATCTTAATTTGATAAAAAAAATTAATAAATTACATATATGTTCGTTTACCTATAGTTTACTTTCCTAAACATTAAAACATATTTTAATTTTTTTTTTTTTATTAAATCTACTTAAATTGTTTTGCTAGCCTTTTTGTTTTTATTTTGTAATTTATACTTCGTTGTCGTTCACTTAATAAAGTTTAGTGTTTGGTAGATAAACATTATAAGTTTAAGCTACTAGTAAAATCATATATATTCGTAGTTTATTATAAAATTTTTAATGATCATGAAGATACTTTCAATATCCGTACACAATTTGTCGAATTTTTTTTAGATTTACATATAATCGTGATATACTCATCTCCCGAAAAAAATACATTTATTGAATTATTACATAATAATATGTTTACATAAAATATTACTACATATATTGAAAATCTTGAAATTATTAGAATAACAATATTTTACAAATTTGATTACACATTTGATTGAGTTGGAGACCTACATCCATACATTTATTTCATAGTTCAAAAAATCAATTAATTTTTATTTTTTGAACAATTCAAACTTGTAAATAAACTCAATCTGTTAATTTTAATGACTGACAATTCAAAAACATAAAAATTAATGATCATTGGAATAAGATTGTTTCAAAAGTCAATTAATATTTTATATTAGCTATTTGTTACTGTATACCTACTGGTGATCTTCTGAAGAAAGTACAGAATAAGGACTTCAACTATGTTATTCTCGTTCCGAGCTATATTAAGCAAAACCTACTTCAGAGATTGTTTATTAATATTTCCAATAAGAATATTTTTTTGCCCTTTGAAAATTTTTTACAATAATCTTTTTAATATAAAAATGAATAAAAAATAAACCCTTATATTTCAATGAAAGTCTACAAAAACAAGAAAAAGCCTTTAATATGAGAGAGAACTTATGTTCAGTAATTTCTAATTATGTATTTTTTTTTTTTTTTTAAATAATATAAAAATATCAACAGAAAAAAAAAAATTATCGCCTGCATATTTGGAAAAGCTTTTGAGACCCCATAAATTAAAAGTATATTATTGTTATAGGTTATCAAAACTCTATAAATCAATTTTGTCATTGGGACAAAAAAGAATTATTAAATAGATACACATTTTATTCCCCATTTAAAGAAAATTTATTGCAGCAGTTGCATGCTGTCGTCTCGCAATATCAACATTTATGTGAAATAAGAATTTTTTATGGCTAATTCGATTCTATAGAGGTATTACGATATTTTAGCAATATAATATTTAGCAATTTTAATTCAACGATAGAGTTAGTAAAGAAGTTTTTTAACATATTAAAATATAAAGTATTTCAAGTACTCCGTACAAATTTCCAAACGAATTTTTATTTTATTATGTTTGTACTGGCAAGTCACTTTGGAAATTTATTCAATATAAAGATAAACTATACTTATTCTAAACAATTCATTAAAATTAGAATATTTGGTCACCGTACTAGAATAAACGTCTCATAGAGGTCCAGAAAAGACCCCTATTTCTTTTTATTAACTCATAAATCCTATTTCAAATGTTTTGTTTATTACACTTATATCATGCTTGTCAAAATTTAAAACAAAAATATGTAGGGTAAACGTATAAATTAAATGACAAAACAGTTCTGTTAAAAATAACTCCCCTAAAAATAATAATGATATAAAAATATTAAACTTTTTATTACGGTGTTTCATAAAATGTGTACCAAAAAAAAAAAAAAGTAATAAATATTATAACACTTTGTTTTCTTTCGGCTTTATTGTAAGGTAATAAAATTTGTAAAATATGTGCAATAAAATGAATAAAAACAAGTTCAATTTTTGAAATATATGATCACGTTTGCTATAATTAAGGGCTTCTGTCATAAATTTATTTTTATAATTTTATTGATTTATATTATACAGGCATGTAAGTAGGTATGTATGTAATAAAAATTATACTACAGGGCATTTTAAAATTATTACTTTTATAACCCCAGAATTGCAAGAAAAATCCAAAGTTTTTAACATTATAACAATTCCTTTTCATTACAAAATTAGTTTTGACTAAACAAATTTTTTTAATGTTGGTCTATATCGATTATATTTTTTCCAAGTTCTCTTCGAATACAACCAAATTTTCAAATCTCTGTAACGTTCAACTGATTTTCGTAAATTTTAAGTTAAACCAATTATTCGAAACGAAAGAAGTATAGAAGTATAAAAGTAAAATGACTTGTTTTCTGCATAAACATAGAATAACATAATTATAATGTTGACAAAAGAGGGAAAGTCAATATCAATGCAATCATCTCAGGCCTGTTTTGATGAACTCTTTTTAAATCGAGGCTTCTGTAGAAATTTATCAATACCACACTTACGTTACGATGTTTATAATAAAGAAGTTTTAGTGTTTTTTTTTATGTTTTTTTTGACAATTTAAAATATTAATTAATAATAATAATAACAACATAAAATAACATAAAATAACAACATAAAATTGTACTGATCTGACCACATTCTTATTATAACAAATGCAATATGATTGCATTCAAAAAAAAATTTTTTTTTTTGTGAATATATGGAAATATATACGTTGTATAAGTAATTATGTTGATTTTAATTTTCTTTCAGCTTGTTTCATAAATTGATGTTTTTTTAGTTCCATAGAAAATTTTCATCATATCATTTCATAGATTACATACATGTATATTTTTTTTTGCTGGTTCAAATATAATATAAGCAAAAAAAAGATTTATTTCTTCCTTTTGATGTGATTAGGTTATAGTTTTCAGAGATGATTGTTGATGGCACATGAATTCTCTATTTTATTATTTGTTTTATTTTTATTATTTTTACAATATACAATTTTTTTTAAATTTTATTTATTTATTTTTTTTTTTTCATTTTATTTTAATATAGATATATCTAAATGTTATATTTATTTAATTTTATTGTTATTTTTATTTGATTATGTGTTGACAAACAAAATGTGCACAAGTGAGATGAGCACAATTTATGTCTGTTTATCTAAAAATGTTTCTTAATGCAAAGAAGCATGGTTCGAAAATCTAGTAAAAATATTATTTTGTTATTTATCTACATTCTATGTACATTAAATTAATTAAAATTAAATTGTTCCCAATTCCCTAATTTCTTAAATTGCATATCTATGTACATGTTTAATTGAATTTATTATTCACTTAACAACAATAAAATTTTATGAAATTTTTTTTTGTTTTATTATTATTATTATTCAAGTTGATTTTTGATTAGAAAATACTTTGATTAGAGGACAAAAATGTAGTTAAAGCAATAAGTTCCAGTCTCTTTCGTTTTGTTGATAGTATAATAATTCGTTTAAATTTTAAAACAATTTCCAAAAAAAAATTTGCACGATTTGTATTATAAGTCAGGGATCTAAACTTTAACTATTATTTTCTAAAATTGATGGTTCTATTCCATTCCTTTCAAGTACTGATGAAATTTAAATGAAAACCGAACTGTTGACATACTTAAATTAAAAGAATTTCCATTTCCTCAGTCCGCAGTCCTAGGAATATAAATTGATACAGAAATTATATTAAAGATATTAGGAAAAGTACAAACTTTCAGTTAATTAACTTGTCACATAGATACTTAACTCAAGATTTTGAATACTTCCCGAAATTGTTTTACGTTAAAAGAAATCTTGAAAATGTTTAATATTTTAATTTTTCTTATAATAATTTTGATGAGGTTGACATTTTTTTCAGTTTTTTTTTTTCCTTTAATTCTGTCATCTTAAATATATCTTGTTAATTTGCCAACAAAATTTATAGATCTGTTTATTATATGAAAATTTTTCAAGTATGCATTAAAAAATTTTTTTTTTAATGATAATAAATTTTTGTATTGTTGTGCATAGCATTTTAAAATTATTGTACCTCTATACCTATTCCCAGTGTATCTTTATAACCAGAACTCTTTAAAAATACAAAAATTAAAAAATAAAAAAATTAAAAAAGAAAAGTTGGATTAACAAACAAAAATGAACACTCAATCAATGTCAAATTTAATGGATCGTTGCAGGGTGATTGGGATTTATGTTACACAAATTTTTTCTTCTGTACATCAGAATGGCAGAGAAAGTATTAATATTATCTCTAATTATAAAAATACATGTATTAATATATTCTTCTAGAGTATTTTAGATTATTTTTATGGTTTATGGTTATGACTACAAATCTATATAGATCACATCTTTGACATTTCTTTGTATCATATCACTCCAACAGCAATATTATTATTTTTACGATAAATAACTAAATTTCAGATTATTTATACAATTAAATATTTTATCTGAGGATTCCAAACTTTAGATTCACTATATCCGGGAAATGTTACTTTTGTTTATTTGAAATTGTTTACAATCGTTTTGAATTTCAACTATTAGAAAAGGACCATACTTAAAATAGTCCAACTCTGAGTACTGAGCCTAATGTCATTAATAACGTTCAATTTTAATTTAATTTGCACAGTTATGGCGCACGCCACACGCAATTCAAAAATTAAATATTTATTCATAAATATGACTAGTTTAAGTAAACAATTTTTATTTATAAATTGGAAGATATCGTAATACCACTTCATGATTTTTAAAGTAAATGATGATAAAACAAAAATATTTTGAAAGGGGTAAATGGGATTAGTAATTATAAAATTTGTCAATTAAAGTTAAAGAATAATTTCAACGAAATTTCTTATACATTATTATTATTATTATTATTATATGTATAGTAGTACTTATATAGCAAATTCATAAATACATTTATATTTATTTTCTGTGATGATATTAAAAAAATAATTAATCATTTTCCGTTAAGAGTTTGATTAAGATAAATAGTTTTTAGAAGGATTGCCATACACAAATAAATTAATAATAATTTTTATATAAGTTTTTATGACAACAGCAAAATTTAAAATTAATTTTCAGGTTTTTTTTTATTTTTTTATTTTTTTTTGTTTGAGACTGCGAATAATTCTTTAGTTAGGGAAATTTCAATTGTCATCATTTTAATGATTTTAGGACATTAAAAAGACATTATTACCAGTAAGAGCCAAGTTATGAGAAATATTATAATTTATCAAATTGAAAATGTATATAGAATATGTATTTGGTTTATGCTTTCAATTTTATAATTAATGAAAAGAATTTAAATATATAATAATTAAACGCTTATGCGTATATTTGTCCATTGTAGATCTACGCACACAAAATTGCTGGTGCTAAAATATCTTTCGCCTGATGCCTACGAAGAGTCCAATGAATATTATATAAGAACTGATTTGAATAAAATATCCGAAGCATACATAAATACATGTTCGATGCTGAACAAAGCTTCACTATTTTACACTATATTGCAGAAATTATTTGATTAATATATTTTGCAATTTTGTTAAGAAGAAAAGGTAGGTATATCTTCTCATTATTCGATTTATGAATTTCTTAAATATTATACATTAATTAAAAATAATTTATCTTGGTTTGGAATTCCTATATGGAATGCCAAAATATATTACCTTTCATTTTACTTAATAAATTTATCAATAGATTCAAGATAATATAGTTATACATAATTCTAAAAATATATACGTAAAAATATGTAGGTACAATTCTGCATTCAAGATTAGAAGAGAATAAAAGTTCAGTTGACAAAATAAGTCAAAAATTAAAAGTTGATGTGGTTTTAATTCTTATAAACTTATCTTGCTTTTTTTTTGTAAAAGTTTATGCAAAGCTCGAAAACTTGAAGTATACAATATTTATATGAATTATTATGTATATATATATATATGATATGAATTATTATGTAAATATTATATATGATGGAAATTTGTGTTATAAAATTATTAAAAATTATATCAAAAATGGACTAAATAAAACTATTAAAAAAAAAAAATATATTATATATTTATATATAGGATATATATTTTATAACCTAAAAGCTATTATGGGTTGCCTTTATTATTACAAAAGAACAATTTTGTCCACTTATAGATCAATAAATCTCTCAATTTTCTTCTTTTATGTGTTAAAGTTATTTCAGTTTTTGTAATATCCTGTCAATGAGTCACCTAAAGGCTAATCCCTTTTGTAATATTATTTCAAAGAGCATTTTATTAAAAAAAATTAAAAAAAAAAAAAATATGTTTATCCAATATTGAATCTATTTTATGTTCTGCTCTTACTATGTGAAGAATTTTATTTGACCATAAATCTTTCCGGTTAGATAAAAATATATGTTATTGCTTCTCCCATCTCCACAGATTAATATAATAAATTTTTAAATATACGAGAAAACAAAATATGATATAGTTTACCGATTTTAACAAAATTTCAAACGGCGGACGAACTCCGATTTGTTGGAAAAATTGGAGTTGCTCGATTTTCTTTTTCCCAATAAATTTGAGAATTCAGAAAAATCTGTATTTACGATTTAAAACTACGCTTTTATCGCTAAGAATTACCAATGTTAGGAAGTATAAGTCTCTTGCCATAGTACTGAAATCCATCTCGCGCCACTTTTTCAAAAAAAAAATCTTAAATTAAAAAACTAGCACAGGCATAGCATATTTTTTTTAATTTTATCTCATAAATTAACCAAAACAACAGAAAGACCTAAGTGTTTTCAAAATCACAAAATTATTTTATAGGTTCACAGGAAAAATCTCAAATATCAGTTTGTTCATAAAAGACATAATTTATCTGTAATATTTTATCTATGGTTACTTGACCAAAAGAGAAAATTGGAAAAGAAAATTGTAAAGAATTGGGTCATTTGTTTCCTGTGTTAAATTGGTATTTTTGTTAGTGTGTGTGTTGTCTATGTTAGAATTTTAAAAGAAAAAAAAAATTTAATTTTTTTTTTCATCCTACTGACAGTACTAATAACCTTTTCAGAATCAGGGGTACTTTCCTTTTATTTTCTTTATATATTTTTAAAACATGAAATGAAGACAATAGTGTTAAATGTTACCTTGTCAAGAAGTTTATCAATTTATTGAACTTTATTTTATTTATTTTTTTTTTTTAAGAAGGTGATAAAAAATAATATAATATTTCTTTTTAGATTAAAAAAAAAAGTAATAATAATAATAATAATGAAGAAGAGAAGAATAAGGTACATTATAATTTATAGAATTTTTTTTTTTATCTTTTTAATATGAACTTCATTCTTATAAAAGATAACCATTTGAAATATTCAATTACAAAATGTTACATTTTAACATATTTTTCACTGTAGGTACTATACTTAATTATATCATGATTTAATTATTCCGGATAAAAATAAGTAAAATGGATCATTTTTCAAATATGAAAATCCTTGACGTCAGAGTTATTAATATTAAGTAGGACTCCAAATATTTTAATATGTTTCTCACATCAGTATTACAGGTCCGACAAATAAAGTGATTGGTGATCCAGCCACAACAAATATTGCTTTTTAAAAGAACTTCATCTGAAACTGTGCGTGGCTTTTGTAAAACTGATACTAAGTTTGAACTTGAAAACTTGAAAGAAGAATTTTTTATTTATTGTGGACACAGCGAACTAAAATTATAATTTAGCAAATCCTTAATTAATTTTAACTTCTAAATTAACCTTTTAGCAACACTTCCAAAAGTTAGCTCTCTAGGTCTCTTTTTTCCCTTCTCTTTGAAAGATTCTATTCTGACCTTTTCTAATGCTTTTAGCTTAATAACAAAATGTTATTTTAATAATATAGCTTTAAGTGTAACAAGTTAAAATAAAAATGCTGATAATTGTATTAACAATTTCAAATTCCCATTCAATGTACATTTATGTACACATATGCATAAAAATGTACAGAATATTAAAATACACAAACTCTTAAAAAAAAAACTAAATTTGACCTCTGATCCTTTAGTTCTCTCCTTTACTAATTTCTAGATATAAATATTCGCTCAAATCATGTTTTATGTTGATTATAATTTTGCACAAGAAAAATATATAATAAGTGGATGAAAAAAAAATATGTACTTATATGTATAAATGAATGGTTACGATATATGATTTAATATTATGCAAGCAAATGTGTCATTTTAAATTACCACATTGATTTGTCACTTTAGTGTCACTGTATTCAATGAAATAGGATTACTTTTTCTTTTAATAAATAATAAAATAAAACGTTGGAATAAAAAATATTAAACTTGACACTACATGGACTAGATTAAAAAAAAATAAAATTGCTGAATGTAACTACAGGATATAAAAATGATGTGATCAAAAGATTCCGATTCCCCTTCAAATTGTCAACAATATAATATTTATGTGTATAAAATGTGTATGCATATGTTTGTATATATACCATTTTAACAAGAGAATAAGACTGGTTAAGCCTGTAAAGATTTTTCTTTCAAATTTTATTAAAAATTAGACATGGGAATAAATTATTTCAATTTTATATTATGTACATTGAGTATTTTTCTATCTCAATTTTTAAAATTAGACAGTGATGACATGAATACATTGACATTATACACAGTATATATATGTATATATATAATATGTATTTATAATGTTTAATAGTACATACAATGTGGTTTAGAGAACTAGCCTACTGGAATTTTCTTATGATTATCGGTCGAGAAAATAGTTTAATTTTTTAAAGAAAAAATAGTTATTATTGAATGTTACTTTGATTCAATCTAGAAGATGTCATATAAACTTACCGTTCTTGACCAATAATTAAATATGTACATTTGGAAGAATTGGATCATAGTACAATAATTCTATGAAATTTTCTAATTATCCCGCAACTTTTCCAATTTTTCGTTCCCTAAAAACTTTATTCGGACTACCCAGTCTTTCTCAAGTGATGCGCTTCCCATCGAACAGTATTAAATATTTACTATAATACACAACAGTGAAAAAATAACTTCATGTTAACTTTCTTTAAATATCTAATATCTTCCAAGCTTTGACTTAATCTTAGATGATTTTAAAATAGTTAATGATCATTGATATCGAAAGTGCATTAATAGTTATTTTTCAATTGCAATGTACTTGTTTCTCCTTTCACTTCTCAATAAGTTATGGATTAAATTATACATCAATTAGAGTTTTAATAAATGATAGTTCCTCTTAATTTGCATATTACTTAGTTTTATGAATAATCTCAATTTCGAACATCAGCTTAAAATTATTACAAATTTATAAATGTTGATCTTAACATCCATAATATAAGTTCATTCACATTAAATTATTTAAGTCAGACATGCAAAATTATTAAAATAAATAATTTAATGAAATAGGTTTAAACGAATTAGGATTTCTTATCTTTTTTCTAACGAATAAACAGAACTTGCAAATTGCAGATATTGCAATTTATTTGGCAAAAAATATATAAAAATATAAATGACTAAAATTCGATTTCTAGTCCTTTTTAGTCCTTTTTAGATAGTTTTGCAATTCTTGAAAAGAAAACATTTTTAAGATTTCAAACGCAGCTGCTCGACTTGAAAACGAAGACAAAACCTCGTATATAATTTCAATTTCATATTTTCAAAAGAGGTAATGAAATAATTCGAATTTGTTCAAATTGTCATTTACAACCTGTTTTGCTTAGGGTTGGTTTTGAAGCAAGAACAAAGTAAAAAAATGTAAAATCAAGCGTATAGTGGTCTTTACTACACAAACTATTTACCCTGATTATAGCTGCCAGGTTAATGAATTTTAGATAAAATATTTTTTTATGTGACTTCATAAAGTCTTCAACCTGTCAGGAATCATGAATATATTACTTATCCTTACATATTTTGTCCTCCATCAAAGTTTGCTGAATATTTAAATGTAAAAATCAGAACAAAGTTAAATTTGCACATTACACATAGGGCGAAGTGGAAAATTATTATGTCAGTTGATTATCATCAAACTAAATCGAAAATTACAGAACAGAATTTATTTTTTTTTTTTGAGTAGACATAAAAGCATATTGAAAACATCAAGAAGATTTTTTTTTCCTCATATATATTTGTATAAATTTTAACAGCTGGACGTGTTAGTTAATACGAAATATTATGTTCTTTATTATTATTATTATTATTATTATATTATTTTTTTTAATCTGTTATTTCAAACTTTTTATTAAAAGAATATTAAGATTGTCTGGCAAGGCGGGCATGTGTTGTCATTTTCTGTTAGGATCAGTATTATATGTAACGTATATAAATTTTATAATCATAAAAAAAATAAAATAAAAAATAAAAAAAATTATGTACATTTAGTTCCTCTATGCTGTCAAAAAATATAATTGGCAACATGAACAAGAGGGCGGAATTTCAAATGACAGCATAATATAATATTATAAAAATTTTATAAAAGAGAATAATATTTCTTATAGTTTTATTTTTTCTTTTTCTTTTCGACAGCATAAAACATAAAAAAAAAAAAAAATAAAATAAAAAAAGAAGCGAAAATGTTGATAATATTATGTTAAAATAAAATTGTACATTTTATGTTTTTATGTTATTGGTATAATTTTATTTTAATCTTTAATGGTTTTGAAGTGAGAAAAATAAAGCAAAAAAATAATAAATATGTGTATGCATCATTTAATGAAAAAATAATAATTTATCTAAGAACTACATTTAAATTGCATTTTGTATTTAGTTAAATAACAATAACAACCCGTTTTACATTCATATTATGGTTCACCGTATACAGACAGATATAGGTGCTTAAGCCCTGTAAGCAAAGATTTATTTATTTATATGATTTTATTAATTAATAAAGAAATACAAAAATTATGGCTATAGTACTCTTTATTATATGTATCTATATACTGAGGATAATAATAATTAAATATAATATAACAGAGATCTAAAAAGCAATAAATGGTATATTAGAGATATGTAATAAAATATAGATCCTCTGAAAACAAAACATTCTTTTTAATTTTATTTTGCACAAAGCTCTTTCTCTAACTCTCTCTCCCGCTATCTATCTGTTTCTTTCTATGTAAGGATTATTTTATAGACCCACTGGAAAGTTTAATGTTTTTATTATAATCAATAAAATCATTATGTTAAAAGTATTAAAAATGCAGAAAGTGAACCACTATATGAGCAAAAAAATTATTTGTCGGTGTAAAGTTCTAAAACCCCTATAGAAAACCTTTCTTTTTAATGAACAGATATACCCATCTCTCTGCTTCTATTTGTCTGTTTATCTGTAGATTTATCCTTAATCTGTCTTCTTTTTAATAAAAATAAATCTATTCTTGCTCGAAACGGCCTCAACAGTTCTACACCAAATATTTTACAGTAAATAAACATTGCAATTAATATTAACTTTTTTGATAACAAAAGTTTTCATTTTTAAATATTTATAATTTTAAATATAATATTTTCTTATTTTTACAATCCATCTTGCTGAAAAAAACTGTCTCATCAATCACATTTTACAAATCTCTGTTCGTCATTTAAATTTTCTATCAGATATTTGTTTTCCATTAATATATCATCCCCAAAACAAAAACAAGAAAAAGCAAAAAAAAAAAATAATAACAAAACTGTTTCCAAAACGTATCAAGCAAAAATCAAAGAAATCACTTAAAATCTTATTTATATTTAAAAAAAAAAAAAAGGTACATTCTTTATGCTACCAGTTTATCCTTTTTCAAATAAATCTTCTCAAATATATTTTAATTATTTAAATAAAATAAGTGAGTGTGTGCAAAGAAAAGTCTTTCCCATTCGAAGGGTATATATGAACTAGTTTTAGCTACGGGTTCTTAAGAAAGTTTTATTCAAAACTTTCTTTTTTTCATTCTTTTTTATCGCTTTCAAAAATGCTTAAAAGTATGTACTTTCATTCTAGTACTTTTGGCAGAATTTGATAATTAGGTACTTGTGTACATTTTAAAATATAGTTATTGAAAATTTTACAATTGCTTCTGATAATTGCTTACCAACATAAAATTATTGAAAAAGTCTTAAAGTATACAAAAAAAATTTTTCTGGGAATGGATTTAATTTATTAATAAAATACCGACTTTTGAAATAACAAGTTAAAAAAATTTGGAAAATGTTAGATTTTGGCTCTCTTATGAGATATTGAATTAAATGTGTGTGGTATTTTCCTGGAATAAATTTGAAAAAAATATTAGTTTAAAATTATATCTTTTTCCTCTTACCTTAAAATTTGATGAAGTAATTTCATTTTATATTACAAAATTTATAGATTTTTAATGAAAAAAAAATATATATCTTTATGCATACATATGTACATATACAATATGTGTGTGTATATGAACATAGTATAATATTTTATCACAAAAACTTCAGAGCATATCATCTGTCAAATACAGGATTTTCTTGTTTATTTTATGACTTTCAAGACAGGATGAAAGCATCTTGGCAAAAATGAAATAAACATAACAAAAAAGGTATCTTCGTTAAATATAATCCTTGATACTTTGATGGAAGTAAAATACTTTCACATATTAATATTATATATCCTTTAAAGTAAAATCCTTTCGTATATCAAATCAATCTCATTTTCAGAGCAAAATAAAATATTAAAATCACCAGATTTATTTGAATCGTTTTAAAAGGTGACATATGACTGATGGATATATTTTCATGTTTATTTCTTCACTTTTTTTTATTTTTCTTTGGTATGTCTTTCAGATCCACATAAAAGTGACATTGATTGGTAAATTGAAATCAAGTTTACCTAAGAACATTTGCACGATATAACAAAATGTCTTACAATGATAACATTTATTATGAACAAACCCCAACCCTTCAAAAGAGCGTTATCAAAAAAAAAATGTACAAAATAAAAATTTATTACTAACTTCTTTATAAAAAAAACAAAAAAGAATCTTTTTTCGTCTTTTCATACAATTTTCTATTGAGATTAAGTTTTAACCTTTTTTAAAGTTTCAGATTAGCTTTGTTTTCAAAGTAATACTTTGGAGTTCGGAAATTTGGCATTCTTATCAAATTTTAATTATTATGTTTTTTTTTTTGATTTTTGATAAAATTTTTTATGCCTATAGGCTATAATACTATTTAATTGCTTTTTTTTTTGCACAATTTTTATGAATAATCTTAGTAGCAATTTTATTTTATACTTCATTAATATTGCTTATATATATTATATACGCTTTCTTATCTTTCCGCGACACTAATTTAATTGTTGATTGTTAGGTTCAAGTTGAAAATGAATAAATGAAATAGCAACAAATGATGAAGTGAATTTATGAGTTTGACCATAAAAAGTTTTCAACGAGTTCCGTTTCAATCGAAAAATAATATTTGTTAATTATTTTTTACAATTTTTATTAGTTTTATTGATCTGTTAGTACAGCTAACAGTAATGAGAAATAAAATTAAGTACGAGCATATTTGAAATATACGATTAAAGTCATTTTAAGCAAATCTTTGTTTGCAAAGATTTGTTTGCAAATTCCACTATAGATTCAAGGCACAGTCCAAGCTTTAAGTTGAATGAAAAACTAATTATCCAGCAGCGAAGCTTTTAGAGAAATGCATGAGTACACAATCACTCGTGAACAGATTTTATTTATTCAATGCATATATGGATAGAGCAACTCAAATAAGAAACGAGATTCATAATATTTTTTCAATGCATTAGAATTGTATTGAGTTTTTTGAATCAAGTGTAGTAATTCCTATCATTGTACACCTATTTTATAAAGTAAAGTATCTGCCATAGAAAATATATTTCGTCCCGCCAAAAAATCTATGTTTTTTTTTACTCAAAATCTATCATTGTGTTGAATAAAAATGATCAGGGATGGGATGGTTGCTTTTTTAAAAGTTACGAAATAAAACAAGACTTTTAATTTTATAAACTCATCAAAGAGAACATTTTATTTCTATTTTTTCTAAAAATTTTAAATGAAATATATGCGCACACGTATGAAAAAATTAATCAAATAAATTGTATTGAAATTTTCACAACATTTGAAATTACATTCAACGTTTGTAAGAAGGGAAGCTAATTTACTTACTAAATTATTTTCTGTTACATGTAAATCGAAATTTTCAGAAAACTTATCCTGCAATAATTTAATATAATTAAGAAAGTTTTGAGGAGGAACTGTTAATTTACATTTTTCAAACTGTTTAAAATTTACGAAAATAGCATTTATTTTTTCCCATTTTTCACTTTTTAATTTTTTTTCATGTTTTTTTCACAAAAAATTGGTTAAAGTTAATATTAATTATTATTTTAATTTCTCACATTTAAATCACTAGCGTCAAGCTTTAAAAAAAATTCTCACATCCCTAAAATCGAAAAATTAAAGCAAAACAAAAATCATATGATTATTATTTATTAGTATTGAGTATTTAAGGGAAACTATGACGCGCTTAAGGCCAAATAAATGTAAACAATGCATTTATTTTATAAAAGAACCAGGTGACTATGATAATTTTTTGTCTTTACAAAAAATTAAAAAAATTGTAAAATATAAGTAATTTTACGGTTTTCAAAAATTTTAAAAATAAAAAAATAGTTTTAAGTCGAAAATAAAACGAAATGAACTCACTTTGTTCTTAAAAAAGTACTTAATTTTGGATTTTGAAAAAACCTGCGAAAAAAACTCAAGTAAAAGGAATCAGAAAGACACCTTGTAAGAGAGAGGTGAATTTTTTTTTTTTTTTTGCATAGAAATTTTCGTTATTCCTTGTTACTCTACTATAGAAATATGTTTACTCTGTTCCTATTCGCAAGTATAGTGAGTAGTGAAATATGTATTGAATGAATTGGGTGAATCATCTGACGATCATCTGAGTGATCTTATTAACGATTTTGCAAATGCAAAAGCTAGAAAAAAAATTTTGATTTAGTTATTTAATATTCTCATTATTATTACTATTATTACTTTTATAATATAACGTATTATAAAAATTATAAAGAATTTTTTTGTATTTCTTTAATACTTTTTACATTTTTTACAGGGGCCCTTCCATCATTGTGGCATAAGGGTCTAAAATTTCAAGCTACACCAATGGGCACAACATATTGTTTTTAAG
Organism: Hybos culiciformis; assembly: GCA_964007475.1. NCBI lineage: Eukaryota > Metazoa > Arthropoda > Insecta > Diptera > Hybotidae > Hybos > Hybos culiciformis. The sequence continues at coordinate 124,396,500 of OZ023273.1, forward strand.
GGTGTTCACTATTTTTCTAATTTAAATAACCGTCTCGTAATAATTTATATATATAGGTATATATATATTTTAGTTCTTTTGCTAAAACTTCATTATTTGGCTTGTCGTGATCTGTTATATATTGGCATTCTTACCTTTTTCGCAAATAATGTTCGTACCAAAATATTACAATATATCAATGTATAAAGATCAAATAATCATACAGGTTTATCAAATGACTTCATTGTTCCTGGAGAACGGGCTAAAAAGGGATCCTAAACCAAGTTTGTGGTTTTCTCGTTTAATTTATTTCTGTTATGAATATATTGAAAATATTATATTTTTCTGCTTTAAGATCAAAAACCAAATAAATTTTAACAAAACAAAAAAAAAAATTAAAAATATCTCAAGCCATTTTTAATTGCCAGCTAACAAAAAATAAAAAATTAAAAATTATAACATTTTAACACGAAATTTAATACGATCAATTTTACCTGCTGAAATTGCCATTTAATTTTACACTTTTTTTTTTTCTTTTGCTTGTTGTTGTTACATATATAATCAAATTTTTTATGCTTTATTAATTACGTCTTCAGATTACAAACCTTTTTATAGAAATTTGATCCCAAGCATAGAAAATTTTTCGTTTTTCTTTGTATTTTCATTTTCAGTAAAATTGATGCTTTTGCATGTTAGAATTAAGAAAAAAAATATTTTTTATTTATTTTATTTTTTTTTTTATTGAATAACTTCTTTTCAATTATAAATAACATGACAGCTACAGTGACAGCATAAATAATACCATCTTCCTTACTTTTCTTTTATTTTTTTTTTTTATATTTTTTACCTTTTCATAATAAAATGCAAAATTCACAGTGATTATAGTCATTGAATGTGTCAAAAAAATCAGCATGAGTTCCGGACACGTACACAATAAAATGAAAATCTTATCACATGATATTTCTTCAATTTTCTACTTTGGGAAATGATGAAAGTGTTTAAAAAAAAAAAAATAAAGATAAAATTTCAATTTAAAAGAATATTATATTTTTTTTTTTTTTAAATTTATTTGAAAATCGAAATTAAATTTAATATTTATAATCTTCCTAGCGTTTTAAAATTCTCCAACATAATATTTATTATATATTGTCAATATATCAAAATATGTATATAATAGTAGATTATTGTATATGTAAACTAAATTTGTTATTAATTAAGAGTTCTGTATACACAAAAATATATCACGAGACCGAAGGTCGAGTGATATAAATTGACAAGTGTCAATGTATTTTTGTGTAAATACAGAACGAGTTGTATAACAAATTTTGTTTACATATCCAATATACTGTTTTAATGCGTAAGGGAGAGGTAGTTGCAAAGAGAGAATATTTTTTCTTCTCATTTTTTCTCATTTTTTTTTTTTTTGTATTTGGCTGTATTGAAATATTGTGAGAGATATTATGTTTCTTTAGGTATTACGTAATATTCAATACGAAACATCTAAATGATTTCATTATTTACGCTGATGCATCTAAATTTTTTCATTATATACGCTGATGCATCTAAATTTTTTCATTATTTACGCAGATGCATCTAAATGATTGCATGTGTATTGACGCATATAATACTCCATTTAGTGATCTAAATTCTATAGCACTAAATACAACATAACGATCCCCAACGCATTAAAGAATATTATTAGCTTTTGCTGTCTGCGCTCAAAATTTGCGCACAAGTTTTAATATTTCACTAAACAACAATCCGATAATCAGCAACTAATATTTTAAAAGATACTTATATTAAAAAAATTAAAATCTAATTATTGCTTTTAACTAATTCTATTCGAACCCCCTTGCAGTCTAACATTGTAATTGTGAAACGTAAATATAAATAAAAATATAAGGATCCTTCGAAAAATATAAAAATGATTTTAGCTTTTTGCAAGAAAAGATATTTTTTATTTATATAAAAAATTGAAAGAAAAAAAATAATTCAAATCAAAATGAAATTATTTTTATTAAAATGATTTTTTCAAAATGTAAGAATAAATAATAAAAAAGAAACAAATAAGACTACAATTTGACAAGATTTGAATAACGTCTCGAATCACATTGTAATATTTTATTTTCAGAAAAAGGTGTATGCAAGTAGATGAATATCTAATTTTATAACAATACCATATTGTAATATGATGTTGCATTTGATGTGAAATTGTCCTTAGCAGACACCAATTTTTTTTTTGTTGTTTTAAAATGTTCGAGCTATATCTAACAAAGCAAAAGCATGATTTATTGTAATGGAGAAAAAAGTGTGAAATTTACAGAAATGACAGAAATTTAAATTATTTTAACTTTATATATAATGAAATTCTTATTATTTTAACTTTGTATACTTTTTTAGTCCTAAAGGTAAAACCTTTAGTATATTGTGAACAGTTTGAATCAACTTTTTTTTTGAAGTACTGGAAATTTTGTAATACTTCAGCAAGCTCATTAAATCCCGAAGAATCAGTTTTAAAAATAAAACCCTTTTTATATTTTTTGTGATTTATTCCTATAAATAAAATAATCCTGATCATGCTCTGATCTATGTTATCACAATAATGTTAATTTAACTCATTTTTATCAGACGTTTCAATTTTTATTTCAGATCCTCTTCAGAATCACATCAATCAAAAGAATTAACCAAACAGAATCAAAATAAACAAACCAATATTAACATTAATTTCTATTTTTTTTCTCTACAAAGAAGATTATTTTTTAATTCTCAGCTTCTTCTCATTTTTCAATTCATAAATAATTTTCTATTTTATTTTATTTTTGTATTTAATTTCACCACCATTTTATGAATGAAGAAAATTATTGTTGTTAATATAAATACCACTTTTGGTAATACCATTTTTTTAACCGCCAAAAATCAAATATTTTTGTTTTACATCTGCTTATTTCTCCGAACCATTTTATAATGGTTCAAGTTATTGTAAATTATTTTTGCAAAAAGATTTATTCAATAAAGATAAATTTATTCTTTTGAAAAATGAAAAAATAATATTATAATAATAATAATAATAATACAAAAAAAAATACATAAATTTACTTTCAATTACAATAAATCATTCTTATTGCATTCGAATACCCACCAAAGCAAGTTATTTATTATAATCAATTTTAAATCTCTTGCCAATAAATTTAATGTATTACATTCATTGTCAGTAAAGTTAACTAACAACATAACTATAAATCATTACTTTTATGAATAATATTAAATAATTATTACTTTTTGAATAATTGTGTTTGAAATGAAATAAACAAAATAATAAAAAAAATTCTTTGTATTTTAATTTTAAGTTGTATTAACTTGTCTTTATGCCTATTTGGTTAAAGACAAAATGACATGTTGGGATTTTCCATTTAAAATGAAACTATATTTAGTGTAATGTATAAATTAAAATTTACCATGATTTTTCCTATAATAAAAAAAAAATTTTTTGTTTGATAAACAACATGTAATCTTAGTTGGTGGACGACCCAAGTGTACTCTTCTAATATAATGTTGCTGATAAGTCTTCCATGAAAGTGTTATGAAGTTTAATCCGTTTTATTTAAGTTTATGAAAAAATTATTATAGTATCATACTCAGGGCTGGATTTACCCTTAGGCCAAGAAGGCTGCAGCCTGGGGCCCCGTTGACTTGCGGGCCGCCAAATTCAACTGTTTTATTATTTTAATTTAAAAATTAAAATTTTTACTTCAAAAAGTTATTTTTAAAAGTAAAATTTTCTCGAAAGCACAATTCTTTTCATATTTATTTAAAATAAAATTGTGTTTGTTTTGAAATTTTATTTAATCGTTTTAGGAATATATTTTACTATCCCAGCGACCAACTGTGAGGGTGAAAGATCATTTTCAGCATTATCACGTGCTAAAAATCATATAAAAAGCTGCATTGGACAAGACCGACCAAATGCCTTATCGTTAATAATGGCTATAGAATCCGTACTACGCGAAATGGATTTTGATTCCATTGTTGAAGATTTCGCAGAAAAAAAATCTAGGAGAAAATGTTTCTAATTTTATTTTTTTGATATATGAATTGTACTTCATGTTTTTATTTTATATATATGAATAAACTTAATATTATTATCTCTTATATTAACAATATAACAGCAGAAAGCAAATTAACCTTTTTGTTTAATAAAAATTTATGAAAGGGCCCCATAATATTTTAGCCTTGGGCCCCCTCAAGAGTAAATCCGGCTCTGATCGTACTGGTGAAAAATAACATAACTGGTTCGAAGTCAAAATATTAGTTTAGTTTTCACAATATTATTTGCCAAATACAATGTATAAACATTTGCATGGTATCTAAGAGGCAATAGAAGCCCTCATCCGTCTCTAATAATATGAACTATCTTCTAGAATATATATTTCCGTGAATTAAAAACATTAGGTATGTTATTTATATATAATAAAAAAAATTATTTCTTTCATTAAATATATAAATAAAAATATTATTATAAAATTAATGAACATACAAGAAAATTATAAGAAAAAAATTAACATTAATGTACATAACATACTTAATTTTAATTAATTATTATAATTAAATTTTTTTAAATTTATTATTCTGATTATTTAATAGCATCAGACCCTAAAGACACGATGTCTTTTTCTGTCAATCCAAAAACTTCAATCGAATGTTAAATTGAAATTTGACACTCATTCTCTAACAGGAATCCTTCGTAATTTACATATAGAAAAAAAAATCAAAAAATTAGGAAAAAGAAGTCATAAAAATTTATTAAACAAAATATATATATAAAAATCTTTAAAAGAACTTGCAAGGTTGCTTTGCTAGTATAATCCAGTGCTAATAGATTAGACTAAAATAAAATAATATTAAAAAAAAATTCAAAGACTAATTTATAATTTACGAAATCACTCGTTACGTTAAATTAAAGACAATAATATTCGTTAAATATTATTATGTAAAATTTTAATATACATTATTTATGTAAATTCATATACTATATAATAATGTGTATAATGTATATCGAATTTGTGCTGTTACGAAAAACAAATTAATCATTGGAAAAAAGGAAATTATTATTATTTCTATATTTTTCTTCAGATTGATTATTATACTATTATTATTTTTTTTTAACGTTTTTCTGTATAAAGATCTAAAATAGATTTATTAAATAATAAAATATAAAATTAACACTCATAAATTAAACTGTTTATCATAATTTATAGATATATTTTCATTTAACATGAAAACTACTTAAAACTTATAACGTTTCTATTTTTGATTTAGGAAATTGTATTTATATAAAATATTAATATAAAAATTGAACAAAGACCATTTTATAAAAAGATAGATAATTGCGATATATTTTTGGGAACATTTTTATATCTTTGAAATAATAATTCAAAATTAATGAATATGCAATCTTGGAGTATTAAGTGATCTTTTACAATTTACAATTTATCACAACTTACTATCAACACCTTTATTAAGTTTTATCAAACAAGTTCTGATGGATGAGTTAAACTTCAATCAAACCAAGCATTCGTGTTTTTTAGACTTTTTAATTGAAGTTTCGTCTTTAAATTTGTACGTACTGGATTTTGTTTCAGTTTTAATGCCTTAACTATTTCCATATTCAACGGAATTTACGGCATTATGAACTTGGCCCTTTTGAAGTTAGGAAATCATAATACAAATATATAAATGAACATATTTTTAAATTTATAAATTCAAAAAGTTAATTCTCCGGCTCTATATATACATTTTATTTGGGAAAAAAATAATTATAATCCCAAAAAAAAATCATTTAAGATATCGCTAATAATTCTCTATTGCAAAACTCTACTTTAATATTCTTTCAGAGAGCATAAAAAAAAAAAGTAATAATAATAATCATGTGCGTGCTCATAAATAACAAACAATTCATGCACAATTTTCACAAACGAAAATGAAACAATAAATAAATATTATAACATAGTATAACCGAAAAAAAAAATAAATATAAATAAATTTATACAACAGCATAAAATTTATGACACTCGATTTATGTTTTCATTTGCATAAGGAGGTTAAAATGAACAAAACAAAAAATATATATATAAAAAGTATAAAATTTATTGAAAATTACAACGAAAAACAATTCAACTCTACGTTTTTAAGAATGTAACATAATCTCCGCACGACTGATTGTTATTGTTTGTTATAATGCAAAAAAAATAATAATAACATGCTAAACGGTTCACAAAAACATAGTTGGTTACTTTCATTTTCATTTCACACTAGTTTAGTTATTAAGAAAATTTAATTTCTAGATTCATAACTTAACTTTTTTGCAGCAGAAAAATACTTATATACAATTTTTCTTTAAGCTGTCTAAAATAGTTTTGCCATCATAATATTAAAATTATTTAGGTTTCTTTCTTGATTTGCATTTTAATGCACTGCTTTGATACAAAGTGAGACCTGAGTTTTTTGATTATACGGAAATTTATTTTTTTATGTCTCCATTAAATTAACCATTTTTGGAGAATCAGCTATAAGCAGAAAGATTATAACTAAAACTGCTATGTGATCCAAATCTTAGATTTACAATTCAATATATAATTTCCCATGTGTAAATACTGAATTACAGCAAAACTTGCTGCATGAATTGCACATATTGCTATAATCATGTGAACAGATGTATTAAAAACTAAAAGTAAAAGTAGAAGCTATTTTTTCTTGCTATGACAAATAGCTAATCTTGCTATTTATTTATTCACTAGCAATCGATCTACAAAAATTATAGCTGCCACAGTTATCTATTTTTCCATTGATATAAATTCAGTGGAACCACCACAGTATATAACACAATATTACCACTTCTTTCAGCAAACTTAAGAATTAAAGTAAAAAAAAAGAATTTATGAACAAAAGAAATTAAACTAAAAGGGAACAAGCTACATAATAAATATATACAACAACAACAACAACAACAACAAAAAATCATAATTTATGTTCCAACTATTATTAAATGTAAAATATACACATATTTATGTAAATGTACATAAAAAAAAAAATTTATAATCCTATAATAATTGTGGTGAACCAATCTAGTCTTTTTGGAATTTTTTGGGAAGACAATTTACTTTAAAATATTATTATTAAATTTATATTCAGTTATATATTGTTAATTATTCTTGAAGAAAAAAAAGGAAAAAAATAAAAGAAAAATTATTGTCTATGTAGATACATAAAAAAATTCAAATTAAGAAAATGGTGTGAATAAGTATATTTTGATTTATTCAAAGCTATGCAATAATGGTTATAAGCAAATGAAATATTACCACACCCATTATGATTTTAAATTAAAAAATATAATGTCTCATAATTTAAATATATAGGTATGTATTTACGAACGTACCTACCATAACATAAAAAAAAAATTTGCATTTTTGTAAAAAAAAAATGTTTCTAGATGGTTTTGATTCAGTCTCTTATTCGTTTAGTGTAATATTTATAATTATACATGTTATTTATAATCCATCGAACAAAATTATTAACTTTTTATGCATGTAAATCTAATTAAAATTCTTTAATTAATATTCCTAGTGATTCAATAAAACGTTTTTGGTACACTATTGATTATAATATATATTTTGATCGCATTTCAGTCGTACTATTTCTAAACCATAATCAGCGCCAGGAAAAATCAATCTTTTTCAATAAAAAGTAAAATTTTATCTCTATCATTATTAATTATATCAACACCAAAGGTATATACTATGTGTAACGCACATATTATAAACACTGTTGTATTTTTCAGAAATTTTAACAATTTTTATTCAATCAATTTAAGATTTTGTGAATGAAAACGTAAAAAACTATTTACTACTATATAATCAGATCTTGAACTAAGAATATATTTCCGAATATTGGAGAAGTTAAAATTATATTTCTCTCTTAATTAATCTCATTCAATTTTTCATTAAAATTTAAAAAAAAAAATGAAATATAAAAAAAAATTATAAGAATCTCATCAAAATAAAATTGCCTTAACAGCACAATACATCATCAGACCATCAATCGTTTCATTTCAAAATATATAAAAATAAGATTAATTTAACAAACAAAAAACATATGATTGATTGCTTTTATTATTATTATTATTATTATCGTTATTATAATTTTTCTTTTATTTTGATCTACAAAAGTAATTACAAATAAGATTGATCGTTTTCATTACAACACAAAATAATATTTGTGTTACTTCACTTTCCTTATTAATAATATTAAAAGAAAAAAAAATTATATCATCAATAAAAATATCCTTGTCTGTATATTAAATATAAACTTCCCCATCTTAATTGTGGTAAATTTATTATTCGTAGGTATTATAATTTTGTATTAATTTCACTGCTTAAGAGGATTTTATACTTTTGCATTTCAGTTCTAACATCCTTGTCAAGAGTAGTTATTTAAATAAGCGTGTGGCGTTAGCGTACGTATAATTAGAGAATAATTTTTCAAGCAGTAAGAGACTATTTTGAAATTGAATCAAAGTTTTAAAGGCTTTTCGAGGATTAACATGATGAGTCTGTCTAATGTACATTTGTATCATTAATCAGAAATCATGTTTTAGTTATCGTTGGGTGATACCCACTGGAATTCTAGTTCACTTAAATTTAGTGTGTTGTTAGCTTACTTAGTTTAGCCTTAGTTTACTATGTTTATGTCAGTTATTTTACTAGGGGCTGCAAACTCTAATAAACTCTAATTTCAATACCAGAGATGGTTCAAACTTTTAAATACAATACCTTTATTATTAAAATTATTCGACGGACCACCTGACCAAAAAAAAAAACACATTATTTCATTTCATTTTATTTTTTTATAACATATTTTGTCCGACAAGGAAGCTAATTCTTTAACATGTCATACTGTATGCCGCAATCAATTTGAAAAAAAAAAAATAAAAAAAAATAAACAACTTTCTGAAAATGTTACCCACAAAATGAAAATAACAACCAAGAATAAAAATATTAACATGATAACGGTAACATATATACTACACTGTATTAATATTGTCAGTCTTTTATGTTTATTTTTTTTTTTGTATCTCAGAATTCTTGATTGATTGACAGGATGAGTGAAATATGGTAAACTATATGAAAATTTAAGATATGAGGTTTTTTTTTCATATAGGTTAAAAATATCTACTCTGTGTAACATGTCATTTTACAATAATAAAAAAAAACACATTAATTTAAAATTAAGAAGTCATATCTATTTCCGAATTCTAATTTTCCTAACCACCTTCGAAAAAAAAAACATGATTTTTATATAAAAGAAAATTATAAAAGGATAAAATGGGTAATAAAGGTATTTTATTTTTCTTATCCTTGTTCACTTTATTTCAAACTATACCATAACGCAGCGCTACCGAAGATTATAGTACACAGTCGTACTGTAGTAGTAGTAGTATTTTGAAATTTTTACTACGAAAGAATTTAAATTTTTGATTTATTTTGAGTAAATATATGTAAATTACCTCGTTCCAGCTCAAATTGAACTCAGCAAAGTAATAAATGTAAAATGTAGGTACATATCGCCCAATGCGTTTTAACTCTATTGTCGAATTAATTCAAGTTTCACACATTAAAATTTAAAAAATTTTAATTTAATTTCATTTAATTATTCTGCCGTGCGAAGCTTCCTATTTTTATGAGATCAAATTATCTTTTACTTATAAATTACTCCCTTAAAATTTGTAACGTACTTATGTTTGCAACGTACAGATATAGTTATTACATATTTACAACATATTTTCAGTTTTTTAGTTTAGAGATAATAATTATAATAATTCTTTCTATGCTTCGAGTGCTTATCAAATAAATATTGATGTCTTACATTTTAATGAATTTTCGTGACTTTAGTAATATTTCATCGATATATACCTACCTACTTAATTAAAAAAAAATTTTTGACAGTAACTTGTTAAAATTATGTTGTACATATACATATAAATATATAAAAAATAAAAACTTAAATTCCTCATTAATTTAATAATTACTAAAAACATAAAAAGAATTTACTTAAAATATGTGTATATGTTATGTATACATATACATAAATATGTATACTAAATTTTTAACATTAATTTTCCACAAAAAAAATATAATTTTAGACATTTTAATTTTTCCTCATGTTTTTTTTTTTTAAGAATATACTATAAATAATACAGTAATAAATTTCTTAACGAAATTTATGTATAAGAAGTATGTTACGCACTTCACATTTTTTCCATCAAAGTCATAAACATTTCATTTTAAACTAACATTTTGTGTGATGGAAAACATTATACAAGAAGGCAAGAAAGAAAATTAATGACAATATGATTGATTGCATAAATATTATATTATATCTCATAAACATTTTTATACCATTTGAGGATATAATAAATTTTCATCTAAAAACAACATTTATATTCAACATTTATACGAGGATCGATTGAAAAATTCTAAAACATCTAGAAAAATAAAAAAATGTTAGATAACACTATATCAAATATTCCCTTGATAATCTTTATACAAATTTTAAAATATTAAAAGTAGAAATAAAATCAACAGCTTGAAATAACTTTTTTATTTTATATTATACAATACAAGTCACAACCTAAAAATTTGTTTCAAATCTAGCAATGTTGATTTTAAACATATCTAACACATGGTAATAAATGTTCATAAATTTATCATTTAAACATTTTTGCTTTCAACCACATAAGGATCTGGATATTTGAAGCAATTCAGAACAATTTTATTCCAACTTTCTTTGCCTGTGGTACAACAACATTTCAAATGCAATATTAATCCATTTTTTATTATAAAACTGAAATTTATTATAATATCACAAACAACCAGTTTATTCAATATAGTGACGGTGAAAAACTCGCACCCATTTTTCATTTCTACATATAAATTCATTTCAATTTTTATAACGTTATTTATTTTTTCTTTTGTGCTATCATCATGTCAGTCACGACATGGCATTTTCAGTTCCGATTTTCTAAAGAAAAAAAAAATGTACACATATATGTATACGGAAAAATAGGAAATTTGCTTCAACTTGATGATGATGATACATGACGTAGGTAGAATGTGTTTGACTGTGATTAATTTCATCCTTGAATAAAAATAAATATATATATGTTTATGAGTATTACATACACGTAAAGGGTGCTTCTAATTATTTACGTCGAGATCTTTTTGAATATACTTCTTTGGTATCTAAAATAAAAATTCCATAGCGTCGTACTAAGGAATATTATCATTTTTTTGAATTCTATGTTGGAGCTACAAAAAAGCCAAAAAGCGAACAGTTTTTTACAAAAAACTTAATATACAAGTATAAAACATAATTTTATGTTAACCATTTAAGTTTAAACACACTGTTTAGATGAATTTATTTTTTTATTGTTATCCTTATTTGAGAAAGAAAATTCTTTATTATTTTATTTTTGCAAACAACAACAATCTAAACAGCATAATATATATTTCAATTTTTCAAATTATTTTAGATTTTTATAAAAAAAGAAAAAAATAAACACATACAGAATAGAAGGTTTCTGGTTTTTCTCGTAGGCAAAATATATGTGTATAACATATTCATTCATAATAATCAGGCAGTATTTCTGACACCAGTTGATATATGACTCCCTCTTGTTCATATCGTTTATAATAAATTTTTACTGCATTTATTATAATTTATCAAAGTTAAAAAAGAAGGTGCAGGAAAATTTATAGTACAACTACAATAAATAATAAAATAAAAATTGTTTTAGGTTGATATAGAGTCTCAGCTGAATGAGAGAGTGAGGTTTGGGGGGTAGAAATATGAATAATTTTCATTCATATTATAAGAAAAATTTTATATTATGAAAATTTATTATATTTCTTTACAGTTACATATATTATATGTATTCTCGAAATATACACATACATTATGTACATTAATGTTGGTATGTTATATTGTAGAGGGATATACACATAGTTATGAAATAAAATTGAATGATGAGGTAAAATTATTTTGATAAGGGAGAAACTATGGCATGAAAAATTATTTTAAACTTATTATATGTGGGTAAATGTGGCTTTGCAATAGGTAGATTTATAGTTTTTCATTTTAAGGTAACTTATACAATTGAAGACATAAAATAAAACAAATATTAGTTTTTTTTCTCTAATGAAGTGTTATCAAACACAAATAATTACAGCTAATTAGCAGTCCTTCAAATACAAGAACACACTATGAAGGTCTTACGATATCGCAAGAATGTTTGATCAATTTTTGAAACAATGTCTCATATGCTTGTGCACTACTGGTATTTTGGTTCTGCCCAACTGGAAAGTCTCTGCACAACTGGTATTTTGGTTCTGCACAACTGGTACGTCTCTGCACAACTGGTATGTCTCTGCACAACTAGTATTTTGGTTCTGCACAACTGGTAAATCCTGCATAACTGGTATTTTGGTTCTGCACAACTGGTATGCTTGTGTACAACTGGCTGATAACCTCGAAGTACTCAAAAAAGTTAAGAGAATTTCATTAGATTAACTTCTGAGTAATTTTGTGCAAAAATAACTTATTTTTGCCATTAGAACATTTTTTAAGGTGACATTATATTGTCAATCATTTTAATCAAATGTTCAAAAATATTACTAGGAAATAATCGGATGTGACATTGGACGACAGAAGTTGGAGGATAATGATCTCTATGATTTTCTATCAATCCTAAATTAAATTATATGTTTCGCTTGATGAATATTTTGTGTGTAGTGTTTTTTTGAAAATTAAATTTCAATAAGAAAAAATTTAAAACGAAATATTTACCCTAATTTATTTTAATGCCAAGTATAAGTCTTTTCGTGTATTTTTTTTAATAATAAATGTGTTCAAAATACAATATGACTGATGACATGACCAAAAGGCAAAAGCAACATATAACAACAATATTCAAAAAGGAAATGAAAAATGAATTATTATCCTTTTGGCAATGAAAATTATTTCTAAATTTGTGAAATATCAATAATATGCATATAAATTCGATAAAGACTAAATGAAAAAAAAAACATAAAGAATGAGGGAAATAATTTATGCTTTTTAAAAGGTTCAGTCTTACACAGAACAAATCAAAATGATTAATGACGATTTCAATTATTTTGCAAGAATTGATTTTTATGATTAATATCTTTTTTTTTTTTCAATGATAATCTCAGAGTTTTTAAGTTAATTAGGGGACGAAAAATTAATCATACACAAATTGTGTACGGAAATTTTGAGTATACAGAAATTAACAGGTCGTGTTGAGTATGATTGAAAATATATTCTAAAAATTATTAGCTAAAAATGTGAACTTGTCATAAATGCTATTCCTGTTCTATAACTACAGAAATTCTTCGCCCTATAATTTTTCTTAAATATTGAAATTTATTTAAAATTTGTTGGATTTGAGTAAAAGACTAATGTTGAACTAGAGTTTTTATTCTTACACATTCAGGAGTTTCTCAAGCTAAATTCCTGTTGTGAATATAAAAACTAAGCATACTAACTAATATAATATTATATTATTGGCTTATGATTTAAAATAAAATTGAATTTAGTTATATTTATTTATCCTATTTACTATTTGATTTATTTTTTTATCATAATTGTCTCTTGGTGTAAAGTGAAACTCAAAAAGATTAAAATAATACAAGGAACAAAAATCATCAGTATACAGATAACATATAAGTTCAAAACATTAAAATTTGTTTTTTTTTCTTTCTAATATGTATATGTCTTCTAAAAAGACATTTCCAGATTTATTTTTTAACCAACAAACTGTCCAAGCAAAAAAAAAAAAAACAAAAAACAAAACTCCTCTGTTCTAAAATTCTAGAAAAGCACTATACTGATGAATGTCATTCATAGATTTAAAAGTCATAAAGAACATAAATTGTAAAGTCTAAATTTTTTGACCATTCTGTCAGAAAAATGGAATCAAATAACTGGAAGATATATGGAAGTGAAGTATAGTATTTTATAATTGTATTATGTGATTTAATGGAAATCTTTATTTATTTCTTTTTTATTTTTTTAATTTTTTTTTTTTTTGTAAAGAAAATCTTTGTAGCTTTAAAAGAGATACTGAATTGTGAATATAATATATATACAAATATAATTGCATATTTGTACAGAAAATTGTTAGAAAGACTCATCAACAATGTCAAAATGATTGATGATCTTTTATATAGCAGAGCACAAAACTGTTTGTTATAAAATGTTAAAATGTCCAAATAGATTCTGATGCAAGTTAAATACATTATATTACGGAATAGTATAAGAAGCAAGACACCAAAATAGATTAACTTATTTTAATTTTCTCTGTTTGTTACTATAATAAATTTGTCCGTATATACGTTGGGTCACAATGAAATATATATCATAGATCGTAATTTTTGGTGTTCAAATTTTTCGAAAATTATCATTAATCATTTCAATGTTCTTTATAATACTAAAAAAAGAAAAAATTTTGTTATCAGATGATAATAGGTTTCGATGTCTTTGTCACGTACATAGAGATTAGTGAAAGTTTCGTTCATCATTTTTGTTTAAGTCTATATTACCTGGCTTTGGCAACGATTGACAGTGACTGTCTTAGATAAATTCTGAACAAAATATTAGAAGAAAAAATATAAAATAACAACTAGAACTTAGTTTTATTTTTAAGCATTCGATGATGAAATCATATATGAAGTTGTTACTTTTTTATTTCATAAAATAATATAATTGTGGGCACACTATAGTTCATAAAAGTAGTTATAATTTTCCTTTTCATTTTATATACATATTGCCATAAAATTTTCAAATCACTCCTTTGGGAAGTTGAACACAATATGATATGAAAGCATCTGTACATAATGTTTTATAGTTTTGACCTGATATTTTATCTAGAAAAAGAATTATTTATTATGTATACGTTTTATGACAGTGAATGGTCATTAGAAACATTAGAAACAAAAATAATTTCCTGTGACATAATGTGCAATGATTTTCTTTTATTTTATAATATCCAAGAATAATATGGATAGATAAAAATTACTATAAGAAATACATATAAATTTATATACATATGTATAAAAGATATTATGTACGTTATACACGTACGTATAAATACAAAAATATGTATTTTATTTAAAAAAAAATGAATTGCTGAATCAGCTTGATTCTATAGGTTTTTATGGCAATAGCTTATTTAATTTTATTAAGTTTATACATAGTTAATCCCTAATGTGGGAACTATAGAATATAATTTAAAGGAATAATTTCAACAACCACATTGTCAATTGCCTGAAAATATATTTTCCTGTCCAAAAGCGGAAATTTTATAACTTTGATTATAACAAGCCAAGCGACAGCGACGTACAACGTTAGATAAAGTAAGTATTATTATTATATCAAAGAAGGTTGTTGCAATTAATAAATAACAAATTTAAGTAATTTTTATTAATTTCTGTTGCAGAAAATAATTATTTTTTATTAAATTCTTGATTTTCTTCAATCCAATTTCTCATTGCCGGAATACTAGTAAAGATTTTTGGTAATCCAACAGCGCCACAACCATAACCAAAAGAAACAATTCCAATAATTTTATCATTTTGCACTAAAGGACCTCCGCTATCTCCTTCACATGAGTTATCCTACAAAAAAAAAAATTTATCGATTAATTCCAAAAATTTTTCGTTAAAATTAATTCAAATAATTACCAATTTTTCATCAAATCCAGCGAATATTAATCTATCTGTGTAAAAAAAATAAAGTTGTGATCTTTCTACTGGCCACAGTGGTATTTCTGCATATTTTAATCTGGTTGTACTGATATCAGCACCAGTTTTCCCAAACCCACTAACAGTAGCCAGTTTATTAAAATTAAAATCGTCAGAAAGTCTAATAGGTTGAATATTTTTTCCATAAACTAAAGGTTCTTTTAGAAAAAGCAATGACACATCGTATCCATTTCTTTCATTTGATGGTTTATAATCTGGATGTATTAGAAACTTGGTTACACCAATTTTTACACCCAATGGCTTCGATATGTCATTTGAACCGGCAATAACACTCATAGGTGGCTCGTCCATATAATACGTGCAGTGGGCAGCAGTTAAAATGACATCGGGAGCACTAATTATTTGAAAAAAAAATTTAATAAACCTTATAAACATACAAAACGTAATAATATTTTTAAATTACATAATTGATCCACCACATAACAGATCCTCATCATACATTATTGCCACTTGATATGGAAACTGTCCTACCTCAGCATAATTCCCACCGATAATGCGAGCATTAACTAAATTCAAAGTATTAATTATCTCTTAAGTACTTAAGTATTAAATGCATTATAATATCAACCTCAAATACTTGAGATTAATAATAAAAAAAATATAATAATAACAAATAGTCAATATACCAATCTCCGATTAAGCTATTATCAAGATTATAGTTTAAAAATAAACGGCAAATCTACTTACCTTTCCGTCCAGGGAAAGAAAATGTTAAGCTTAGATTGCTAACAAGCAATAAACTAAGGAATAAATCGAATTTTCGTACAAACATTTTTTTTGCTTTATCGAACCGAAAAATCATACTGAAGGTTTTATAAGTTTTAAATATTTTTATAGTGTTTTTTGCTCAGAATTGTTTGTGTAAAAACTAAAAACATAGCTATTTTTTTTTAATTCGTCTCACAAGTTTAATTATTTATTATTTTTTCTCTTCAACAAATATTTTCATATTAATATTTATTCAACTGTACATTAAAGTTCCTTTACTCGAATATGTATAGATCTCTAGATGAATAAAAATGTGTAATTCAACAAATAATAATAATTATCACTAACTCTGTTTAGATCAATATTGCACTATGAAGAATACTATCAATTTATTACGTGAAGTATTATGATTGAAAGCCATTTCTACCCAAAAAATTAATGCTTGTCTTTCTAGCATCAAATTATTGCAAAATAAATAGAAATATGTTCATGATTTCTATTTTTTTTTTTTTTGAGAAACCGAAGAGCCTAAGAGTGAAAAAAAAACCCAAAAATTTATTTAAAAACAAAAGATTTTTTATTTATTTTTTTTACATTGTTAATTTATTAAATTCCCGATTTTTCTTTAATCCAACTTCTCATTACCGGAACATTGGTAAAAATTTTTGGCAAACAATCATAACCGAAAGAAACTATTCCAATAATCTTATTATTTTGCACTAAAGGTCCGCCACTATCTCCATCCTATATAAAATTAGTGGTTAAAAAAATTTTCTTTAAATTTAAATTTAATAATTACTATTTTTTCATCAAATCCAGCGAATATTAATCTGTCTAGATAAAAATAGTGATTTCGAGAGATATCTTCTGCCCAAAGTGGTATTTCTGCATATTTTAATTTGGTTGTAGTAGCATTAGCTAAAATTTTCCCAAAACCACTAATTGTAGCCACTTTAGTGAAATTGAAATCATCTTTTGTATCAGAAAGTTTAATAGGTTGAATATTTTTGTCATAAATTATGGGTTCCATTAAAAAAATTAATGAAATGTCGTAACCATTTCTTTCATTTGATGGATCATAATTTGGATGCGTTAGAAATTTCATAACACGAACTGTTTGGCCCAACGGCTTCGAAATGTCATTTGAACCAGCAATTACCGTCATGTGATTGTGGTTTGTGTAATATGTGCAATGTGCGGCAGTTAAAATGATTTTAGGACCACTAATTATTTTGGAAAACAAAAAATGCAACATCAAAAACAATATCTCTCCTTGTATTCGTATCAGAAATAATATTTATTTTAACTTACATAATCGATCCGCTACATAACAGTTCTTTCCCGTACATTATTGCGACTTGGTATGGAAACTGTCCGACTTCAGCATATTTTTCACCAGTAAAACGAGGAATTGCTAAAAACAAAGTAGAGAAATTTTTAATTATGTAAAGTTTTTTTTTTCATCAAAATGTACAGGAAGCTATAATATAAACAGTTTTCAATTAATTCATTAAATTAAGAAGAAAGTGCCAAGTGCATTATAGCTTAGAATCTAACTGAGCTAAACCGAGACTTTCTGGCACAATAACGTATTACCTTCGAAATCTGGCGCACAAAATGTAAAACTTAGATTGCAAAGAAGCAAAAATTTAAGGATTAAACTGAGTTTCCGTATATGCATTTCTTTTAACTGAACTGAACTAAGAAAATATACTGATTTAGTTTTTAAAAACTTTAATACAAAGTTTTGGGTAGGTATATATATATCAATCAATCATATATACATATATATACATTTATTTTATAAAAATGCCAAGATGGACTGAACTTTGACAAATTTTTATAAAATTATAAAAATTGTATGGTTAGTAAACCATTTATGTATATAATACTATCGAAAGTGGTTTCAAAAACATTGTTATTGACATTTTTCGTAACTGATAATCATTATTGGAGTAACTGTATTAGTACCCTTTAACTTTCAAAACAAATGTTAAAAAATATAATATTAAAATATTAATAAATGAAGTTTTAAATGTGTAATAGTATCTAGGCTCATTTAAAAAAAAAAAAGAATTTGTTACTTTATTCGTTAACAAATAATGTTATTCATAATGCTTCCTTGTGTTTCTAGATAAATTACAATTTATTCTAGATAAATTTTAGGTCATAAAATAATTTTGTTTCAATGCTTGAAAACAGTTTAACTTATTAGTAAATCTAATACCACGAACGACCCATATTAATGAAAGTGTCAATAACCCGAAAAAATTACAAAAATTATTCAAAACTTCCTCTTATAATTTGAATTAAGCTAATTTATTAATAAAAAATATCAACTTAAATTTATTAGACAACAATAAAATTTTTAAAGTAACGCAATAAAATTTATACAAATCTTATCATTTTATTCGATATTTGTGGATTGTAATTTATTTTAAAGACCATACGATAGAGCTTCGAGAACTGATTTATAATTATATTCAAATCCTCAATAAGCTCACATGATGCGCAAAAAACTCAACACAGACATTGGACATTGGACATTGGACAATGGGTCCATTTATACAGTCTAATGTCCAAGCTGATGTGGAAACTAATGTTGAACAACCACAAAATCAAATGAATTTACACAATATAGAACAATTTATAAATTGGAGCAAATTAATTAGAGGGAAAATTATTATTATATAATATATATAAATTTGGTTCAAAATGATTTTTATTATTAATTCTATCATAGATAAAAAATATACTAATAATGCTTTGACAATCTAAATTATCCCATAAGATAATACCAATAATGTTCAATGAGTATAGGTTTCCTGTTTCCTAATATATATTTTGTTTTTTTTCTCCGGAAATAAACTAGAATAGACAATTTCCCAAATAACTCCTCTTTTTCCTTTAAGGAACAAAAAAAAAAAATATATACTCATATGATAGTAAATTTATACCCAAGTCCAGACAAACTATCTATACCCTCTTAAAATTAATTGAAATCAATAAATATTATAAATTTATTTATTTTTTTTTTCAAACAAAACATAAAAAGTTAATTTATTGCAATATTTTTTTGTTGTTTTGTTTGGAAAAAAAAAAATATGTGAATCTGAAAGAAACAAAAAAAAATAAATATATAGAGATACAATATTTATCTTCTATTGTTATCCTTCAAAAAAAATTATCCTTTTTATTGAAAAGAAGAACAAGAAAAACAATTTTTATTTTGCAAATAATTTGTTTTCTTCTTTCTTTTTGTTTTGTTACCGAAGGATATTTTCATTCCTTTTATTGTTTAAAGGTATCAAAAAGGATGTTCTCTATTGATACATTCTCTCTACAAACATATATAAATTTTTTTGAAAATCATAAATTTTGTATGGTACATAAAAAAAAAAATCGGCAAATATAATCGAGACCTGAAAATAGTTTGCAATAAAATAAATTTTTTTTTCAGATTTCGAAGGCATAAAGTATAATTTTGAAATAAAAAATTTATACTTAATAACATTAATATTTTTTTGAAGTTTGAATCTTCCTGAGTTTGCTAAAGAAGGTTTGTAGCATAGTGTATTTAGTAGAAGAACATGTTTCGTTTCGATTGATTACCGTAGAAAATTTAAAGCTTATATAACTTCAAATGAAAAGATTTTATCATTTATTATAGAGAATTAAGATCTAGTTTCAGGATGGGCTCCATTTTCGTAGTTCTTTCTGGGGTAAGCCAAAATAATAGGAAGTCAGTAATCGGGATTTTTATCATTTTAATTGTGAAACAAATAATATTTATGTTATTCCGAAACATAGTTAAAGAAAGCTTGAAATCCCTAACTACTGAATTCATGTCTTCAAATATTTTCTTTTTTGCAATTTATTAGCTATGCTGCGCTCATTCTATAGTTCATTAAGCTCAAATACTCACATTGTTAATAATTTTTTTGAATCAAAAAATTTAATAATTTATTTAAAAATTATATATAACAGAAGATAATTTAAATTACATTATAATTTATGTCGATTAAGAAAAAAATAATAATAAAAACAAAACTGAAGACGGATATTTTAAATGTCATATATAATTAAATTTCATAACCTAATTTGCGAAGGCTAAAAGGAATCATAATTTTTATTTGTATACATATTCGGTATACAATAATTTTCTCTTCCCTAATATATTTTATTTTAAGGAAAGCAAAAGCTTAAATTTGCAATAATTCTTTTTAACTGTATAAACGTTTTATGTTAAATTCATCCCCAAACATTAGAGAAATGACTTTCTTGTAAAATTCAAAATTATGTTCGAATAAACTTGTTTCTTATATTTATGAAAAATATTGTATCCAAAAATGAATTTTAATTTAATTCCTGGATTCAGCTGCATTATATATGTTTAATATCTATATGGTATTATGATCCAGGCATGTAAAAAAAAAAAAATTTTGCTTATTCGTTTAAATTTCGTTCATCAGAACCAAATTTGTTGGTGATAGGGCTAGACAGTCTTTTAGGTTGCTTTAACCCGAAATCGTTCATTGAGGTTCGATGACAGTGAAATGTATTAAGTAGTTTTATCATGAAATATAAGAAGTAGTTTTATGATTATAAGTTCAAAATGCCGGGCGGAATGATAGCAAATTACCATTAATTTCTTTTTGATTGAAAACTTAATATAAAAGTTAATTCATTCAAAATCAAATAATTACAAGGGTTCGAGAGCTCTGTAAATCTTTAAATTATTATTTCTTTCTACTTTGTAGATATTATTTATTCCATTTTTCTATTTACATCGAATTTTACTTTTTAAATGTTTGGTGGACGAAATTTCAAGCTTTGCACCTTTTTTAATTTAAATTCTTTTGTTTTTCCCACATTCTATTTTAAGAAAAAAACAATATTTTCTTTATTCTCTGAATGTAGAGAAATTTCTGAATGGAAGAAAAAAGAAAATTTTCCCAGCTACTACTGCTTTGTACATTTTTTTTTGTTATTAAATTTATTACTAATATGGTATATGGCGACAATGAATATAGTGATGCAAGCGGTTTTTCCTCCTCATATATTTTCAATTCCTTTTAAATTTATTAAACGGCAGTGTATCATTCTTCTTATTTTATTTTTTCGCTCTCTTTTTTTCTTTTTTTTTTTTTGCTTTTAAGGATATTTTTCTTCTTTCAGTATTTAATAAAAATTTATATGGGATTTGGTCATAAATTTTAATAAACTGTAAGCTGGCGAAATGAATTTGTTTGTTGTTATTTCAATTTTTTTTTTTTTTGTGAACTTTTGTCCCATTATTATTTTTTACTTGATTGTATGAAGAAATAAGACCATTATATAAAGTAAACGAAAAATAATAATGAAATGCATGAAGGCAGAAAAAAAAACTGTTTATTTTAATTTAAAAAATAAAACTGCAAATTTTTGAATAATTTAGAGAAGAAAAAAAAAGATTAGTTTGGACATAACAAAAAAACGTCACAAACAACTGCAAACTCAAAATTTCGATAGTATTCCATACATTTAACATGCATGCTTATGCTTACACTAACTATCTTCTAATTTGACAACAGCCTGTTACAAGAATGTAATAGTTTGGAGAAAAAATTCTTTAACCCGGCTTTTTTTAATTTTGTGGAAATAAAATTTAAAATGTTGATACATTTCCTTGAAAAACATGAATTTTTTCATAAATCTTTGAGAATCTAATAGGAAAAAAAAGTTAACTTTAGAATTTGATTATCAAATAAGGATACCTATATCAATATTTATGGCCATTATTTTTGTTTGTCATTCGTAGAGTATGTTTGAGTATTTATTTATATGTGCATCCAAAGAATTTTTCTTTTTAAACAATATAAGGAGTGTTTCTGAAAGGAAGGATGATAAGTGCGGAAATTTAAACGATCTAACCATAAAAGTCTTACTGACAAAATATTTACTTACAAAAAAAGTTTACGTGAAAATCTAAAACTTGTTCTGTTTGATTAAAATATGCTAAAAAATTATTAAATTTTATTTAAAGTGTGTGATGATGACAGGGAAAAAGGAAAAGGAACTTTATCTTGATGTAAATCGAATTTAAATGAAATTTGCTTTTTCATGATAAACAACTGATCAAAGTGCTCTTTTTGCTGCATGAAAATGTCAAAAAATGAACTAAATTTTTTGAATATTTCGAAGCAAAGGGCGCAATAGAATATCAGCTAAAAACACCAGACCCAACCAAGCCCACATCTTCGCATTTTCTGTAAAAGATAAGGAATTATTTTCCCTGTCTCCATATGATATGTGGGAATCAAAATATCCTTATATTTTTATTAAATTTCTACATATTAAAAATAAAGACATTATATATGTTTTCTCTAGGTATATTACATAAAAATCTTTAGGTATATAGGCAATATTATTAAATGAAATATAGTTTCTTTAAAAAATAAAATATATACTTATATTTGTTATCTAAATTTTTATTACAATATTTTCTGATAAATTTCCTTGTTTACTTAAAATAAAAAGAAAAACACAATAAAACAACCAAAATTTTTTTTTGAAAAATAAAAACAAAAAAAATATAAATAATTTTTATTTTTTTCTTATTTTATTTTTATTTATTTTTCTGTTCATAAAAAAAAAAGTATGTATGTATGTATAACTAACAAATCTTATTTTATTGCTGAATAAATGATAAATGCTTTATTTCATTCCATTTTTTTAATAATTTATTTTTTTTATATACAGGGTTTATTTTTTTTTTTGGCAAAAAAAGGGTTAAAAACATATGTTTCCTTTTTCTTTTTTATAATACATATATAAATATACTTATATATGTACAATTTCCTAAAAGAAAAACAGATACCTAAATATATAAATAAAATAATAATAATAATAAAATAGTTGGCCTGCAAAAGGATGTGGTTATTGATTTATTTAATAAACATGAAAAAAAGGATAATAAATATCTTTCTCTACTGCATTTGTGTTTTTATAATCAATGATCCTTGAAATTTATATTTATGATTTCATTTTTATCAAAATATTTATCGTTTTTTTTTGTTTTTTGTTTTTGTTGTTTTTTTTTTTTTATGTTCATAAAGTAAATAATAAAAATAGTTATTAGATTTATGTTTCGTTATACATATATGAAATAAAAACAAAAAAATAAATAAACAGATTACACAGTATATTTATGAGTATATATATATATATTTCTATATTTTCGTAATTTTATATACTACAAAGTAGTAGAGTATTATTATCGTATTATTATTTATATACACAATTTATAAGTTTTTCTAAATCAAATAATATTATTGTAAAATTGGAAAACAGAGAACTGGATAAATTGTTATATTAACTAAACAACATAGTATAGTAGTTACATTCATAATAAAATATGAAATTAAAAAATAAACATGAAATGCATTATAATATTTTCAATAAATTTTTCAATAATAAGAAAATATACAATCAGAAATATACTTAATTCATATCGATTAGGAATACATATTAATAAAAATATAATAATAACTTCTAAATTAGTTTAATGTTATGTTAATCAACTAAGTTTTAATTTAAAAAAAACAAACAAACTTAGATTCATAAAAATTATAAAGAGCATAAAAAATTTAAATTTTTTTTAACTTGATTTATTTGATTTTTTATGGAAAAATTTATTTCTTTTTTTAAATCGATAAATAATAGGTGAAATTGGCATTAAATTGAATTTGGTAATTTATCAGGAAGTTGATTTCCATAAACTATAAAAATTTAGAATAAATTAAATATAAAAACGATTAAAAAATTTCATTTTATGGTGGTACAGAAACTATTCATATCAAATAGTAATAATACATTTATTTTTACTATTCTATTTTATTATACCCATTAGATGTCTTAAGAAATTCTGTTTAAAGAAAATTAATTTTAAATAATATGTAATGAATTTTTTTTAGTATACATACTATTACCCATATATTCATGAAATTATGTTAATAATTGTAGGTATTTATTATTGGTTGGTTCTTTAAAACAAATTGTTTCAAAAAATTTAATAACTTTCAAACCAGTATATTTTGTTTAAAAACATTAAGGCTAATATGGTAAATTATATAATTTTGGTAAACTAATAAATTAATATGTATTTAGTATTATTTACAGCACACTATTTGTCAATGCCGACGAAGTAATATTTAACTGGCTTATAATGTTAGGTACATTACATAACGCAATTTAATTTTTTTTTTTTTTGAATAATTCACTTATCATACGTGTCGTCATGATTGTCCGTATTATGTCTACACTATATTATAATGTACATTAGAATTGAATAGTGTCAAAAAATATTTTTCCTAACAATAAAGGTCTTGTTCGCAAATTTATGTACATACATGATACATTATATCTGTAGTTATATGTTAAATTTATGTTTAATATAAAATATCACAAATTCATCAGACTACTTAATCTATTTGAGAAAGCTTCATTAATTTTCAAATATCATTTTTGGCTTTCTGACCGTCCTAAAGAATTTTTAATATTTAATACATGACTTTTGGTATATAATATAATTTTATTTCTTCCAATACATACAATTCTTCTAGTGTATCCTCATTCATTTGAAAAAATTTATATTTTTCATCCTTTGGGAGAATAAATATATCTTTAATAATTTTTACCCTTTTTCTTATTTATAACAGGACGATAACTCAATAAACTACCGTCCTCTGTGAAAATGATATAACAAATACATAGTTGGATTCGGTATATAAATAAATTAAGTTTTCAGATTTACAGAGTTTCTATAATGCGATGAGGTCAACAAAATTACCTGAAGACAGTCCATACTAAGGGACAAAGTAAAATTGATTGTTGAATGAAGTTGTGCTTAAACTATTTTCACTTACAATATCTTCGATGGCTATAACTATGAAATAATATTAATTTTCTTTTTAGGTTAAGCTTTTTTACCTGGTTCGGTAGCTTAAGTACACGATTATTCATGGAAACCAAATAAAGCAAAAATAATTTGCCTTCAGTTCTAGCAATTTTACAGTGAGAAAAAAAATAACATAAATAAATAAAAAAGATTTATTTGATCTTTAACATTATGCCCAAAATATAATAAATTATCTATTCCATTAACACCAAAAAAAAATTTACAAATAAAAAAAACATAAGGGAAAATTATTATTAGATTTATTTTAACAATGTTTAAAAGAGATTAAAAGGTACTAACCAAAAGATGTGTGTTGTGTACCTTCAATACCAATTTAATTTTTTTTTTGTCAAAATGTTTAATAAATTTATGAATCCAAATTGGATGAATACAAGGTTGGAAAAATCATTCAGATAATTTGTTAAAATATAAGAAAATTCTTAACATTAAGGCTGCATTATGTTTTATTTTTTCCACTTCTGTATATGTATGCCCTGATCAAATTTCTGGTTATAATAATTGTTTACATTATCATTGACACATTTCGTTTATTGTACTCTCTTGAAATATTTCAGGTGCGTTGAAAGGGAAGCCTTTTCCTGTCGTCAAAGCAAAACAAAACAAATTATTGTTTTATTTTCAAATTTATGTCAAATGGTTTTAATGCTTAAATTCTATACTAT
Source organism: Hybos culiciformis (assembly GCA_964007475.1). NCBI lineage: Eukaryota > Metazoa > Arthropoda > Insecta > Diptera > Hybotidae > Hybos > Hybos culiciformis. The sequence continues at coordinate 124,422,701 of OZ023273.1, forward strand.
GTAGAGATTTAATTTAGACTAATTAAAATAGAAATTTAAACTTAGTATTTTCATCTCCGCATTCACGATTAGAGAATTAAATTTATAATCTGTTCATTGAAAGATAAGTTCGAATATATAAATTATAAAATAATATGTCATGAGGTTAAATGTTTTAAATATTCCAGACTTCGGTCGCAAGTTTTGCATAAATAAGTCGGACAGTGAACTTTTAAGTTCGAAATTTATTAATCTACTCTAAAAAGTACAAAATCTTTGATGATTGTAATTAAATTGTATCCAAACAAATAATAAAAGTAATTTACCCTATACTCTCTGTAAGGTCAAAAGTGATGGTAATTAAAAGAAAAATAATAATATCATGAATATCATTATAACTGAATTATTTCATATCTTCGTATAATTCTCTATATGAATTATGATTTTTTTATTTTTCCCTGAATCGTTCTTATTTTATATATGAATGAAATGAACCCTAATTTTAATATACAAAAAATAGGTATTTAAAATCAAATTTATAGATATGTTAAATTTATATGGAACATTACCCAAAAAGAAAATATTTTCATGTGTATAGAGAAAAATATGTAATAAAATAATAAATTCTATAAATTTTGAAAGAAATAAATCTTTGCTAAAAACATTAATTTCTTTAGTAGCTTTTATAAGTGGTTGGTTACTAACAACATTAATGTAGAAATATTTTCAATGATTTATCTTGTTAGATCTTATAGATTTTCTTTTATATTTTTTGCTATTTTTCTTCCAAAAAAAAATAAAGAAAAAGAAAAAATAAACCCCTAATATAATATAATATATTTTTCATTCCTTCAGAAAGAACATAAAATATATAAATTATATTAATCATATATGTATAAGTCTTTCTACAATATCTTTCACATGACTTCATTATTTATATATAAATTAATTTTGATTGAAATAATAGTATAGTTATAAAATGTTAAATAACTTGAAATCTTTTATATATTTATATATATGAAAATCAATTATTAATTTCTTGACATGTAATGTTTATATCATTTGCTATAAAATAATGATATATGTATATGTCATTATTATTTATTATCTAAGTATTAACAAACATAATAATGTATGAATTTGATGTATTTGTAACATGAGCGTTTCCATTTCCTATATGCAATTTTTCAATTTTATATATTTTTATATTATAAATATATTTTAGTTAAAAAAAATTATAAAAACGCGAAATTATGATTAATACATATAGTATTGTATATATATCTAAAATATATACAAATGATTTGTATATTTATACCCTTGAAGCAAAATTCTTTCGGCAATATTATTATAATTAAATTTATATGTTTATATATTTACTACATATTTGTATACAGATATTAATCATTTGATTTGTCAAAAGGAAATATTGAAAAAATTAATCATCACTTTATTATTAATATTATAATTAACAGTAGATTTTTATCACATTTAATTAAGTCTTAATATAATAAATTTGTCAACAAATAAGCAAAATATCTAATGTCACTATTTTTCAATCAACTTTCAACCTGTAAGCACTAAATGGTATCAATATCTAAATATATTTTTTAATTAATTAGAAATATTAGCATATTGATTTTAAAAATGTTATATTGATTATTTAAAACATATGAAAAAAATAACAATAATATAAACTTAAAAACAAAAAATAAATTTGAAAAATATTAGTATATTTATGTATATATGTATAAGAGTTCTTAATTATCATTTCTCATTTAACGATACTACATCGTTAGAAATAAAAATGCCTTTAACAATAGCATATAATTCTTTGAAATGCATGACCGAAATTCAAGCTTTTAAATCTATTCTATAATGAAGAATTTTGATAAATTTTAATTTTTGAATAAATAAAAATATAATAATGTATTCAATCTTGCTATATTTTTATGTGTTTTTTGTTTTTTTTTTTTAATAATAATATTCACAAAGGTAGAATCTGATGGTAATATCAAACCTTTTTTCTTTTTTATCATTTTTTATATACATTTTTTTTTTTTTTTTTTTTTTTAAATATAAAGTAATCGTAAATTTACATCCATTTTAATAAATCTCCCAAGAGGAATTAAAATAAAACTTAATAATGTTATCTGGTGCGTGTTTTATTAATTCAAACAATATTTCACAAAAAAAAAAATTATATAAAAAAGGTATATTTATATAATAAATTTGATATAAAATATAAAATTATGTGAATAAAAGATATATATAAATATTATGTTGTGTATCTATATATACTTACAACATATATGTATATCTATAAAAAAATAAAACAGCAAAGAGAAAATAAAATACAAATTAATGTCAACATTTCAATGTTTATTTGCCACTTAGATTATCTTAAAGAAAATTTCAACCGAAAACGATGGCAAATTGACACAAAAACAAATGAATTTAAGATATAAAAATGACAAAGAGTTTTATGATTATTTTTTTATTTTTTATTTTTATTTTTTTATTCATTTCTGTTGCCTTTAAATAAAATAATAAATTATAAAGTGTAGACAGTTCATAATCTTTTTTCTGTTTTTTTTTTTTTGTTTTTGTGAGCCCGGATTTAAAGCTTCTGATTTGGGAAATAAAAACTGTCATATAAAAAAAAAAGAACAAAATAAAATAAGTTTTTTTTTAAGTGACTTTATTTTTTTTTAGAAATATACACATAATACTTTACATTATATTATTTAATGTCAAACAATAATCATATTCATTTATAATTTTTTATAGTTTTTTGACAGTAGTTGTCTAGTAAAAAATTATTAATAGCTACATATAGGGTGTGCCAATTCTTAAAATGATTTAATGTCAATTATTATTGTAATAAATATTAATTCTTGTTATTTTTGATTTAGGCTTAGAAAAGTATTTTAATCAAGTTCACTGAAAAAAATATTGCGTGCAATTTTTTTCTAATATTAAACTTGAAATATTTTTAATCATTTTCAAACGATTCAGACTGGCTCGATCTTCGTAGATTAGAAAAACAAAATATGTAATCTTAAGTTAATAGTAATTTCATATAATATATATAAAATAAAATTGAGCTCCGCTATAATATTCTACTGTTAACTTTTGATTTGTTCCATTATTGCCATAATTATCTATAGAATTTTGTTAAATATTGCAAATTTTAATTCATTCTCAAAATTAGCGATTAAAGTGTACTTATTCAGAACCAATTTATTCGTTTTTAATTTATTGTTATTTGTATATGAACATATCTTAAATTTAATAATTTGAATTGTGTGAATGACAAATATTTTAATATGTGTCATTTTGTTTGAAAAAAAATAAAATTCCATGAACTGCAATAAATAAATATTTATTTTTTATAATATAGTGTAGTATACAAAAATAAGAATTTAGATTTTCATACATAAATGACATTGGTTTATTTTTGTCTCTGGACCCCTACTGATTTTTTCTTTTTCAAAATTTTTAAATCCCCCAAGATGTTTTTTTATTGTGTAATAAATTTCAAAAAATAAAACAATTATTATATTAAATAATCATAAAGTTTAATGAATAAAATCTCAAATGTTTTTGATTTCATAGAGAAATATTGCATCATTTCAACAAACAGAACTTAGAATCACATTCATCACATTATATTAGTAACTTAGTCACACAGACTTCTCTTATTCTGTTATTACTTCAAAAAGCGGTTTTTGCGGAATCCGAACCATCTGAAAATGTAGTTTCAGGTTGAGTTATTATTTTTCTATGATTGATTCGAAAATGATTTGAATTTTAATTCCAGTTTCGGTTTCGATTGACAGTTTTATTTACATTAGTAAATACACAATTAGGACAGTAACTCATAACTTAAGAGTGGACCCTATTTTTAAAATTTGAATTTAAAATGCTTTCCCGAATTTATTTTTTTTTTTTCTATTTTTTTCTATTTTTTACTCCACATTCCAATTTTTTGTTGAAATGCACTTTTATCCGTCAGTTTGTGTTTTTTGGCACGGTCGGGGCAGAAATGAAAGCGGTCAAATAATTAAATAATTATAAGCATTATATCAGACACAACACAAAAATTGATGACAAACTGTCTAAAAATGCAAACTTTTATTGATAAATTAAACTAATTGTATAAAAATAAAACGTGATAACAAAAAAAAATAAAAAAATTAATATGGCATTTACAAGCAATACGCATTCAGACCTACATATCTTGGCGTGATGACACAACTAGCTTTGAAAAAAATAAATAAATAAAAATACGCACATATTACCATATAGAATTTGAGTGTTGGAGACACATTTAAAAAGAAGTTATTAACAGAAATCCACAAGATACTTTATTTTATGAGCTGACATAACTTCATGTCTAAATGCAACAAAATATAAAATACATATTATTCGTTTGAAAATATTTTCATGATAATTGTCATTGTCAAAACTAAACGATTTCTTTAAATAAGAAAATTTATTTAACAACAAAACTACTGGTATTTTTCTTATTGATCTACGATTTCCTCCACCACAGTTTATTAAAAAAAATAATATCTGTTAAACGGAACCACAATAAAAATTAAAATAAAATATTTAGATATATTTAAGGTAATACAGGGTAATAAGGTTATACAGGAAAGTAATAATAATATAATAATATTATAAGCAGTGATGCAGTGCCTGCTTTCAGTAGCAATACTGAAGGTTCCGGCTCGAATTCTAATTGATAGAAATCTTATATTCTTCCATCGGCGTTTCGTTCGGACCTCGTATTCTCTGCGATTGGAATAAAATAAATGTTAACACAAGTAGTTCTGCCGCGAAATCGAAAATATAATTTTATAGAAAAATTTTCAGTAAATTCGACTTTTTATTTTCCTGTTTACTGCGAATCAAAATCAATCAGATGTAACTCTCAGTAAACAACTCTTGTTTGGATACGTATTATATTTAATCAAATTATTGGACGTCGTATTTGAACATTGGCTCTAATATGCCTGTTTAAAACTTGTCTGCTCTATTCTATCTAATTCTGCTCAAGAAATATATTATTATTTTTTTTTCTATTTAACAGAAGTTTGTAAACATGCATTGTCATTGGATCGGAATTATGAATTAAAAAATAAAATCCTTTATATGGTTTTATATAAGATATATATCAAAATATTAGATTTTCGTGTTTAATTTTATGACATTTTTGTTTCTTTTTATTTTCATGTTATATTTTATGTTGATTGCATGTGATAACAACGGGTGGTAAAATTAACAGAGAGAAGACAAGACAAAATAACGAATAAATTAATAAATTTTATTATATTGTATATGTTAATTATTATAAAAAGATGATAATTTTTTTTTTCTTTTCTCATTTTGTTTTTATTTCTGATATAAATAAGATATGAGTTTTTGTTAGTTATGTTGTTGGAATATAAAAAAAAAAATAAAATTAACCAACCATCTCCATATAACCATAATAAATGATAAATGATATAATCTGTCGTGAGCTTAAGAAATTTATTATAATTATTAATTTATTATTATAGTATTTAGTGGTTTTGATGAAAAGATAATATATTTTCAAGTTTTTTTTTTTTTTTTTTTCATTTTATTTAATTTAACTAATTGGCTCAATGCAAAAACGATTCAAATTAATATAGAGTTTTTTTTTTGCTGTTGATTTCATCAATAAACTTTTTAAATACGATGTAGCAGCTTTCAAAATATTCAGTATTAATTTAATTAGTATAAATTTTAAAATAAATATGTAAAATTATTACATAAAAAAATACAGGCGATCAACGCGATAAAAAATTAAGGATTTTGTGCGTTGGAATGTAAATAGCGCTTATTAAATCGGCTTTTATATAAGTGAAACTTTTGTGTATACATTTATAAATATAATCAGTTTTGAACATGTTTATTTAACTTTTCGGTGTTTAGAAGATTTCCTTGTTAAGTTAAATTGTGAATTAAATTTTATTTTTAATCATTTGACTATGGAATAATACAATTTTATGAAAGAAATGAAAAAAGTCTCCAAAATAATGAACCATTCTTTTAACACATATTATTTAAAGTTTTCTAAAACTTATTAGAGTTTGGTATTCTGAATAAAAAGTTCTTGCTCTGTTGCATCAACGGTCATTGCATGCAGTCTCATCGAATTCCACCGAACACCATAATATCTGTTCTTGTCATCATAACACATATTCCACTGAAAAAGATATAATCTATCTAAATAATATAAACAAAATATCTTGTTATAAGAACTTAAAGAAAAAACCAAATTGAGTGTATATTATACTCACAAAGTATATTTAAAAAGAAAAAGAAAAAATTTTAATAACTTAAATACTAAAAAATATATTTTCTCATTTAAGTTCTTTGAAGAGCTATACCATATATTTTCAATTAAATAAATTCACCGTGACGGTGTAATGAAAATATCATTCAAAATAAATACTTTGGAACGGAAACATTATATTTTAACCAAAAATACTTAAAACTTTTTGTGGTATATGTTCATTTTAACTCTCAATTTTATTATGTTCTAAAAATGATACATATTTCTTTCTTATTTTCCGGCTTGCGCCTAATTCTATTCAATTTCACATAAATAACATTTCGACAGTAAAACAATGTTATAAATGACACAATATTATTAATTCTGTACTCTGTAGCAACACTGTATATAGTATATTAGATATAGCATAATTGTTATTTTTTTTAAACATCAAAATATTTTTTAATTCAAAATATTGTTTTAAGTTTGAAAATTTGGCAGAAAAATTTAAACAAACCATAATCCCAAATGTTTTTTTATAACGAATTTAACATCTTTGTGGGCTAAATCTTCCACGTCAAAATAAAAATACTTAATTTTAGCCTATTTAGAATATAGTATAAGAGTTTGAATTTTTATATATTGTTCAGTTTTTCTTATTTTAGCTGTATAAAATATTAGGTATTCGAAACTTATCCAAAACTACTAATTCAATTCTCCACTATCTTTTTCCTACAAAATTATAGAATTTATAACTTAGAAACAGTTGTTCCAACAATTTCTTTCATATATGGAATTTGAAACAATATCTTACACTTTATGTTAGAATATAATATATCCTTTTAAATTAAAAAAAAAAAACAATGTATAATATATAACATAAAATAAAAATAAAATAAAACATAAAAAAAAAAATCCTATAAATTTCAACGCGAATGTGTAAATTATAAATACGAGCAATTATTTTTAACTCTACTTAACAAATTACCATGCCACATATGGGAAGCATAAATTACAAAAACATACAAACACAGAAAATTTATTCTTTTCTCTCATTTTTTGTTGGAAGTTAAAAACATTTAAAATATTACTTTCCTTATTGTTATAAAAAACCATGTAAATATGTTGCAAAAAATCAAATGTACTTACTTTAATGCTTTTTAAGTGTATAAAATGTTTTATGTTCATTTTAATGTTTTTCATTGTTTTTTTTTTATATGTTTTGTAATGTTATTTAGTACTTACTTGTATACATATTTATATAGATTTTTATTTTTATTTTTTATGTACAAGTCTATATATACATTGTTTTGTGGTGTACAGAGAGGGCAGGTAGTGTGTAATAAAAATCGGTGTATAATTTTTCAACAATAAAAATAAAAAAGAAATATTATACATATATATATTATATTTTTTTTTTTCTAAATATTCATTGAAGAAGTAAAATGATAATGACTTCATTTTTCTTTTTATTTATAATTTTCTTCTTTTTTTTTTTCTTGAATTACATAAATACATAAATAAACATAAAATAATTTTTCCTAAATGAAAAGAATTAAAGTAAGATGTAAGGTGTATAAAAAGCAAAATATTGATGTTGTAGGTTGAACTTTAACTTATATATATATATATTTTTGATATTATTTCGAAAAGTGTATCATCTTTTTTTTCGAACTTTTGACCATAAAACTTAAAAAAAAAAGAGAAGTACAAATATTTCCCAAATAATTCCAAATATTTCCCATACAAATATTTTCCATTGAACTGTGTGGGGATAGTTTTTTTGCAAACAACAAAATATAAATAAATAAATAAAATATAAGTGTCCGCTGACGGTTTTTTAGACGGGTTTTGACTATTTACTCGAAAATTTCTAGTACGGGATATTTCTACTAATATTATTTTCCTGATTTTGCTTCAGCTTTTGACATTTTATTATTTTTCCATTCAACTATACATATACTTATAATATGACTATCAAAAAATGAAAGTTTTTTTTTTAAGAATAATTACAACTTCATTCATTAATTTTTCACCAAAAAAACAGTAAATGTTTAAAAATTATAAATTGCAATTCAATGTGTAAAATTTGACACCATAAATATACATTTTCTTTTTATTTTCATTATTTAATTTTATTTTTTTTTTTTTTCTTTTAATTTTTCTTTCTTGAAAGACGTTATTTATTTTATATTTATCACTTCTAAAAATCTTCCGTCAGCATAAACATAAATTTGTAACTTATATATCTGCACCCAAAACCCCAAAAAAAAAAAAAAAATGAAAATGAGAAAAAAAAACAGATATTCCCATTAGATAAATGATTCTGTGAAATTTATAATCTTTTTATAGGAAAAGCCAACAGAATAAAAAAAAAATGAAAAAAAGGAAAAAAAAAAAACAAAATTCAGCATCTCTAACTAGCAAGTCATTTAATACTTTTTGAAAATTGCACAAATTTATCTTCTCTCAATACATGTCATGTTTTTTATGTTTGCAAAAGATTAATAAATTATCCCTTATATATTAAATTTATCTTTTTATGCTCTTTGTAGAAGCCTTTTTTTTTTTGACTATATATTTATGTTATTGTATTATATGTAGTCTATATACTAAACATTTTTCTCTCTGGAAACATAAATGATTACGACGACGACGACGACTTATATGTAAGTATAAAATTCTAGATTCAATATGCTTTTATTTTCCATCCAATAATTTCCAAAAAAAAAAAAAAAAAATTAAACATAGTATTTTATAGAACATACACACATTTATATAACATAATATATATAATATATTTATTTTTCCCTATAAGTAGAATTTATGTTTTCAAAAAAGCTGATGATTTGTTTTAAGTACAAACCATTTATTTATTTTTATTTTTTTTTTATTTTTTCATTGTACTAATTTATTAATGCATTTTATTTTTGAAAGATTTGCCTTCAAAAAAGGTTTTTTTTTTTTTTAAATATTGATATTAGAATATTGCGAAAACTAAATTATATGAAATAATATACATAACTAATATAACGAAGCTGAAATTTATATTAGAATATTATAATAAAAATTTGGAAATAAATATTTAAATTGTCACAAAAATTTTTCTATCATATTTTAGAAGAAATAAAAGATTATAATTCTAACTTATCTAGTTACTAAGTACGAGATTGAATTATGAACAATTGAATAAATAACTTTATATTGACTACATTCAGTGAACATACTCAGTTGTTTCAATAACTTATATATTTAAGTAGCGATCAAGACAATAATTATTTTGCAAGCATTCAAAAAAAAAATAAAAATTTAGAACATTAATATTATGTTAATTAATGTTACATCTAACAACCATGGTTTTTTAACATTATAGGAAAAGAATAAAATGATTAAAATTTTATTACTAAATATATGTACACTACGAAAGTAATAAACTTTATGGTGATATCAACTTTAAAAAAAAATCTCTTATCTTAAAGATTAAAAAAAAATAAAAAGATAAAAATAAATAATTTATATTTTATTTAAAAATATAATTCCGGTTTTGTATTTATAATTTATAATATATACATATAGATATATGACTATACAAATAAAAATAAATAATAAAAATAAATTTAATTTACATTTGCCCTTATTTATTTTGATGAATAAACAAAAGTTATACTAAAAGATATTATTCAAACCTTTATCTTTTTATGAATTTGTGTACATACATATATGTACATAAGTTTAACACTAAGAATAAACTATTCATAATAACATATATAAAAAAAAATATATTATTTTCTTATTTAGTTAATACAAAAATTTATATTATAAAATATAATTTTTTTTTTATTTTTTCTGAAATTATTTATTAAACTGACTTTTATAGTCATAATAAAATATAAATTTTATGTTTTCTTTATTAAATATAAAATAATATATTATGTATAAGTTAATATATAGAAGTGTTATAAATGTTCCATATTTTATTGCAACGATAAATATTACACCCCAATGAGAATGGATTGTATGTATTGTACATATGATGGTTTTCAAACAATAGAGAACATCATGGCTTAATATATAATAAGAAATATAAAATAAAGTTTTGTTTTAAATTTTCTATAGACCATGTTTTTTTTATAATTATGTACCTAGAAACATTAAATTTGCTACCAATATAATTTATATTGGTGCTTTATTATGCTTTAATATGCTTTATTTTTAATATTAATTTTGTATAGGAACAAAATCGTCTTATTTCTATACTCCTTAACAAAATATTGTAAATAAGTATTTTTTAAAAGTAATATTTTATGATTATCATAAATATCGCTTACTTTTTTCTAACTTATTTAAGTTTTAATGTGTTAGTATGACTCAGAGATACTTTATTTCAAAGTCAATACACGATTTTGAGATACGGGATTTTGAAATACAGATTTTCTATCTAGAATTTCGTCTCCAACCCAAGTATTTATATTTTCGATATTTGTTTCAAACTTCGTTTTAAACCTACATCAAGAGATTAAAATCATTATAATTTTAAGACATACACAGATCATTATTAAATTTAATTCATAATTAACTTTTTCATCAACAACATATAAAAATAATTCATGTTGTTCAATTTAATTGAGATTATTTTATTCGAAAGCCACCATTTTCTGCAACATGTTTTTGAGTGGTTAAAAAAATATTTAACTTCTGTTCTTTTTTTGTACCATAAATAAAAGATTACTTTCAATTGAAAATATAATGTATAAACTTAACATTTTTTCTAGTATATTTCAGAATCATGCTGCACACATAATTCGATATTACCACCAAGAAAATTATTTTTAAAGGTGAAGATAAAGCATAAAATTTGTATTTGCTCCAAAACTGTAAAAATTATGGGTCTGATTTATGTGTTAATTAAATCATTTTATTACTTTACCAAAGGAATAACATTTTTAAGAAGAAAAAGAAGACGAAAAAAGATCTATAGTTTGCCGCATCGCATGTAAACGCACCCAAACTCTCAACAAAGTCATTAAAATAATAAAACAAAAAAAATTGTTTTATTTTCTGTTCTATTTTTTTTATTGTAAATAATAAGAAAACGAGAAAATCAGAATTTTGCCAAAGTCTGTAATAAATAGACAAAATAAGATGATAATAAAACATTAAATTTATGTTTTTAATTTCTTCTTTTTTTTTTCTTCAGAAAGCTGGGTAAGTTTTATAGCGGATGATCACGTTATGCGAAATAAATCAAATAATAATGCGCACTAAAGTGATCGTGAGGTCTGAGATGGTTAATTATGTTTTCTATATAAGGATGACGAAACGATTTTACAACAATATTGTACAAACTTTTCAATGTTCCTTAGTTTTTCTTAAATAAAAACTGTTCGATTTAATGAAAATTCCAAGCACAAAATAATCACATGCTATAACTTCTGTACCTCTACTTTAATTTAACTTTCTTTTGCTGAAGAAGAAAAATAAATTGTTTTCTAAATATAAAAAACCTATATGAAAATGCTATTCAGGTACTCATTGAGTAATGTACGCATTAAAATTATTTAATTTATGAATTTTGAGTTTATCTTCAAAGCTACAAATTCAACAATCTGATTGTAATCATTTGATGAATTATATAGTTTTAAAAGTTATATCTTCTAAACATAACATTATAATTTACATAATACAATATTTACATAGTACTAGCATTTAAAACAACTGTCTCTGCAGCCATATGGTCATTTCTGATCACTATAAAGATGCTGTTAAGCAAATTACATCAAATTCGACTAGGCCCCGTTTAGTAGTTTTTCAATGTTGGCAATCCTTAATAAAATAAAAAGCTTTCATACCTTATTAATATGATACTCTAAATTTCATTCACAAAATTGAAACTAATGAGCGTTAAATGTCAAAATAAAAATCATATAAATTTAAAAAGTTCAATAATTTTTTATGTACATATATATAACTTTATAGATTTAAATATAATTAACCTTGATATTAACAGTTCATTTTAGTTTATATCAACTTAAAATCACAGCTTGAAATATTACTTTATATTTTACAATTGTTTATTATTTTTTTCTTTTAGCTTTTAGTTTAAATAAATTTATAACTGTCACTTATATTTTTCATTTAAAACCCTCCTGGGATATTTTTCACATGACATGACAAAAAAAAAAGTAATATTTTTTAAGTCTACCAGAAATTTACACAACTGTGAATATACATAGGTATATAAAAAAAAATTATATCTACGATATATGAAATTTTTAACAAGATAAGCTATTAAGTTCAATCAAAATGTCTGAAAATGTCAGCATAGCAGTGCAATTACAAAAAGAAGCACAAGCATTGACATTAAAATACATAATATTAAAATAGTATGATATAAATTAATGTTTTATTTTTCAATAAAATAGGGTGTTTCACAATAATTGCGTATTCAGCAAAAAAAAAAAACAAGAAGAAGCGATCAGTCATAAAAACATAACAATTTTTTTATTCGCACATGTTTGGAATAAACTTAGAGATGTATGACATTTTTTAAATAAGAAGGGAAAGATTCCGAGAAGTTATAGTTATACAGAAATTAATTAATAATTATGTTCATAGACACCTAATCATCTCGATTTAGTTAATTTTTGATATTTGATGTTTCATAAGTATGAACTATAATAAATGACCCAAAGTTTTCCTACATTAATGCGTGAAAACAAATTACCATAGTTAGTGTGTATAATAATAAATTTTTCAACTATCGGTAAAAGATGAAGTAAAACAGAATTTTGCAAAATTATAACTTTAATATTGAAAATTGTGTTTGATGTGAAATTTGATACTTTTAGCCCTGAAGAAGTTTCAATCTTTATTAACAGTTTTTTTGTTTTTCAAAATCAATTTATAACATTTTTTTAAGTAATAAAATTTGACACCTAATTTCTTTGATTCATTAGAAAATGAAAAAACAAGATATTTATATATTTTATTTTTTCTAATGAATACAAAATCGTATATTTATGTTTTCAATTTTTTAACTTCTTTTTTTCAAATTGAATTGGATATGTCTGCGGCGAGTTGTGTTTGAAAAAAAAAATAAAAATAAAACAACAAAATTCAAAAAGAAAACAAGAATTATTAAAGATCACTTTTTAAAAGTCAGAAGCAACATCATTTTCCTGTCTATCATTCAAGATGTAATGTGACTTTGAAGTGACAAGAAACATTAAAATTTTATTTGTTAACAATCTTAGCTTTTTCTTGTTAGGAAATTTTATTAAAATATTTCTGTTTGAAAAAAAGAAACTGTAGTTCCAAAGTTTCATGGCCAAATACTTATATATTAAAATCAGATACATAATAGTTAAATTTTGTTGTAAAATTAATTTTTAAACATTTAAATCAGCCAGAAATTCAGTAATTTTTTCACATACTGTAACTATGTAAACAAACATAAATGTGCAGTACATAGTTTAATATATTTTGTAAGTGAGATTTGAAAAGCAGTTATTATTATTCCAGAAATTATTAACTTTTGAGAATAAATAAAATGCCGCTGAAATCCAAAATTTCATAATAAGCTTGCGAATAATTCAAACACACCGATTTCTTTCCGTGTATGCAAAATATACCAGACTATCTACTTAGTTAGATAGATTTTTCTATATATCTAATTCTAAAGTATCTTAATTTCCAAAATGCCGCTATTGACAGATTTAACATTTTATTTATTTTTTTTTATTTTTTAATTATTATTAGATTTGATAAAAATTATTCCATTATGGAATTTGAAGTTCTTATTACCTCTAATATGTTAAGATTGGAACGAAAAGCCATTCTGGAACTATATTCTCAAACAAAATTGAACTCTTTATTTTCAAAACAGTTTTACTGGAATATAAAACAAATTTAAACTGAATTAAAGAATATAATTTAAAAATAAAGAAAAAAGAAACATAAAAGTGATTGATGACCACATGATAATGGGTGGTAATTAATTACAAACATAATACAGATGCACCATTCTGATTATCGCTACAGCAGCGAATTAAGTATATGTATTTTTCTTTTTCTGTTGTTTTTTTGTTTCTCTTATTTTTCTTATTTTTTTTTTTTTTATTTTATAATTTATAAGAGAAGTATGTATAATAATAAAAATATTCAACAACGAAATGAAGAATAATGATATCAATCTATTAATGCTAAAGAAAATTAAGGTTTGAGGTTTTTTAGTGCTTTTTTTATGCGCTGTAATGGTTTTGTCTGGTTTTGTAAAACATTTACACAAACATACATTTTGATATAATGTTTGTTTGATTGTAGGCATGCTACAGTAGTTAAAAGAAAATGAATGAATGAAATTAAAATAACAAAAAAAAAAACAGAAAAAAAGTTAAACAAAATAAGAAAAGATTTATTTTAAGTTATAAGGCGATAATGAAGATTATGTGTGTAGGTACTTGTAGGTACACATTTTCAGTATAAGAAAAATAATAATTTGAATTTTCAAAAAAAAAAATAAAAAAATAAGATCTGCATCTAATATAAATCTTTAAGATCTTGAATAATTTGACTATTCGAAATAAACTTTAAATGTATTTTTCATATTTTTTTTCGGTTCAGTTCTCTTAATAAAGAATTTCTGTAATACATAAATATAGGTTAGTTTCAAGGTTCAAATGCGAATAGACTAGAAGTCTTTATTTTTAATGAACACACATTGAGAAGATGTTTATTTTACCATCACCCTGTCATCGATGCTTGCTAAGCATTTACGTTATTTCTGTAGTTTCTGTCAAAATTTGCAGATAAAGAATACACTGCTGCAGAGATCACCTCACAACTTTAAAATTTATATATAAAAACATTGAATTATTTTAGCCGACGGTGTCGCAACTTCAGAGTTATAATTTTTTTAGCATTTAGGTACAATTAGTTTGGATTAGGTCATCGATCCTTTCCTTCAAAAATTGCTTCGGAGATGATATCGTCGCATGAAGAATTATAATAGTTGTACTTTTAACTTAAATAACTAGTATTCATACTTTTTAGCATTCCAAATACATTAAATTATACTGTACACCATATATATAATATTACAAGAAATAGAACTGAATCTTATTTAGAAGGAAATACTATTGTAATATAAGGAATAGAATACATTTACATAAAAAACCAAAAATGATATTTTATTGCAAAATTTCCTTGATGACGCATCAATGTAACAAGATCCCGTAATAATGTTTAAAACCTATATGACTTCAAGTTGATGTTTACTTGCAAATTAAAAATAAAAAATTAATAACACTCACTCATTAACAATAATATCTGGCAAAAAAAAACAAAAAACAATCTATCAGATTCAAAGACAAAAAAAAAAAAATTCGATAAACAAGAAAAAAAATCCTAATCTATTTTTCATTTTTTTTATGTTTTGTTTTTTGTTTTTTTTTTTTTTTTTTCAAAGTAAAGAAATAGAAAAAACCGCGCACAAACAAAATCTAACTTTAAAGCTAAATCATCTGCAATTAATCTAGTCAGACATGAAAGATATATATAATATAATATAATAATATACAATGGAAAAGATAATTTTTGCTAAATCATTTTCTTTAAGAAATGATTCCCTAAATAAACCATCAAAGAATTTAAAATTTATTAAATTCATTTATTATTATTACTTTCATTTGTTTTCTGCTATGTTACTTTTTTTTTTCATTCGTTTCTGTTTTCCCTATTATGTTTGGCTTTAAGACAACATTTGTCAAAAAAAAAATTGTATATATAATAATAATAATAATAAGAAAAAGCCGGCAATACCAGTCCACTTAATGAATTGAATGAAATAATCATAAATTTTGAGTAAAAAAAAAAAAGCAGAAAAAAAACTAATATCTTTTTAATTTTGTCTATGCGGCATACACTCTATCCGCTACTAAAAATATTAAAAAAAAATTTTTTTTTTTTTCATTTTTCTTTTAATTTATTACAAAATCTGCATTTTCATGATGATCATTTAATTTTAGAGTTTTTTTTTTTTTCATTTTTGTGTTAAGAAAAAAAAAATAAATAATAAAAATAAATAAATTAATAATCACACTATGTGTGTAATCAAATGATCTTTTCATGTTAAATTAATGATATAAATTAGAAACATATTAGATTTTTGTCTTTTAGCCAAATAAGAATTTTATATTTAAACAAGGGGTTATGAAAAAAAAAAAAAAACATAAAAAAATTATGAAGAAATCTCAAGAAATTGTATTTAATGAGAACTATTAAGTATTATTGTGAGTTTACATATGTAGTTAGTCAAACTGTAATGATAATAGTTCCGACAAGTATACACTATTGACCCAATGATTTTAATTGAAACGCATATTTATATTTAACTCTTAAACAGTTGTTATAGTCTTAACCGTAAAATTTATAATTCTGTAAAAGCTTTTAATTTTGGAATTAAACAAAAAATTATTTATGTAATGTTTATAAAGTTTAGATAAACCATTACATACACAAAGTTACAACACTATTTGAAATCGTCCAACAACTGGATATCAATTTAATTAAAAAAGAATCTACACTGTATTTTAGAAAAATTATTTCATATATAATATCTAGTTAGTTATCCAAATCTCGATATGAAAAATGTTCCAGTCAAATGTGTAATCAGTAAAGCCTTCCATAATTAAAACATAATAAAATGTACAATGCGTAAATATATAATATACAAAATCCATGTTTAATGCATAATGTCAGCTTGAAGTTTAAAATATAATTTATCATGATTGCAGTCTTCACTTATAATAATCATATAAGTTTTTTTTTTTTTGTTTAAAACGACAAGAAAATATTGAATGTAACTAGTAGGTATATTCATAAAATTTAAAATATGTTAAGCTGCTTAGCATACGACTTCTTTATAGTTTTTCTTGTGCGTTATTTATGTTATATAGGAATTTTTTTTTTTATTTTTTTTTTTTAATAAATTTTGATTGTATGAATACACAAAATAGAAACTAATTGCCTTTAATGACTACTGACAATTGCCCATTTGTCTTCCAAATAATAATTTCATAAATAAAATAAATTGTTTACAACATTCCTTTTATATTTCAAATAATTTATTTTGATTATATGAATATATATGAATGCGAAAGTATCATGTTCAATTATTTCGTTTAAAATATTAATATGCATTTTAAAGCTATTCAAAAAATTAATAAATAAAAATTAATTTTTATAATAAATAAATATACATATAATAAATAAATATACATATGTTTAAAAATAAAATGCGTGAAGAGCATGGATGAACACCCTGAAGAAGAATAATATTATAAATTCTGAATACGTGTTGAATACATAATAGTACAGTTTAGTTAAGGGGGAGAAGTACATATATTTATACCTCTAAACTTAAGTTTAGTTAGCCTTAGTAAATTTTTCAACGAAAAATTTTGCAAAAGCTAATTAGGAAATTAACAGTTTTCAAAAAATAATGATATTCCCAGAAGCGAATTTAAATCAAATTGTACTCTTCCACAAATATGTATATTTTAATATATATATACATATTTACGTAATATGCATTCTTGAATTTGCTTAACATATTATTTAAATTATATTTAATTTAATTCGTTTTTCAAACGCTTCGATTTGGAATTTGTAATATATATAATTTTTAGTACACAGACTTGAAATAAGAAGTACATGAATTCACAACATAATCGTCAGAATATAGTTTTGGCTTACTTGAAAGAAAGATTTGATTGAAATGACGTATCAAATCAATAAACAAAATTTTTTTTCTAACTTCAATAGAATTTGATAACTATCTACATCAAATCAATTACAATACAAAGTTCAAAGTGTTAATTTTCAAATAAGTAAGTTTGAATAACCTGCATATTTAGAGTTTGATAAAACTATAATAGCTATTGGCGTCAAAAAATCATGCTACCGTGAATAAAAAGATTAAAAGAATAAAAAACACATTAAATACGTCATCTATCTACTTTAAAGTCGTTGGACATTTTACGACAATGAAGTGAGTTTTACAAAAAATAATCAAATAAACCAGATATATATTGAAAAAGTATATACTCAACAGTGGAAAGGAAGTAAATTGATGGTATTTTTCCATTCTCAATCTTTTTTTTAGTTCTTTCTGCAGCTATTAGTTTTTTAAGCGGCAGTACTTTTTTTCACGTTATTGGATGTTTCCGTTCTTAAAACACTTCCAATGCTCCCAATACTCAATATATAAAAAATTTGTTATATTTAAAGAAGGATTATAAAGATTGAAAAGTTTGCAGGTCTTCTGTCGATTTCTCGCTTCAGAAGCAAATACCGAAACATTTCGATTATTAAATTGAATTTCTTAACACCAGTAAAATTACTGACTGACTAATTGTCAATGAAAATATATATCGAAGTTGAAGCGCATTAAGCCACCTTTAAATTTAGAAACTTTTTTAAATCATGATATTCTAATATCAAATATTTAACTTAATTCTTGTCTTATGATCTTATGAAACCTTCAGTAAATTGCTATCACAGCGTCTTTTTTTTTTTTAATTAATTTTAACTTCATTAGACCGTATCGTTTTGGAATTAAAAAATTTAATAAACATAATATTTTATACATATAATTCGAGTATCATAATAATAACAATAATAATAAAAAAAAAATAACATTATAAAACCAAAAGAAAAAAAATATATATACATATATATATGTTTAAATTTTTGACACGCATTTTAAAATTTTTAATAATTTAAATATTCTTTTGTTTTTATATATTAAATTTTATGATACATAGGTATACACTTAATTTAAATAAATTAATAAAACAAATTATCTGAAAATACCTCCTGGCCTTTGTTTAACAAAATTTATGACAATGTGCTACTTTTACTCTAATGCCGTGGTCAAAATATCATTTTCTTCGTTTTTTTTTAAATGACAAAAATATTAAAAAAAAAAATAATAATATTTTCTTTTTGATTATTATATTAATTTTCATAATAAAAAAGCTAATGATGGGTTTAGTAAAAAGTAAAAAAAAATATATATAATAATAACTTTTGTGACTAAAATTAATGAATTCAATTAAAATTTTTCATTTAATTAAAATTTTAACGTTGTCGTGAAAATGAAATTAATTTAATTGTACAATATCTGATAATTTTCAAGACAGCTGACAATAAAAATTTATATACCATAGTCTTTAATATAAGTTGTTTATATTTTTTTTTGCAATGTGTCTTTGTTTATAAATATTATAGACTTTTTATAATCATTGAAAACATTAACTTGTTGAGATCATAGTTACAACAACATCTAGATCTTCATATACATATATTCAGTCTAATTTATCTCTCAACTCGGATTTTGAACCAAAATTTTAAATATATATATAGGACTTTACAGTAATGTGTTATAAAATATGGAGGTGAGGATTATATTATATTATTTTAATTTAAAGATAGTTTGTCTTCTAATTGAATTGCTTGTGGTGAAAATATTTTTATTTTATGAATTTTGAATAAATATTATCAGAGTTTATTCCATTAAAATTCGAAACGTATCAATATCAACATTAGAAAAAAAAAAGAGTCACTATTTCTCAAAAAGCGAGAAATAAATTTATTAAACTATATATTCCTATAAATTTCAATAATTTTCAACAATTTAAAGATAAATACTTATTTAAATTATTTCATTACTCAGGCAATATTCTTGTTAATTTCATAATCCAATGATATGTTCTTAATATTTCATTGTACAATGTACTCAGTGGTGGGATTCAGCCGGTTCGTGCGAACCGTTTCTTAAAATATTTAAGATTCGCGCGAACCGTTTCCTAAAATTTGTAGGTTCGCGAAAATAGCCTGAAAAAGTTTCGAAATAACTATTCACTGTTTTAACAGTCCCTCCGTGGCAATTTCTCAACTACTCAAAGAATATGCAATTTAAATTTACATTGAAATTTGTATTAAAAATTTGACAAGCGTTTTACTTATTTATCTGAAAAATCTCCTTTTTCTTTAACTATGTTATGTGAATACTGTGACTAAAGAACTGAATAAGAGTAAAAATATGCTTTTACAAAGTATTAAACGTGTAACAAGCAAGCCTGTTTTGAAATTACAACATTTGGAAACATGAATCTAAAAATTTATGAGTTTTTATGAAGGAGATATATATGTTCTGGAAAGGACTTTAGAATCTAAATTAAAACAACTTTTTAGAGGATTCGAAACCACGAAAAAAATTGTATTCTTTTTTTTTACGGGATGCGAACCGGTTGTTAAATGTTTTGAATCCCACCACTGAATGTACCCCGTAATACAAAATACTATAATTACAAAAACAAACATAATGTATCATCCCATCTACTTTACATAATATATTATGTATTTTCAAGTAGTATTAAAAAACATTATTTATATATCGATTATATTATTAAAAATATATATATATTATAATTTTGACTCTAATTTGATTAGTATTATTATTATTCAAATTATTATAAACTCATAAACTTCAGTGGTGGCAATCAAAATATGATTTCTTGAAAATATCAATCATAATTACTTTATATTATATTCAAATATTATTTATTCTTTAATTTAAAATGTTGTCAGTAGGTACTCATCACTTTTGAAAAAAAAAACTGTTTTTCCTTGTATTATATATTCCTTTAATTTAAACTCTTACTCTTGTGATCAGTATTCCTCATGTTTCAAAAATTGAAAAAAGTTTTTAATATTTTAGTATATAATATTTATTTTTATTCCATTTTTTCATTTTTTTTTCGTTATCACTTTCTGTCTGTCTGTACGTCCGTCCACTTGTCCCGCACTAATATGCTTATAACAAAAAAGAAATAGTCTGAAATTTAGCAATAGTCTAATTCTAATATAATGATGTGACCACATACTGCTAACGATCGTGACTTTTAAAATGAATAATTAATGCTCGAAAAAGAAAATAACATATTTTTAAAATCATATATCTAGTTTAGAGTAGACTACGTACAATTATTATATTATGTAAATGTACGTAGTTATGCTTTCTAATATACAAAAAAGTCGTTGACACATTCTTTCGATGCTGTGTAATGGTATAATCGTTCTTTTTAATTTATTTGAGATGCCTCAATAAATAAAACTTCAAATGCAATTTCTCGTTTGCATGTTATATAAATATTACTTAAAGGGAAATAGTATTCAAGGGTAAAGCATTTTACCACCAACGTTGTTGTGCAGATGATCAAACACAAATTTTTCATTACATAGTATATTACTAAACCATATTTTTAATTAAAATGTTAGGTTGTATTTATGTTTATTTTGAATTTTGAATTAAAATTATTTATCATTTTTATGCTGAATAATTTTAATCGAGTATATCGGATGAATTGCGTTTCGAATTGTTTAAAATTTTTATTTTACACTTATGGAACTTGTTGCATATGCATATTAATATATTATATAAAAAACTATTCCTATACATTCATTGGATGATTGGTTGCTTTAAGTGTGGACACCCTTATGACTTGAAAAAGTTCTCGGTTAACGCTTTCGCATTTTTTTGCTACCACTAAACACTAACAACCATTGATTGACAAAGATAAGACATGTCAACAAATCGACTCCGTGGGGTTTAAGTACTGAACCACCTTCTTCTGTTTTGTTAATGCTAGCTGAATTAGTCACCTAATATGCTTTTGTGGATCTTGTGAGGGCCCGACATCTTCAGATAAAGTGGACTAATGTTTCTTTCTTCAGTGAATGAAAATATTTTAAATAAAGTACGGCTTAATAACATGCCTTTTATACCTGATTTAAATTTTGACATTTTAAAAAGAGGAATAATTTCTCACAAAATTTTTATCTTGACATGAAATCATTCATTCAGAATTAAATTCTTTAAACTTCATAATAATTATAATCTCAATCATTATGTCCAATTTTAATTTTATACATTTAAAAAATATCATCCTAAATTCGTTTGGAAATTAAAAAGTGTAAAAAAAACAACATTAAAAATTTCTTCATTCTATTGATCATTCAACTTTTTCATTCAAAATGATAAATATGTCACTGACATATGAGTTTAAAAAGGAAATCCGGATATTTTCATTTTATGAGACATTCAGATTAAGCGCAAAATCCTTTATAAAGTTACAAACTATATATATATATATATATATATATATATATATATATATATATATATATATATATATATATATATATATATATGCGAAAAAAATTATATAAATCCCCTTTCCAAAATAACTTATGTGATATAAATTGTTATTTTCCACTTTTTTTTTTTTCAACTTGAACATTTTATTTAAGTATTTATATTTTTTTTGTATTTTATTATTTATTTAATTTTTCCTTTTTTTTTTTTCGTTATACCACAATCTCTAGATCTGGATATGATTATAAGTGATATTAATATAAACCACACAGAACAAAATTATAAAAAGGTAACGATTACTCAAACCAGCCAAAAGCAATTACACTGTCTGTCAAAATAACTGAGTAGCTGTCATGTTTTTTGCCGCCACCAACCTCCATTTATATCTTGTTTTAAAATAATAATATATAAAATTTTTTTTATTTTTTTTTTTTTATTTCTTAATGTGCATAAATACTTTTTAATGTTATACTTAGGTAGAAATGGTTTTGAAATTAATAATAAAAAAGAAAAAAAACCTAAAAGTAGAATGTGAATTAAGATAAAGTTGCATTGTAAAGTATGAAACATTATTATATGAAGTATATACCACGAAAAGTGAATATAAAACAAATTAAAATTTTCAACACATTGTCTGCAGGAAAAAAATAAAATAAAAAAATAAACAAAAGAAAAGTTTTAGTATAATTTCAAATTAAAAATCTTCAATATGAATGACAGTGATTTTCAACTTCATTTTACCACACGGTGTATATATTGGCATGTGGCAGGAAGTTTTTAGATTAAAATAAGTTTCAAAAATTTTTGTTAGAAAAAATAGAATTTCTTTTATTCAGAAAACTGCAAGTTTTTGGACATTTCTATATTCTTACGATGGTTCTAAATTGACAAAAAATTACAATAGAATCTCTTATTTATAATAATGCAATAGTTTAATTTCCGTAATAGAAGTTACCTAGATATATATTATATTGAATTACGAATGACATCATAAAAATTAGCCGTACAAATACTTATTTATTTAGTACTGAACAAAATTATCTTAAATTAGGATTTTCATCATAAAATTAACTTAATTATTCAACAAAACAAATTTTAGCAACATTAACATTGAGTAAATGTGTTTTTTTTTTTATTAATTTCATTTAAAATAATATTCATTTATTTAATAATATTTTATAATTCGGCCAATTTAAATTTATAAAAAAGATATAAATTTTATCGTGTCAACTAAATGTTGTTATTAGCTGTAATAATGACAGTTATAACTTAATTTTTTCTTTAATATTTCTGTTTTCATTTGATCTTGATTGGACAAAATTGTATAAATAAAGCAGAATATATAAAATACTATATCATATTTATTTTTTTATTATTACTTTTTTTTTTTTGTTTATAATATGACAAGTTTTTATAATCATTTTAATATAAAATATTTTGTATAAACGTTCAGTTAGTTTTATTTGCTCGCGTTGTGAATTAATGACATTGGCGTAACAATAAAAATGTCTAAGGAGTCATTCCACTAAGATCAAAATTATACCTAGTCTTAAAGTCTTATGTATCGCAAATAAGTAATATAAACGATTAATATAATATTCAGTCATTTTTATGTTTGACTGACACTATATGAAATTTTTAATTGCCTACATAACTCATGACCAACATATAAAATCATTAATGACATAACAACATCGTATACAAAAAATTTAGGTAAATTTTTGTGAAATAGGAAAAAAAATTTATTAAGTAATCCTTTTTAGTTATGTTTTCGTCGTGGCACATTATGTTTAGATAGATATCACTAAAATTAGACAGAAAAAAATGCAAACTTATAAAAAAAATTATAAAATATATTAAAACTATATAAACATGCAACGCTACTGAAGTTTTGTTTTTCATTTCATATAATACACATCTACCATTAAAATCATTCTTTGACCATAATTTTATTAAAATTTATTACTTTATTGTGAAGAAAAGTATAATAAAAATAAAAAAAATTTAAATTATTGTTGAAGAATGTAATTATTTTCAATTAAATTCAAAAATAATATTTAAAAAAAAATAAAGAACATTGTTTTTGAATCGTAAAAATTTTTAATGCGCATGGCTTCGGTAAGTTGTATTTACATTCGCAAATTTAGCTCGGTAAATGCTCCATTACATGCATCAATACACATGCAATTATAGAGGAATGTAAATTGTATTTACATTTCCCTGTGATGTAAATTGTATTTACATTGCTCTATATTGTATTTACATTCTTCATTTTGAACTGCGTAATACTATAAACAAAAATAATATCACTCACACTCACAATATTTCAAACAGACAAATACCAAAAAAAAAAAAAAAATTGCAAATGTATATCTCTCACATGCATCATATCAATGTCAAACAAAGCTTAGTTTATAATGCTAAAAATCTATATTTTCCCTCTGAGCTAATCTATATTTTCCCTCTGAGCAAACAAAAAAAAAAAAAAGAACCAATAAAAAAATACGCGGCTATTTTTTTTTTTTTCTAAAAAGCGGCCAGTCGATCAGTCGATGAATTTTCTTAACATGTGTTTCAATCTATTATTTTTAAAGGATCTTCAAACCTCTACTACTAAATTTTTAAACGAGTGTGGTTGGATTTTAGTACAAAAATTTAAACCACACTTCAAAAATTGCACTTATTTTTATTCAAAAAAACAAAATGAATAAAAATAGAACAATGGTAACCCTGAAAATATCTTTGTTGTCATTATAAAGTTTGCTGTCAAATGTCAAGTAAGAATTTTTTTTTCTTTTTTCAACAAACGAGGAAAATGGCAGCAACAAGGAGATTATTTATTGTAAATATAAATTATAACTATATATTTATTATTTGATTTTATTTTTAATTATAAAAAAAAATAATTATAAAATTATTATTATTTTTTTTAATAATTAAAAATAAAATTAAATAAAATTTAAGAAGACCATTAGTTCCTAAAATAATAAAAAAAAATTAGTAATTTTTCTAAAAAAAATTATTCGATTTTTTTTTTGCAAAAAAGAAAATGAATAATTTTTTTTGGAAAAATTACTAATTTTTTTTTAATATTTTAGGAATTAGCTGATCTTAAATCATCCGGTTTGAAATCATTTCGAGAAATAAATTTACTTCCGTATTAATTAAATTTTATTTCCTTGCTTCATTTTGAACTTTTTTGTTTATTTTTTTCATTGTAAATGTATTGTTTTCAACTCCCTCTCCCATGCACATTAAAGCAGTATACAATACATGTTAATCAAATTTGTTATACAGCTCGTTGTGTATACACACAAACACATAGACACTCGTCAATATTATATCACTCGACCTTCGGTCTCGTGATATAAATATGACTCGTGTCTATGTGTTTGTGTGTATACACAACTCGCAAGAATAACAAATTTTCTTACCATGTATTGTAATCTACTATTAAAAGACATAAATGTATAGATTTTAATTAAAATTAATTTTATGAGATTTTGATTTGTAACAGAATAAAAAAAAACATTATGAATTATGGTACTTTTATTGCTTTTTTATTGAATGTATTATGTAAATTATATCTTTCGGTGTATGAGAAAATAATTTACATAATGATTTCTGTTAATTAACACATGAGAAATAAATGAAATCAGAAAAATGAATCTATTCTCGATTTTATTGCATGTCAAATTTAAAAGTGTTTTATGTATCCGAAAGAAAAAAAAATTAATTTTTTTTTTTTTAAATAAACGATTACGAATTCTTCAAAATGAGTTAATAGTAGAAACAACTCCAATTATGTAAATTTTCGTGCAAAAAGTAGACTATCCTGATTTCAATATAGAAACATTATTACACTACTGTGATATTGAAATGGCATTTTCCAATCTTAAAAGTATAATCAACGCAATTATTACATTTGCAAATTTAATCTTTTGAATCCGAAAATTTTTTTAAGCCTTCCATCTTTCTGAGTAGTTCAATAAAAAAGCATAAAGATTTAAACATATAATAATAACTTATGCTATTATATGATTGATTGAAAAGTTAAGACATATTATTTATTATACCAATTCATCTACTTTTCTCATCTTATAAAATATTTTAATGTAGATTTCATTCTTTTAAATACCTACATCATTTCATTTTGAATAATGTTTATAAACATAATAACAATATATTGTATAAAAAACTAACTAAATGCATTAAATACGACATATATTATTTAAATTTGCACCCTTTAATGAAATTTCAGATTTATGGAAAATTTGAATTTTTCTGCTGTCTTTTAAGTCAAAACAAAAATGTTAGCCTGTTTGTTGCATCTATCCAAAATGTCTGTTCAAACTGTCTATTCTGTCTGCACATTTAATATGAAGAGCAAAAATGCCAAGAACAGTACATATTATGTGTATGGTACAAAAGATAAAATACAATATGGGAATTGAGAAACCCACCCATTCAATTTTAGGTAGGTTGATTATGTAATCCTGTGTAATAAAAATAATGCTTTGTCTATAAAAAATTAAATAACATTTTGCTATAAAAAAATGTATATAAGTACATTTCATCAATGAAGAATAAAACCCGTTTTTAACATTTCTATATTGTAACAACTTTAACATTTAATATTATTTTAAGTTCAATCTAAATATTTCCCTGAGTTCCTTCAGTCAATCCCATAACCCACAGTAATGACATTGTAATTTTAATTTTATACGGACATTATTGATATTGTACTAAGGGCTGTGTGGTGTGTAAATACCCAGTAAAATAAGCAGAATTAATTTCAAATATTTATGTAATTAGAACTTGAGCCGTATGTAGTATTGAAAGCAACATAAGGTCATTTGACTTTATCTTACTATGTGTTAAAACATTCCAGCAATACATAAGTGCTATTATATATGATTCTATAGGTTACTTAATGACAAATCCTTGATACTGAAGATCACAAATTGTTATTAGTTATTAGTAGACTGCGGATTTATATGCAATTTTTTGTTTTCAGTCTAAAATAAGAATAAACTTTCAATATCGTCTTCTAATAAACTCTAAAAGAGATTTTCGTTAACATATCGAAATATGTATTTTTTATGCAAAATTTATGCAAGTGCATATGCAGCAAATATGCACAAAATATGCAAATATATGCAAACATATGCAAAATATGCAGAAAAATACATTAGGGAAAATAACAATTAGTGAAAAATACTTGTTATTTCACATCAAAATTAGTATATTCAGTTGATAAAAATATTAAATTATAATACAAATCGCAATAAATTATATTTTTTTTTTTATATTATCAACGCAAAGCTGACTAAATTTAAGTATTTTGCAATAAAAGTACCAGTATACTGGTACTGCAAAAATACTGCAGTATTTTCTCATAATATACATGGTACTGCAGAAAAGTACCAGTATAGTGGTACTGCAAAAATACTGCAATATTTTTCTACAATGTACTGGTAATGCAAAAAAATTTCAGTACCAATAAACTATACTATACTGGTACTCAAATTTTTTTGCAGTGCTAGCACATTGTAGAAAATATTGCAGTATTTTTCCAGTACCAGTATGCTGGTACTTAAATTTTCTGCAGTACCAGTACATGTATAGGGGAGAGGTTTGCAAGTTTTGCCACCCCATAGCTTTTTTTATCATAACTCGTCAAAAAAAGAACGTACTGTACATATAGTATTTAAGTTGGAAAGAGGAAGTAAAAAGTCACAATCCTAGGCTAGAAATCATTTGAAATCTCAAAAAATAAAAATTATATAAAAATTTTTTTTTTTTTTTTAAAGTTTCTAAAATCAAACTCTTCAAATTGGGCTTGCAGGTTGCCATCCTTTGGAAAATTGTTAAAAATTTTGAAAAACTGAAACTGAAAAATGTCTCATTTAGAAATGTATTCAAATTTATTTAATTTTACTTGCACACAGTGGCTGTAAATATAAAGAAATGACTGAAAATTGACATAAAAAATAAAATTGCAATATGGTATGGAATCATTCCAAATCTTCATCGGAATCACAATTCGGGCAAGTTTAAATACTGAAAGACATTTCGCGTGAACGGCTCCTTTGCATTCGTGGCATATAATAGATTTGTGTCTACTTCCGTCATTTTCTTTAAACAAATCATACCGTCATTAGCGCTTTCATCAAGGTGGCAACCTGCAAGCCAATAAAGGTGGCAACCTGCATTCTGACGCAATTTTATATAATCCATTTAAAAAAATGTTTTTAATTCTTTTTGGAATATGTTAATTGAATGAAAAACAACACAACCCAAATATTTATATTGAATTGCTAATAAAAAAGTTCACTTTACGAGCACAGGACAAAAACACAATTTTTAATTTTTAAAATTTATGAAAATAATAATTCACACTTTGCTCAGTAAACACTGTGTTATTGCGTCTGTCCGCTCCATAAGTAGATTAAAAGTGACAATTGTTCTTTTGACGTCGATGTCACTTGGAGTTTAGGTTGGAAGACTGCTAGAATGTTAAAATACTTCAGTGGTGGCAACCTGCAAGCCTCTCTTCTACTACTAATGAAACAACAGTAATTTTTTAACTTAACAAGATAAAAAACAAGATATGGAAAATATACGTAGATATGCAAAATATGCAAATATGCAAAAATATGCGGAATATGCGAGTATGCAGATATAAATACGTTTCAAATAGTTTGTTTTTACGCAAAACGTGCTTATCTGTTTGTCTTTTTCTTCTAGGCTAATTCTGTACGAATATGCAATTGCATATAAATCCGCAGTCTAGTTATTAGTTTATTTATAAATCGGTATAATAATAATTTTAAATAACAAAATACATACATATAACATATGCTACATATAACACACACTATAAAATTCTTACATTTCATTTGTTTTAAAAAACAAGATTATAGATGCCTTCCCTTTTTTGAAAATTTATTCAAGATTTTTTTTTTTTGCTTAAAATTTCAGGACGAAAATATATGTTTGCATTTTAAATAAGATATTTCTATGAAAAAAAAATCTAAAAATCAGAAAGCAAGAAAGAAGACAATTTTAAAATTACTCTAAAAATTAAAGTGGTTGGATTAATTTCGTGACATTATTTTAAGTTTTTTTCACTTATACTGGCCTAGTTTAGTATAAGGAAAAAGGGAAAAAGATATTATATCAATTTGAAAGGGTTAGATTTCAATTAGTATCTTTTTACAAAATTAGAACCGTCTGAAGTCATGCGAATAAAAAAAACATAAAAAATCCGCGAAAATAGACTAACTAAAACACTATGTACTTTCGAGCGAATTTTTGGTGCTGATTGATTATTAGACTAAGTTTATCTTATAATTCGGTATCATGTCTTTTAAGAATATTCTAACTATTACGATTTACAAATTGTGATATTAAAATTATTTTAAAAAAAACCAAATAAATTTTCATTTCCTTGAGAGTTGGAATTCTGCATAATACATAACTTAACTAAAAATTGCATTCATTTGAAAGTGTGTCTTTAAAAACTTGTCACCAATATACACATTGTGAAATATTTAGAATATTTCATTTCAGAATAAAAAAAAATAAAAAAAAAAAAAAAACGAGGTGCATTTTTTAAAAATAAAGATATTTATTTGTGCTTTTCGCAAAAGTCATTTTAATTTTTTGTCATTGTGCCATGAAATTTAAAATATTTCAAAAACGATGTTTTTTGTTGACAGTTCTTAATTGGTACAGTATTCCACCACTTTTTCCATTTTATATTTTAAATTATTCTCTACCCTGCAACATTTATATACTACATATAAATATAAATATATACATATATAAAATTTTACTAAAATGCACAAAAATATCTTTGTCACTTAAAAATTTTCATTTCTGAAAGTCAATTATTTGGTTTTAATTATATTTTCTGATGCTTGAACAGAATAAATACAAAAAAAATAAATAAAGGGAAATTAACAAATTTTCTATATCATTTGATTTTCATTTTTATATTTTTATAATGATTTTCAAAAAAATAAAAATTACAAGTCATCTGCTCCAATGACAGGTTAATTAAATAATATATCATCCCTCAACAACAATAATATTTTATATTTTATAAATTACACGCACACACAATACAAATATGTTTATAAATTCAGACATTATGATTATTTTTATAATGATGATTTATAATA
The DNA here is from genome assembly GCA_964007475.1 of Hybos culiciformis. Taxonomy (NCBI): domain Eukaryota; kingdom Metazoa; phylum Arthropoda; class Insecta; order Diptera; family Hybotidae; genus Hybos; species Hybos culiciformis. The sequence continues at coordinate 124,453,395 of OZ023273.1, forward strand.
ATGATAAATTTATTATTTAAAAATTTGAAATTTCAATGAATTAGAATATTTTGAAATATTGAGGAAACATAAAATAAATTATTTACCTTTTATTTTGTCTAACTACACTACTAATAGTTAGTTCTGAAGTTTATTAATGTTTAACACAGAAACCATAAGAAAAAAAAATATCAGAGACAGAGTTATTTTCGATAGAACTAAATTGCAATACCGGTTTAGAAGACTTTACAAGACTTATTTGCTTCAGTCTTCCTTATTATTATCATGTCATTATCTTACGGAATGTTCGTTTGCGAGCTCAAATACCACTTCAGACTTCGGAATGCAATTTTTATAATTTGTCCATTCTCCACTTTAACTTATTTAATTATAATAATAACAAAACCAAGTCTGTAATTTAAATAATATTTAAAAACAAAAAAAGAAATTGAATTAAAAATTATAACAAACTCTTGTAATTGATTATAATTCATGTCAAAATATAATTTATTTGATAAATTAAGTGGCAGATGAGTACATTTTTAAAATATTTTAACAATTAAATATTTAAAAGAGGTTATTTGATGATTTTTACACTTAAAAAAATAAATCAAATTTAACAATGAAATAATTGCATTATTTTTAACTTGAAAAAAAAAAAAGAATGATATAAATACAAAAATAAATATAAAGCGGAAATTTCAACAAAGGCATAGTTAAAGAAATCTCAATATTATATGTATTATTATAATAATGTTTTCATGGTCAGAAATTTAGATAATGTGCCTTGTATATACTTACATTAAAAAGTACTTCAAATGCAGATTTTAGTCTAATTTTGATGTTATAAAAATTTAAGAAGTTTGATTGAAACTATTTATATAAAGTATAAAAAACCTTAGAAATAAATATTTATGGTTCATTGGTTTTTTTTTTGTTGTATAAAAGGGTAACTAAAAATGAATACAACATATTTATAACATAATTTGTGTTCAGAACTGGTACAGCGTTATATTGACGATACAAAAGCACATATCCTATAGTATAGTACCAGTTTTCCTATCTTAGAAAAATCAATGTTTTTTATGTTTAAATGAAACCAAATTCTTGATTAATCAACATCAAATCTCAAATCTATCGATTCAGTTAATTAGATTTTTATACAGAAAGGGAATACATATTACTAAATTATTCATTGCAAATTTTTAATTATTATTTGTAGGTAGGAAAGTATAATAAGAAAGTCTAAATATATTTATTAATTTAAAATAGGAATAAAAATAATGAACCAAACAATTTCATATTGTATTGTCATCGATTTCCAACCATGTTCTTGAACACAATCGGAATAATATTGCATTATCATTCGATTCCGAGCTTCGTTTAAAATTTCAAGTCTCTACCTTATCGGGAAGTTAATCTAAAATCGATTTCAAAATGTTTACCGAACAGTACAGACAAGAATCTGAGTTAATAAACAGATAAGAAAATAATTATATTTATAAATTAACAAAAATAATAATAATAATAATCAAAAATCAAAAGTAAATAAGATCTATTAACGCTTTCTTCTGTCCATATATTGATATCTTAAATGAAATATTATTTATTAGACAGTTTATGTGAAATTTTAAGCCATTATCACATTGTTGGCGCCAAATATTTTTCTTTTTTAACTTTAATAGAAAAAAAAGGTATATAAACAGAAAAAAAAATTATGTAAAGTATATTTATATTTAAAATTATTTTGTTTACTTTCTGTTTTTAATAAATAAAATGTATTAACCTTTTCGTCAATAAAAATATCTTCAAAATTAAATCAGATTTTGTTTTTTTTTTATTATTATTATTATTATTAAGTACATACATATATATAAAGCCAATATCAAATTTTTGCTACTGGATTTAGATTTCGTTGTCATAAATTAAATATTTGTTCAATAAATATATCTAATACGTAAACAGTAGCTATAAACCTATCAAAAAATTGATGGCAGACAAAAAAAAAAAATATACACATAAAAAAAAAGACATAATCCAATAAGGTCTAAATCAAATTTATGACAATTTTGATGAAAAAATAATATTTTATTATCATCCATTTTTAACCTATCAACAAAATCAAAGCTAGCACTAAAAAAATATTTTATCTTTGTATACAAATTTGAACAATAATATCGTTATTGCTATTGTATCAGATTACGTGCGTTCTATATTATTCATTAACATTCTAAATATTTGTATATTAAGATACGATACGTCATGAATTCGTGGCGAGACATTTCTTGTTTTTTCACTGCTCTATATGGTCAATTTGAACCGTGGCGTTTGTAATAGTTATCTTAAATCGTATTACAAAGTAGTCATCGTAAAATAGGAATGTTGCCTCAACAGTACATGAAAGTCATATCTTTGCTCAATAACTGCCTGAGTTTGTTTGAGAATGTCAAATCAAATACATCTCAAAGAGATCATCAAGACATTTTTGAATGAAAATTATAACTAAATAAAACACAGAACTTGATTATTACCACCAAAATGTATTTTAAAGTATTCCTTTCTTTTCATGGCGTATATTTTTCAATATTTTTTTTCGTTTTAGGTAAATCTAATCAAAAAAAAAATTTAGCTGTCAGTATAATATTTCATAATTTTTTTTATTTTTTATTTTGAAAAGGTATGAAGCATGAATAATGAAATATTGGAACAACATAGAAAAATCATTAGTATTTTAATCCCCAACTGTCTTAACGTACTTAACAAAATATAATTTATCATGCTATCGCGGTGATATATCTGAAGATTTTTTCTTTGAAATATTATATATCAAAACACCCAGCCAGTCACAATTGATTAACCAAAAATTTGATGGATTAAAGTTAATGGACTGAGATTTTGAAACAAAAGTTAATGGACATATAATTCCTTATGCCATGTTATATCAATCAATTTTTCTTTCTTTCTGTCTTTTTTTTTTAGCAAAGAAAAAGAGAAAAAGAAATTCAATCATTCAGTTTATTTTGCTGCTTGTAAAAATTAAATACTTAGTTCGTTAATTCAAAACCATGTTATAATAATTCAAGAAGAGGTGTATTCTTTTTGAAAATTTCTATTACCTGAATCAAATTTTTTTTACTCTTGATGAGTGTTGTAGTTTTCTTCAAAGATTTGATAGAATAAAATTTGGCAAACTTTTCCTTCTGGAACCAGGAAAAAAGAATTATACTTTTTACTGTCAGCAAGGTCAAAGAATGAAAAAATATTGATTTATTTTTGTGGAGTGAATTAATTTTAATGTTTTTTAAGACGTCCTTCTGAAGGTTCGTCTACTTTTTCGCTGTAGAAAAGAAAAAGTGTATTCTTTAGTTTTATGAAATAACTATGATGGAATATTGATTTATTCAAATACCAACAAGATTCGTTTTTTTATATATACATTTATGTACATAATATGTAATATTTATGTACATAATATGTAATATTTATGTACATAATATGTGATATTATGTATATATGTATCATATATACATTTTTCACATTTTTTTTATTTAATGTAAAAATTTTTATCTCTGTCAGCCATCTGCAAAAAAAAATGATTAAAATTAATTTGCTATCAAAGTATTAAGTGAAGTGGCTTTTTATATGTATGTACCCTGTGTAAGAGTATTATATGCATCTAAATATATGTCTTTCCAAATATTTTTTGTAAGCAATAAATAACATGTAATTTACAATTATAATCAGTTAATTTCTCAAGCTCACCAAATGAACAAAAATTAAAAAAAAATAAAACGGAAACTGGTTTTAGTTCTTGCCATAATTCATAACAACATAATACTTTGTACCTTTAAAACCATTCCTTTATATTTATGTTGATTTATTACATAAAAAACTCATAATTCATAAATTTCACTGCAGAAAAATCAGTATAATACATACACGCAAACATATTTAATATCATTATTATAGACAGTTGAGTAAAAAGTCGGATTTAATATTTACTGCTGTCAGTAATTTTTAATCAAGGTATAACTTGTGGAAAGAATTAGCAATGATTTTCATTTTTTTTTATTAAAATTAGAGTTTTCAAGTTTTCATTCAATCTTTAGTAATATTTTGAATCAAGTTAATTATAAATGATGATTCTGTAAACTTAGTTTCCAACGAGACAGCAATTTTTCTATCTCAAACCCTAATATATTTCTTGATTGAGTATTCAAATCTAATGTTAAAGAACTGTTAATAGACACCTCTTTCTGGCTTGGGTATAAAAAATAAAAAACCCTTACTACACAGGAACAATAAATAATTGTAAAAAAAAATATCTACAAATATAAGTAAAACTATACTATATTAAAATATTTAAAATAATAAAATTACAAAAAAGAAAAAAAAATAGTTTTTTTTTGAGTGCATAAATATGTAATAAATTATGTTTTTTGAACAATGTTGTATTAAAGAGATCTTGCTTTTTCTGCAATCATTATTTATGAAACGACCAAAAAATTAAAGACGATTCAATGTATTTTGAACATTCCGCATTGTATAATTATGATAAATTGCTTTGCACAACGAAAGATAAATTATGATGATAAGTGATTTAAGAAAATAAGAATGAATAAGACAATGGAAAAGAACTATAACATACATTTGTATATTTCATGAAATCCTTGAGAGAGAGAAAAAAATTTTTTTAATTAGACCAACTTTGAAAGTTGATTTCTCTGAACGTACGTATATGAATTTGAAATAAAGGTGCGCGAACTTTAAAAAAAATAAATTATCAAGTGACTGACATATTTTAAGGAAAACTTTAGAATAATATCTTTGCAATATACACAAATTTTCACAGATTATAAGCTAACAATGGTACACAGAAAAAAATTTGCTCGTACTAATAACTAAATAATTCGTTAAAATCAACGAAAAATTCGTTATTTTGGCTACAACGAACATTTCGTTGAAAAAAGCTCGTAGTTCGTTAAAAAAGTTCGTTATACCCCAAAACCAAAAACCTTTCAAATTCTTCAGCAAAAACACCGCAAATACGAAAGAAAAATTTTACTAGACTAAATTTTTTTTTTTATTTATTTAATTTTTTTTTTATTTCTTTTTTGTTTTTTATTTTAATTTTTTTTTTATTTTTTTTTTTATTTTTTTTTTTTTTTTTTTTTTATTTATTTTTTTTTTATTTATTTTTTTTATTTATTTTTTTTTATTTATTTTTTTTATTTATTAATTTTTTTTATTTATGTTTCTTTTTTTATTATTTATTTTTTAAATTTTTTTATTTAATTTTTTTTTAATAATTTTTTTTATGCCCGCTTGTGGCTTCGAACCACTGTCCTAAACATTGCAATCCATCAACTCTGCCACTGAGCTATGAACTAAATTTACGGCAATGTGTAAAATGGAAAATATAAGTTCTGTATGGATTGAAATTTTTGTTTCCCGTATTTAACGATAACGAACTTTTTTAACGAGTACTAAAAATGAAAAAAAAGGTTCGTAATAGAAAATAAACGAAATTTACGTTACAAAAACGTATTTATTCATTATTTTTCGTTATCTTAACGAGAATGTCATTAACGAACTTTTTTGACGTAATGAGTACGAGCAAATTTTTTTCTGTGATAAGAAAGAAGAATATTATGAATAAAATATTACTTATATAGTCAGTTAATTGAAACAACTTGAATAAAATTTAAGACATTAAAAGCAAAAGTGATCCAACTGAATTAAATAATAATATTTAGTTTCAATATTATATATGTCTAAAACTTACCCAAAGTTATTTCTTATTCTATAAATTTTCTAGTGCAACATCTGTCTTTGCATATATCTATAAGTTTATTTATTTAAGTATTATTTGAAAAATAGCTATTATTTACTTTCTATACAATAATATTATACGCTCCTAATTCCTTTCATTTACATAGTATCACCCATTTTTAATTTTTATTATAATCATTTTTTTTGACAAAAGCTTAAATATAACTATTCGTATATGAATTTTCATCTTAATTCAGCCCGCTGTTTATGTAATCCTTATAAACACAATCTAACCCTAACCATTTTTTTAGGTTGTTCTATCTGTCGACATACACACCTACCAACTTTCAACAGAATCCATTAAAACTTTGAAAGGACTTTTAAAGTTTTTTATTTGACAATAATTCCGTTGAATAAATAACTTAAAAAATTAGTAAATTTAGTGCTATTTAGTGTTAAGACTATTGATTCAGAATATTAGACTATTTAAAAGAGATAGTTCGATGAATCATAAGACTTTAAACTTATTTTAGAATAAATTGATAGCGTCTTGTCTTATTTTATTAAATAAATAATAGCATATTATGCACTTGGGTTAGATCCAAAATTGTTTATTGCAAAATTCATATTGCAAAATTATGCATGGATAAAATTCTGTATTGCAATATATATTCTGTATCGTAATATTCTGTTTCACAAACTTCTGTAAAACATTTTTTCCGAAAAAATGATAGAAACTACAAAATTTTAAATTCAAAAATGGTTCACATAACAAATTTTTTGATTTTGTAAAGACATTCCATTTTTGGCTCTCAGATTTTAAAATAATTAAGCTCATAATGTTTTTGTACAAAAAAACTCAATAGATTGGGGAACGAAATCAAAAAACTAACATTGGATAAAACCACCTATTTTCAATAACATCCCGGTTCAATCAGTTTTACTTACACATACAAACAAATTTAGTACGTTGAGGGAAATATAGTTAAATTTGGACACGTTCTTATGATAATTCAACAATGTTTGTTTATTCAAAAACATATATTTTAACTAAAGATTTGTTAACACAATAATAAAGTAGATAATTAAAGATTTAAAATATTAAATTTAGACAAAAATGAGAAGAAGAAAAAAAAAATGTTCTTAAAGTGGTTAGTATGAATAAACTTTGAATCTCTTACGATAAATTTTTGTGTACCTACTTTCTTATTATTTTCTTTTTATTTTATACACTTTCATAAAACACTTATAATTTATTAAAAAGAAATCTTATAAATTTTTGATTGCAGATATGTTTTACACGTTATACCATCATCATTTTTCATATGAAGATAGGAAATTGAAACAAAAACAAAAAAAAGAAAAATTTCTTGAAAGCTATAAGATTTATTTCCAAAAAATTTATGAAAATTTGCTCAAAGGAAATATATATTTTTAAATTACTATAAATTTATTGAAAGTGTGAAAAACATAATTCATTTTTCAATTTTTTTTTTGTATTTTAACCTCCTAAGTTGTTGACTTGTTTTTGCTACAAAAAAATAAGTGAGAAAAAGTTAAGAAATTTAATTTTTTTATTTTATTAGGATGTCGTCATTATCCCAGAACCCCTTATAATCTTCGGCTGATGAAATTTGAATTAATATAATTTAAGTTCCAGGCGTTCGAGACGTACTTTAAGAAATATTTTTATTTTTATTTAATTGAGGTATCCTTGTGTAAAATTATAAATGAAATGTGAGAGATAAAATTATCGTCATGGAAAACATTTTCTCAAATTCTAAATTTTATTTGAATTGGAAGCTTTGAAACATTAAAAGTTTCATTATGTTTGTTTTTTCCTATTCATAAAATTAATGCGAATTCGTTAGCGAAAAATCACAATCTTAATATTTTTTTTAAATGCAAATCCGACGGCAAAAACCAAAGTAAAATAAAATTAACTATACTTGATCACGTTGAAATTTAATATTTAAAGAAATATAAAAATTCAGTAATTTTAATAACCGGAGTAGTTATAGTAGATTACAACACATGTTAAGAAAATTTGTTATTACAACGAGTTGTGTATACACAAAACACATAGACAAGAGTTAATACTTATATCACTCGACCGTTAGGTCGAGTGACATAATATTGACAAGTGTTATGTGTTTTTGTGTATATACACAACGAGCTGTATAACAAATTTATTAACATGTTTTGTATACTGTTTTAATGTGCATGTGAGAGGTTGTTGCAATCAATACATTTGCAATGCAAAAAATAAACAAAAGTTCAAAATGAAGTAAGTAAATAAAATTTACTTAATTAAATAATTACATGTGTATTGACGCATGTAATATACTATTTACCGAGCTAAATTTACGATTGTAAATACAACTTACCGATCACATGCACATTAAAATTTTATGCGCCTTAACTTATCAGGAATATAATGACGTTTTGTTTTAGTTTGCATTCCAAAATAAGAAAAAATATACAGCTCCGTCGATGAAGTAGAATTGGCATTGGCAAAATCAATAAAATTATAATTAAATAATACCGATATTAAATTTCAACAGATATTATAATAAAAACAATATTTTGCCACAAATTAGATTATTACTGACAAATTTGTCAAATAAAAATTAATTTGAAAAAAAATTATACTCAAATATACAGAAATTGATTAAGCATTTGCATATGATTTTATTAAAATCGAAATATATATAGGAATAAAAATCATTAAAAAACATTCCGAAATTTTGCATAAAAAAGATATTACAATAAATTTAAGAATAATTTACATATAAGTATATTATGTTACGAATTTTCGGTTTAAAAAAAAAAGATAAACAATTTCAATAAAATCAGTCTTACCATTGTGTCTGCGCATATCTAAAATATCAATAAAATTTGTATTTTAATTTTATGGGGAAATCTTTTTTTAAACAAAATTTCAACATAAATTATCTCGTTAAATATTCATTAGAATTTACTTCACTAATATTAATTTATGGCATTTAGATTTTTATTAGTATAGCCGAAAATAAGAATGTCAAAAATGTTTTTGTTCTATAAGTTTATTGTACTTTTAATATAATTATTTCTTATTTTAATATTTTAACTAACATTATATTATAGTCTTACAGACCGATAGAACTTTCAACTGTTGTATCGCTATGGACGACGGCGTCATTTGCAATTAAAAATAACAGTGACAGTAACAATATTTAAATTTACTATTATCCAAAACATTAAGCCCACGTTCGAGCCCTTTTGACAATCTTTCTTTTAGAAGTTTTTTCATTCCTTTTTTAACTCCTTTTTTGCCTCTGATATTCGATCTCCTTTGAATTCGTACAAAAAGTTGAGAAAAATTCATCAGGAATGACCTGATGAACAAGTATTACTTCCCTCACAAATTTAATAAACAAATTTAATAAACTTTTGCGGTCCTAAAAACTCTGCCATTAATGTGAATTATGCTCCAAAAACTTGAACCGGATGGAATTCGAGGATCAGGTTCGAATTCAGCTTTCATATTGTGTTACACTATCAAACATAATATTGAAAAGAACAGGGAGACAAAAAATTTACTAAATAACTTTTTTGCCTAAAATCTTCTAAGATAGTTGATTAATATATAATATGAAAATAAAATAGAATTATTCTAAAAAATATTGTATAATACATAATTCTTGCACCTGAATAAAAACATTTTATTCTTAAGTGGAGATACATAGAACTTATACGTTGTGGTATTAAAGAAATTATATACATACATATGTGGTATTACTTAAATTTTTAAAATTTATATCCTTCCCATACAGTGCTTGAGCTTGACCGATTCATTATTGTCGGTATATAAAAATCATTAAATTAACCAAACTTATTTTATATCCCACAAAGAAAACAATAATTTATTGACAAAATGTTGATTAACTTTTTATATCTTGAAGGTATATTCAAAAAAAAAGTAACAAAACACAAAATTAAATTTATTACACAAAAATAAAAAAAAAAATTTTGAAAAATTGAAAGAAAAAGAAAAATGGGCGCCGCAAAAGGGCAACAAACAAATAAACACAAAATTTAATTTCACCTTTTAAAAGTTTTATTTTTTTTTTTTTCTTTAAGAATGAAATCTCTTTGTAGTGAATGCGCGTGAAAATTAATCACGCAATTTATATATATTTGAAAAATAAAAAAAAATAAAAATAAAAATGAAAAATTATTATATAAAAAATAAAAAATAACAGCCATAAAAATTTGCGATAACCAGTCGTAAATTGTGGGGCTGCTCCCTATTGATTTTTTTATTATATTTTTGCATTATAAATCGTATAATTATTTTTAAATTTTCATAATGAAAAAAAAAATTAGTGGATACTATACATGTATCGCACATAAATGTAAGTAGTTATAACATATGTATGTAAGTGTATTTAGTGGATAAATAAATCACATAATATTTTATATGGTAATATTCAATGTATTAACTATTAAGCAATTTACCTTATTTGAAGCAAAAGTAGTTTGCCTTCTTGTAATATATCCTGCGTTTACAAGAAATGAATTTAATTTATTTAATTAGAATTGTAATTAAATTTTTAATTATTTGTTATAATAATTGAAGAAAATATAATGAACATTTTATGATTATATCTAAGATTATATCTAAGGTATGGTATAACATTAGTATTATTTTTTCATAAATTTATGAATTTGAATGCTAAATCTATATGAGTCTGAATCTTTATAATTTGCAACAACCTACGTAAAAAGCTGTTTACACTTCGGGTTTAAATAAGGTTTCGCAAATGTTTATAAATAGTTGTTGAGTTAAAGGAGGTTTATCATACAAAAAATTTAGTTGTTTTAAAGTTGAGTTAAATGTGAGTTAAATCAGGTTCACCTGATAAAACACAGCATTGTTTACTTAGATTAAATGAATATGTTCTGATTACGTAAAAAAATTATCGGTTAGGCATGTACGTTTGAATAATTAAAAAAATAAAAAACAAAATTGCTAAAAAAAATCATAAAAATAAAATAATTTTTTTTTTGTGATTTTTTTTTATCGAATTTTAATTTTAAATTAATTAATTCACTTATAGAATTTTTTTATATAATTTTTAAATTATTTTTGATTAAATTTTATTCACTAATTTTTATTTAGAAATTTAACAAAAATAAATAGAAATTAAAAAACAACAAAATTAAACCGGGTTAAAAAAAATCATGGTGTGAACAGCAATTTTCAATTGAGGGATAACCTGATTTAATTTATGAATAAAATTTCTAGTGTAGACAGTATTTGCCAGACTAAACGATTTGATGCAACTATCGCAAGTCTATGTAGCGATCATAGTCCATATATCATAAAATCATATTTGTTAAAGAATTACAATCATAATTCTGTGTTCTTTATGAAATTTTTTTTTTATAATGAATTCAGTTTCACATATCATCATTTGTCTTAATTTATTAAGACATCAAAAACCAATTTAAGTTTTATATATTTCTTTTCTTAATAACTATTTCGACTGAATTAAAAATTATTGTGTATTCTTTTTTCAATTTAATATATATGTATGTACAATATAAAGTATATACATGTTTGTATGTTCACATAAGTTTTTTGTATATGATGTGATAATTTTATGTACATATATTTAATGATTTTTATTCACATTATGCTGTGTGTCGCATTTTGTTTAAAAGATAAATATATATGTAAATTAAAGAAAAAACATTTCGTTTTTCAATTCTTTGATGTTAACTGACCACTTAAGAAATCAATAAAAAAAAAATAATTTAATTCATTCCATAATCATTAAAATGATGTTAAAAAGTGCATCGCAAAGTCCTTGTCAAATTCACCGCTTCACTGATAAAGACATAATGAGAATAAAATTATTAAATAGGAATTTTTTTTATCAGTTTCACCATGTCTTATGTTCTAATAACTATAATAGTGGTATTGACATTATATACATCTTATAAGTGGATTATTAAGATAGTATGGTTTCGATTTTCAAATTATCGAGATATTTTTATTAAAATTTTTTACTTAATGTTATAAGCACATCTAAATTTAAAATATAAACGTAAATCAATCTGTCTATACCTAATATTTGTATTGCATACAATTTATACAATGGGTTTTTACTACTTTTATGTATATCGTTAATATATTAATTAGATTCTTTATGAGATTGGCAACATTTTCGGAGTTTCGCCCAGGCTCAGGTTATTGATTTTTCATGAAAGTAAAAAGATTCAGGTTTTGCATTTCCATTATCTTTGAAAAGTTTAGAAGTATACATATTAAAAACTTTTCAACTGATTCATCTTGTTACATTTAAGGGCAAGAAAAAAAAACTTAAATTCTAATAAAAATTTATCGATCAAGCCGTATGAAAATCGTATCGAAATTTTTTGGTGATAAAAATTTTAGTAATTAAATTCGCAACAAGAATCAGCAAAGTGATTTTCAAACCGAATATTGTTTATATTTTGATTAGGGATCAGAAATAAAAGGCTTTTATATTATTTATATTTATTTATTTTATTTATGAATATAAGTAACGATCTTTTTTATTTTTAAATTGATAAAATTGACATGGTTTCTTGCAGCGACTGGCTGTGTCACCGTATTGATTATGATACCAGCAAATACCATTATATTTTTCTTCTGTAAATTTATTATATGTTGGTGGATTGATTCTCTTACTGGGAATGCGATTAGGTCGCTGCTGACGTGAAAAATTTTCAAGTTGTTTCGTTAGGGCCTCTATTTTTCTTTCCAAATGAGTAGAAACAACTGAAGGATCAGAATTATTTTGTGTGTTGTTAGTTTTTGACGAACTTATTTCCATAATAGTGTCAGCGACGGTTATTAATTTTAAGCAATCATCATCTTTGAATGCGGCCAAAGCATCTCGTATTTGTTGAGGAAGATGCTGCAACCACAAGCTCTTCAAGTATTCGTCGCCAACGCATGATCCTACTAAATTTTTCATTTCATTATAAAGTTGCGATGGCTTTTTATCACCCAACTTCACCTCTGATAGCAATTTTCTTACTTTATTATAGTCACTATAATGTTCCACTATAGTATTTCTAAGATTCTGGTATTTGCCAGTAGAAGGTGGATTTAATACAGCATCTTGAACTTGGGTTAAAACATTCGCTTCAATGGCTCTCAAAACTGTATTAAACTTCGATATATCAGTAGTAATGTTGTGCAGCTTGAATTGTGCCTCAATTTGCGCGAACCATATTTCAGGTTGGTCAGCCCTGAAAAGTGGTACGTTGCCAATTAGCTCTTGATCTTGAGTATTATTTTCATATTCCCTCTGAGGCAGAGGTGATAGTGATGGCGTCGATGCTAAACTTTCCGACATTATTCGTAATAAGTTTTTCAGTTTTTGAAAAATTTATTGCAATATTTGTTATAGGTTTTCCAAAAATTTTTGAAAATACTGTTTTTGCAATAATAATTATTATGAACACAATAAGTCTTTGCTTGAATTTTTAATTCAAAAAATAAAGATTTTTATTTAAATGCAAGTATGATGTTTCTTTTAAATTTTTGAAATGTGCAATTTTAATTTTTTTTTTAAATTATCGAAAAAATTAAAAATTTTAATAGGTGTCACTCAATAAGGAGAATGATAGGCTTCCCCTTTGAAATATTGAGAACTGAAAGACGTGTTATTTCTTTAATTTCACAATTAGGACTAAATTTATTTCACTCTAATCCGTATTATTAAGGTTTTTTAAAATTACATATCATTATTGTTAAGAATAATATATTTCATATATTACTGTGACTATACATATGCAATTATGATATAATAATTTAATTTCATATATTTCAACAATTGAATTTGTTTTACAATGTCAATAATTAATGAATGATCAGGTGGTGTTTATTTCTAAAGTATGCCGGCCGTTCTAAAAGGTTAATAGGTATTATTAAAAAATTATACTTCCATTATTTTGCTGCTACTTTCATTTTTCTAGAACGGCTATTAATAGTCAAAAACAAACAGAATGCGAATACAATATTTTAATAAAAATATTTGTTTTAATTTATTTCTTAAATTGAGTATTCGCATGATATCTCATAAAACAATGCGGAAATTCGACGCAAATATATCTTTTTTACTATTTATTCAGCATTGAAAATGTATATTAACTTAAGTAACATCGAATAGAAATAAGCCCAAATTTGTATCCCGAATTATCTTAATAATAATCCTTTTTAATTGGAAAGATAATAATTAAACTAAACTTAACCATATATTTAATAAAATAATTACTAATGATGTGTATAAGTATATTTAATTATTTTTTCAACATAAATATAATTATCTGTATATAATGTATAGTTTGAAAAATTATAACTTCATATAAAAATTTTCTTAAAATTAATTTTAATTTTAAATATCAATTTTTTATTTTTGCTTTTTTTTGTAAACAATCTTTGATGAAAACACAATCTATGGATATCCTTTCCAATCAAAATTTCATTTTTAAATCAGTGCATTAAAACAAACTTGAACAGTTTCTGCCTTGAACACTAAGATATTATTAAGTAATTTAGCCCACTCGACTTTTGGTTGCAATTTGCATGCAAAATTTATTTAAATATTGTCAACTCGAGCGAAATGTTTTATTTTTAAAATCTGTAAATTATTTTTTTCATTATGTATGAATACTATGGGTTGATCGGAACCAAATACACTGACCATTTTTTTTTTTATAATATTAGAGCAACAAAATAAAATAAATGTATTCATTCTGTTAAAGGTATATCAACCTTGCAGAAGCAGAATCACTATTTTGAAATAAAATTTGTATTTTATTATTATTTTATCTGAATAAAATTATTTAATTAAATAAAATTCAAACAAATGGAATCCAGTAAGAACATTTAAATAGGTTCATTAAATATCCTAATTCGAAAATTTTATAACAAAAATTTTAGTATTGATACAAAAAGCAGGCGCTTCAATCCTGCACCGTTCAACTGTATATAAATTTATCAATTAATTAAAAACCATTCCTATAAGCTGAAGCGACAACAAGCACACATAAAATTAATAATATAATTTAATGTCACCAACAGATACGAGCATAAATTGATAATCATTAAAGAAGCATTATGCCTTTTGATTTTCAACAGAAAAAAAAATGAATATTTTCATTTACGGTGAATAATAATAAATTTAAAGTTTTATTCACGATCTTTAATTTTGATATTTTATTTTAATTTTAATTTTTTTTTTTTTTTTCGTTGACTGGATTTTCTCTCTTTTAACTTCGTTTTTGTTAATTTTGTGTTAAATTTATAAATGTGATAAAAAATGAATTAATTACTTGTGCTCACCATTAATAATGTCTGTGTTGAATGGTTGTTATAAATGATGGTATTTTATTGGTTTATGCTTGGACAAAAATTTGAAGTAAATTTGTGTTTATTTTTATTTTTCATTTTTTGAAAAATTTTTGAATTAGATACACATATCCAATTTTACAATATTCAGTATATATGTAATGTACCTAACAAGAGAATCTAAAAATCTTTCGAACAAAAATAAGCATTTTGTACTAAAAAAAGACTCTGAAAAATCAGATATAAAATATGGAAAAAATATAATAATTAAAACAGCGTTTTAGCGGAATGTGCTCAAAATCTTGCATTTAGTATTAAATATATAATTAAGCTCCAAATATGTACACATGCTTGTCTAAAGTGCGGCCCAAAAGCATTTAAAATGCGGCCCAAACGCAAATTTAAAATATTTAAATTTACACATTTTTACACATTTCAGTACTTTGGCTGCACATAAATCTGTGAGTTGCACAAAATATGCTGTATTAATTTTTAATTTAAGAGTTTGAAAATAGATTTCAAGTTTTCGAAAAAATTAAAAGTATATCAACATATTTTCTACCTCATTTTCTCTAGAAATAACCTTTAAATTTTCAAATTGAACTGCAAAGTGACATTCAACTGAAGGAAAAATTTGGGAATGTTTCTTTACTGGAGTTTTATAAAGATTACATAGAGTTAATTTTTATTTGTGAAAAAAAAAATTGTATCTGTGGCCCAGCAAATAGTTTCCTTGCAATGTGTGGTTTTTATGTTATTTCTATTTTTTTATATAAAACGGTTTTCTAAAATGTTTATTACTCTAAACGAATAGACAGAGCTACTTTTGATAGCTAACAAATACCTGCTAAAGTCGCCCGCTAAGTTTGATCTGACCTATGTATTATATAGAAAGAGATTTACAGATATTTTTGTTAATTTTTTGTGTTTGTTTTTCGAAAAAGGAAAACTATTCAAGAGCTTTCCTGAAAAACTTTTGCACATAAATATTGGACTGAAAAAAAAAAAAAAACCATGGATACAAAAACTTAATTTATTAACATTATAAATTTTACTAGAAAAGAGGGTAATTTATTAAAAAAAAAAAAGAGATAAAAAAAAATAAATTCATCGAAACATATTGGAAACTTTTAGGTTATCAAGTTTATATTGAAATTAATGAATTCAAACAATATATAACAACGAAAAAAAAAAAAAAAACAAAATAAATAAAAAAAAAAATATAAATGAAATATTTAGAAAGATATATTTTTATGTTGAAAAAGATATATTCATAGTATTATCGATTTGCATAAATATTCAAATAATTATTTATTATTTTTTGATAAATTTATTAATGTTTAATCAGTAGTTGGTTATATTTATGTTTTTCGTTTTTTTTTTGTTTTTATATATTTAAATATTATGTATAATTTAGAGATCTTTTGTTGTTATATTTTCATGACAAAATTAACTTCAAAATGTATTTGTATGCGAAAAGCGATGAGATTCATAAGCTTATTTTCTTTAATATTATAATGCGAAGACGTTTAAAGCAATGAAAAATGTTTATTTTATAGAAAACGATAATTCAGTCATATCGATATTTTTTAGATTATAAAGTTAATTTTTTTATATTATGCTTGAAGATGAAAAATTATTATTGATTTAATATTGTTTTGATGTTTAACTTCTTAATTTAATATTTAATTTTTTAGTCTTTTGTCCATGAAAAATTAAAAAAATGAACTATGTACAGAGATGGTGATATGAATATAGCATTCTTTTATTTCAATGTTTTTGTTCAACATTTTTCCAGTTTTCTATAGTTTCGAATTTTTGTCATTTTGAGAAATTTTGAAAAAACATTATTTACCAAAAGTCTACTTTTGAAACTTTTTTTGACGTTGAATTTAGTTTTTCGCGATTTTGGTTGTAAATGTCATCGTGGAAAATAAAGATCGAGGAGAATAATTTTAGTTTCTCAATTTTTTTAGCTTTTCACACACATCCTTTTGCGCATATCCTTTTGCGCACTGATTTCACTTTTTTATGTCACCTTAAAAATATGTAGACATTAATTGATTTATCAACCTATGCTCTTCAAAAATTTTCTGTCATAGAAAAGTTTAAAAATACTGAACCCAACAAAATAATTGTCAAGAATGGGGATTTGAATTTTTATATATCAAAGCATCGAATATTATTTCATATAGTACTATCAATTTTCTTTAATGTGGAAAATTAAGAAAATTATTTTGTTATAAAATAAATAAATATGTATAAAACAACAAATATATTATTTTTTCCTTTTTAAATCCTTTTATTGCCTCAAAATTTTATGTGTACAAAATAAAAATAAAATAAACTCTGGAAACGTGTTCTTTTTTTATTTTTATATTATAGTATATTTTTTAATATTATTTTTTTTTTTTTTCAAAATAATTTATTATTATTTTTTATTTATTTATTCAATGATAATGATAAAATTTTAAAATAATAAATTTTAAAAACATTTCATCTCCCTTTTTATTTTCTTTTGCCAAAAATAAACATAAATTTGAAAAAAAAAAAAAACGCTGTTTAAAATTTTGCAATATAACCGTAAAAATGTAATAAAAATATCACACCCTTTTTTGATTACCCCCGAAATTTTATGTATATGTATGTATAAACATTATAATTTATGATTATTTTTTATTTCTGTAATTTTAAATGTATATATATAAAAAAATATCTATTAGGATATTGTAGGCATTTTAAAATGTTTAAAACATGTTCAAGCCAACTAAATACCATCGTATTAAGTATGCCTATATAAATCGTCCTTGTTACCCTTAGACTTCACTAACAAATTAAACAGTTTAATAAATTTTATTTCGACATAACTACCTACCTTGAAATAAAAATTATAAGATCACATCACTACACAACTATTAATATGTATCATTTGCACTGTATAAACTACATCATCCTAGTTCTTATTGTCTAAATACCTATTGGTTTCTATACAAGAAGGTACTAATCATTGAATGGAAAGATCGTCACTTAATACAAAGATCCTAAGACTAACTATCATATAGCACTACCGACTACATTTATTGAAATACATATACTTATAGAATCTGAGGGCATATACATATACATATTGTTAGCAATACTTTTATTTCACTAAGTTGAAAAAAACAATTTTTTTTTTCTCTATATATACAATAACATTTTTATTACATTTTTTTTTTTCAAATATATTTTCTATAATGTTCTTTATAAGTCGCTCTTTTCGGATTATGATAATAGCTGTCAAACATTATTATTAGAATTTAATATAAAAAATGTTGACACTTTTAAAGAAAATTTCATATAAGTATATATTGTACATAATTATGTATATATTTTTTATTTAATTTCAGGATTACATGAAAAAAAAAAAATTTATATAGAGAAAACTAGATCTACACATTTGATAAAATTTATCTACTTCCTGTATATACGTATACATAAAAATTATGTTAGTGTTATATTCGAGTTTCGGTTATTCATGGTTCGACTAGCATTTAAAAAATCAAAATTTTTAAGTGTTCAACAAATAGTAATATGAAACATAACTTCTTAAATAAAATGTATTCAGATTCTATTTTCAATAAACCCATTACATTTCAAACACAAAATATATAACTTCTTAAATACATATAAGTAACTTTGATAGAATTTAAAAAAAAATTCTATCTTATTACTAGTTCTACATGTACGAGATGTTTCTTTAAGTAAGATTAAATTTCTTTTTCCAATCTTTAAGTTTTATAATCGAAATACATTATAAATTTTCTACATTCTACATTATCTCTTAATGTTTAAATTTAAAGATAAAAAAATTCATTCGAATAAAGTTATTGCTTCCGCTATAATGTTATAACTTCTGTGTTGGTTATATTAAAAATTATTCTACGTAACTCTGCAAAAAAAAAAAAAAATAGATTTCAAAATATTATAATTTTTGGGATATGATGTGCAAATAAAATCACAGTACAAACAATGAAAATTCCTATATCTTTTTTCATATAATTTTATATTTTTTAAAAGCCAATTTAATATGTCTGTTTAAATTTACTCATACAATATCATATACACTTTATTTTTATAATATTTTCTTAAATGACAATAAATAATAATTATTATAATAATAATAATAATATATTTAAGTATTATTTGCATGCAAAAACAAAATATATATATAAATATATATATAATTTTTCTTTTATTATAATATCCTCGTAATAATTGAATTTGCTTGCCATAAGAGTGTTTTTGTGGTATTTAAAATATTTCCTCCATAACCATATATACCTCAAAAAAATAAAAATATACATACTTATAAATATATAATTATGTTTATTGCATAAATTTCTTGTAAAATATCATAATATGATTAAAATCTTCCCCCAAAAAAAAATTTTTTTTTCTCGAGTGTTTATTATAAAAACCACCATAATTTTAAATATATTCTGCTGCTTTCGCAGAAAAGAAAATGTATTTAAAAAAAAAAAAATGGATAATGAAAAATCTTTTTCTTTTTTCTTTTATTTTATTTTATTTTTTTTAATAAACCCGCCAGACTTTTAATTTTCCTGTTATAAAAGTTTTTTATGCTTTTCCTTTTAAATAAAAAATTATAAATATCGTCTGCTGAGAAATGAAACAACGTATAATGAAAAGTATAGTTTCGAGTAATTTGAATTTAAAGATTTGAAAATTAAAAAAAACGTATGAAAAAATATCAAGTAGCGTACAATTTTCATCTAAAAAACACATTTTAATCAACATTAAGAATATTGCAAAGTAGTTGTACTTATAAAATCGAGTACAAGGAATCGAATGGTGCTATTGTCAAATAATGACGTATAAATGTCATACGTTGTTTCATTTCTCAGCAGACGATATATCCTTCTTGGTATAAAAATTTTGCGTAAAAGGAACTCAAAGAGAGTTGTCGTTGTTGTAACAAAAATTAAAGATATAAAATAATTTCCTATTTTTTTCTATTTATTCTAGTTAATATTATTAAATCAATACTTATACTAATCAACAAATTGCCAAGATTTAAATTTATGTTATTAATCTCAACAACATATATGGGACTCCGAAAAATCAATTTGTTGTTAGAATGAAACATGTGGAAGTTAATAGAAACAAAGATTTGAGATTTGAGATATGAGATTTGAGATATGAGATTTGAGAAATTGTTTTATAGAATAGAATTTCCATTGAAGTAATATCTCTTTTTAATCTAAAAAGTCGCAATTTCTTGTAAACTGATTAATGGGTATGTGAGATAAAATGATAAGAAAGAATGAATTACATATTTTTACATTAAGTATATTTAAAGTCCAATTTTTTAATTGGTCATATGAAAATATCGTATACTAATAATGATGTAAATTTGCTAATTTTTATTTTTCATTTTTTTTTTAACCATTTACTTATCCAACAAAACATTTCACAATCTTTAACAAGACTTTGAGGTCTTATCTTCAGGTCAGAAACATAAATAAATATCATAAAATGGTATATAAAAGTGAAAATAATAGGCCATTTGGGACTGATGAATATGACGTGATAAGCATTTTAGTGATAAAAAAAAAAACTTTAAAAAAAGTAACATTTAAATGGATGTATTAAAAAAAAGGAAAATCCATTAAAAAATATCATAAAAATTTAAAAGGATATAATAAAAATATTAAAAAAAAAAAAAAAAAACTGTATATGTATGTAATTTAGTTTTAATATCGAATTATCTTTGACGGACCTTTTTTGAGTTACAGTATACTAATTTTTTTGATGTCTTGTCTTTTATTGATATCTTGTCTGATCTGCTTGTTTGTGAGAGTTCTCAACTCATCAGTATTATTTTATAAATTCGAAATTGTAGGAAATTTTGAACCGTAAATACAATTAAAATCAAAATTTCATCTATCAAAAACAAGTCGCTTCCAAAATTTTAGAGAAATTCAAATGTTATAATTTTGTGACCGTGACTATTCAGAGTTTTGGCAAATATTGTGTTTTATATTTAACAAAATTTGAATATTATAAAAAAAAAAAAAATTCATATTTATCAGTAGAATTTACTTAATTATATTAATCAAACTACTGAACTAACAAGCCAACAAATTAAAATAAATATTTTTTTCATAAATTCAATTTCTATTTATTCTGTTTTTTTAAATTTGAGGATGTCATTTTGATAACTAAGTTAAGTAAACTTTAAACAAATGTTTTTCAATGAAAAATTAATTCAAATTAATAATATCAATAAAAGCTTCTGTACGTTTAATAAATAAAATTAAATTCATAATCTACGTTTCAAATAAGAATAAATCTAAAAAAAAATTGATGAATTTAACCTAGCGTATTTAATAAGCTAAATAAGATAATAAGATAATAATTATATAATATAGGTACAACGCATATACATAATATTGTTTTTGAAACAAAACTCGATTAATTTACTCCTATTCTCCAAAATGTTTATAGGTTAACAAAAAATAGTTCATCATACAGATTAGGTACATTATAGTCTAAGAGCTCGCAACGTTTTTCGCACGTGATTTTAGCAAGGCTCATTTTTTAAAATATTGTTAAATGCTACGGTGCAGGACCCATAAGGGTAGTCTGGCTGTCAGATGACGTTGCGTTTACCCGTGGGAGCAGATCCAGGTAGGTCAAAGAAAAAATGCAAAATTACGTGATAATAGCACGATTTCTAGTTATGTCACTTGTTTGTGCTTATTATATAAAATGTTAATGCATCATTGCCAGACGGCTTCGGAGTTGTTAAGACCGTGCCAGACCTTGATTTATAACAAAAAAAAACTTCAATTTCACGTAATTTTAGCAAGGCTGAAATTTTTATATGTTATAGATTGGATCTTATATATACTACATCCAATTTGCCAGACGGAAATACCGTTGCTAAATGGATGCCAGACCTATGTCATTTAAAAGTAATTTGTTTTTTTCATGTAATTTTGCATTTTTTTTTACCTACTTGGTTCTGCTCCCACGGGTAAACGCAACGTCGTCTGACAGCCAGACTACCTTTATGCGTCCTGCACCGTAGTATGGAACATTATATTAAAAAATGAGCCTTGCTAAAATCACGTGAATTCTTACGTTGCGAGCTCTTGGACTATTAGTAAGAAACTTTCTTTGTTTAAATTTAAATTTCTTATAATCTGGATAGAACAGTACATCGTAAGCGCAATTAATCGTAAATTAGTTGATCGTGAATCAATTCATCGTAAGTTAATTCGTAAGTTAAAAAACAAATGAAGTATCGGCTTTGAAATATTTTTTATCGTAAACAATTTTAAATTATTATTTTTATTTTTTATTTTTTTTTCAACCATATAAATTTATTTGCAGCTTAAATAAAATAAACATAAATTCAGAGCAATCGTTTTCAAGAAATCAATTTTCTCAATTGTTTGAAAAAATCAGAAATCGCAATAAAATATTTGGGAAAGTAAACTAAGAACCTTAATAGCTTATATATATTTTTAAAATATTCCTTAAAAAAAAATTAGAATAAACTGGAAAAACTAAATAAAAAGTAAAAAGTTTTATTCTTTTTTAAAAGTATATTTTAATTGAAAAAATTTATTGAATGAAAATTAACATGAATGAAATTAACATTGTACTAAATCTGGCCAATTGCAAGTGGCGGCAGATTGGTCAAATTTCAAACCTGCGGGGCATTGAGTTGGACCATATTTCACACCATTGTGACATTGATAAAATTGTGTGCAATCTTCTTTGTCAGTGAAATACCCGTCGGTTGAACAGTCGCCTGCACCAGCAGAGTTTGAGCCACTATTGCCATTGTTAGATCCATTGGTAGATTCATTTGGGTTTTTGGATGGTTTTGTTGGTTCAACGTATTTAACAGTTGTTCTGTTAGGATCTGAAGTGATACCTGTAGCGATTTGACCGCCATTCAAGGTATTTTTGATTGCATTAAGAAGAGGATATTTTTCTCCGCAATTTCCTCGGAAATCATCAGTTTCAACAGACCATATCATAACACCAGCCAATTTGAGTTCTTTAGCGTATTTAACTTTTTCCCCAATACTCTGAACATCATCAAATCCAACCCATTGATCACCTTTGAATGCATAAGGTACTTTAGCATTTTCATCACGTACAACTGACCATCCGCTATTCAAAACTTTTTCACAGATTTCATTGTATCCCAACATACCAGCTTCACGTGTGTATGGTCCTTGTGCTCCTTTAGATGATGCTGGAGAGTTGATTCCGGTATTGCCAGCATTATTTAGGGTGAAACTTCTTCCGTAGAAAGCCAATCCCAAAACAAGTTTTGATGCTGGTAATCCTTGTTTCAACCAATATTCAACAGCAGCTTTAACACTAAGCCCATCATTTGCAGCTAGTGGAGCATTGTGGCCGGTTTTTTTGTCCCAATCACCATGTAAATCGTATGTCATTATATTGATAAAATCGAAATGTTTTGCAATTTCAGGAATGTCGTATGATTGAGAAGCAGATGCTGAAGTGGCAGCAACAGCAGCAGAAAGACTTAAACCTTCTTTGCTCAATCTGTAAGAAAAGATGCACATTATAATATTAAACCTAAATGCTTTTGATTAAAAATAATGTGTAACTAAAGTTGCACTATAGTTAAATCATGAAAATGTTTTTGCTTTATTCAAAAAATTAATCAAACTAAAGTAATACTTACGCTTGTTTAAGTTCTTTAACGAGAATATTGTAATTTTTCTTGTCATTAGCGGCATCTCCATCTCTTTGGCCTGGATATTCCCAATCTAAATCGAAACCATCAAAACCATATTCTTTACACATTTGAACAGCTGAAGAAACGAAATTCGCACGTTTCTTAGCATCTTTAGCCATTTGAGAGTATTTAGGGGATCCTTCGTTCCAACCTCCAATTACAAGAATTGTTTTTACATTTGGATTGATTTGTTTCAAAGCTTGAAGTTTGCCGAAACCGTCTTTACCACCATCTTTACCCAAATCGTGCCAAGCGTCCAAAATCATAACTTTTCCATCATTTGCGTTCATTCCAACGAAAGTGTAACCAACATGTGTGCAAAGAGTTGGATCAATATCAGTTACTTCCATACTACCTTGTCCTGGCCGATAAACTGACCAAGAGCCATAATAGCAGAAGACAATATCTATAAAAAAAATAATTAATGTAGTGTTATTAATACTATGCAATGTACTTTTCAAATGGAGGTATAAACATTTATGTTAATTGTACAATGTATATAATTATGTAATGCATTTAATTTGGCAATTCAACCTGAAATTTTTTTCTTAATGCTGCATTGCTCTTTATATTTACACTTTTGTAAAAACTTTCCTTCACTTGGTATTATTCATATTTTTCTTTCATAATATCAATCGATATCCTTATAAAAATGTTCATTATATACATTGAGAGCATTTCTATAGCTTGATTTGTATAATTAAACAATAGTTGAAATTTTATTTCGCAATCCCGCACCAAAAAATTAGTGTGATTGATGAATTTTTCATATATTGTACATTTATCTTAGATAATTTATTGAAACAAAATTATGTGCTCGACCAAAGGGACTTAAAAAAAACTTACTGTCAGCTGCCTCGGCGCAAGCAACCATAACGGCTAAAGTAACTGCAAAAGCTAAAACCTTCATTTTATTTTTCAAGTGTCTAGCTTTGATCCAAAATGGAATACAGAGAAAACTAATTAAATTTTAAGTTTTACCCTCTATTTATAGTTCGAATCATGTTTTGACTTTTTTTTTTAACTTTATAACGTAAAAACAAAGTTAGTTTCACTGCGGCTTTAACATCATCTGAACCAATATTAAATGAATAAACAATAATTATTATTATTTGTTGAAAACATGAATAATCAGTATTAAAATTATATTTTCAAGAATTTGATATTTATCTACTTATCAGTGACTTATGAAAAAATTTATAGCAATTAAAATGAATGCTCTATTACTAGGCAAACTGTCGCAGCTTTTAACGGCTAGTCATAATTTTTTAATATTATGTATGCTCCTATATGTAATAATAACATTCTAAATCAGATTTCGAATTGACTTAAAAACAACGTTTGCAATTAAGATTTAGTTATTATTATTTTGCTAATATTTCTCTCTGAAAAATAAGGTAAAAAAAATTATTTAAAAGAGTGCAAATTGCAAATACCTATAATAATAATCTACAAATTTATATTATGTAGGAAGTTTTGCTTCTATACCCCTCAATTGGTTTAGCAATATTTGATGGTTGAGCATATTTAAGATTATTTAAGAAAAAATAGTTCATGTTAAAACTAAAAATTTTATTTTTCTAATTCTAATTTAGACTAATTTTGTTTGGAAAGTCTACGTAAAAAACTGAAGGCATCTAAAATTAGTTAGAATTTTCGCGCTATACAACATTAATATTTACAATAAATAATTTTCTCAATAACTAGCTTTACTCGGCTAGAAAAACAATTTATATAATTTTACTGTTTTTGAAAACACATGTATTCCAATCAACGTGTGCAAAAGTTTGAAACTAATCAGTAAAGAACTTTCGGAAGTCCTAGATTTTGAACAAACAGACATTTAAATTTTTATTTATGGAGATAGATAAAAGACAGATATAAGGGTTTATTATAAATTACATATTTTAAAATAAATAACATAAACTATAGGTAGCTAAGCTATACATATTTTGTACTATACAGTATTTACAATTACAATATACACAACAAATGTTAGTAGGTAGGTACTTTAGATACTTCCATAATTTTTAGATTTTTTATTACTATAGTTTCAATTCGGTTTAAATCTAGTATCGTATTGTAGTTGTTCATAGTAAGCTATTCTGAAACAGCTTTGTAAATAAAATTAATAATGCCACACGCCAATATTCCAATGTTTATTTACTTTATAAAATTTTACTTACGCCACACAAAATCTAAATATTCTAAAAATTCTATCCAAAACAACTTATGGTTCAGATCGAAGACTTCTTCTAAGATTACTCAATATGTTAGTTATTTCAGTAATAGATTATGCCTCATTTTTATATGAAACAGATCCAAAAAATCAAATTAAATCTCTAGATTCGATATTAAATATGGGCAAACGAATCGCTACCGGAGCTTTCCGTACAAGCCCAATAGATAGTTTATTAATTGAAGCGAACCAGCCACCCTTACACCTAAGGAGAAAAAAATTAGCAATTCAGTATGGATTAAAAAACCTTTCTTTCCAAGAACATCCCTTAAATGAGTTAAATTATAATGAAAAATTAGTTAAAACTCAGTGCCTATAAATTAAATAAACAACCATTTAATGTAAGAGTCAAAAAATTAATTGAAGAAGTAACCGACCCCACCTCAATGAAAATAGAAACTCAAAAATTCCAAAAAAACTCCAACATGGCTATTAAATTCAATTGACATAGATATTTCACTGAATAAAAACAGAAAGAACTCAACTAACACAGTCATATTCAAAAAATCCATTTACAGAAAAAACAATGACTAAATATAAAAACTATAAACTTTTTTATACTGACGGAAGCATTATGCCTTGTTCAGACAAGGAGCTCTGATCATGATAATCTTACTTTTTGAGATTATCATCTTTTTTTCATGATTTGTTCATACAAAAAAATTGTCATCGGAAATCATGATTATCGAAAATCATGAAAAATTTCAGGGATGAGTTTATAGTTTTTTACCATCCATGTTACCCATTTCCACTCATTCCTACTTATTTTGACTTTTTTTTTTGACATATTTTCTTTATTTACAAAACAAAAAAAATTTGAGTAGCAAATAATATTTATGTTTTTATTTTGTTTGCTTTCATGTTGTTTACTTTTTTTTTCGCTCATAATCGTGTTCACACAGGTATGATTATCTACGCAAATCACGATTACGAAATCATGATTTAGTCGTTGTCTGAACAAGGCATAATAAATGACGAAACAGGATATCCATTCTTTTGCGAAAGAATTGAAAGAAAATTTCATTTAGCACCAAATACCAGCATATTTACTGCAGAACTTTTTGCTATTCTCCAAGTAGTCTTATATATTGATTCTAACTTCAAGCAAACAAAATATCTAATTTGTACTGATTCATTAAGTAGGTTACAAGCATTAGAAAATGTGTACTCTACAAATCCTCTAATTCAAAAAATCAGGGAAAAAATAGAGCAAAGTAGCAATTTCATATCCTTCTTATGGATTCCTGGTCACTCAGGTATTTCAGGAAATCAGAAAGCTGATGAATTAGCGAAACTAGCAGTTAATGAAGAATTATACAAAAACTATACCTTTCTTTACAAAGATTTTAAATTCAAAGTAAATTCCATCATTATAAAAGAATTTCAAACCTTTTGGAATTCAATAACTAACAATAAACTTAAGGTAATAAAACCGGACATTGGAAAATGGAGAACATTAAATAATCTTCGTAGAAAAGAATCCGTTAAGATTACTAGATTACGAATGGGGCACTCAAAACTAACACACGCACACCTCTTTGATCCAGATAATCTCATACCGCCCTTATGTCGTGGCAACTTAAAAAATTTTACACCCATAACAATAATAAGACACATTTTTGAAGACTGTTTATTTTACACAAAGGAAAGGAATTATTTTAAAATCAATTTACAAAGCTTGTCACAGGACTCAGAACACAATTATAGGTATTAGTATCATAAATTTCCTAAAAGATATTAAAATTTTAGAAATTATATAAAAAATTTATCTACTAAATTTGAAAGATTTATGAATTATCAAAAAGATTGAAAATGAATTATTTATTTATTTATTTTTTTTTTTTCTATTTTATTTATTGGAAAAAGATTGTACTATATATAACTATAGGAAAATTATTATGTTAAAATTATTATGAAAATTATTATATTATCAGGAAAAAAACTATTTAATTCTTAATTTAATTATTAATGAAAATGAATAAGTACTACTTATTATATTGTACATATTGTAAAAATATAGCATCAAGAGAAGTGTAAAAAAAAAAAAAAGATAACACGGGCTTTATAAAACCTACAAGTGTTGTAAGCCCTAGAAATAAATTTTTAATAATAATAATATATTTTTAAAATATTCCTTATAAAAAATTAGAATAAACTGGAAAAACTAAATAAAAAGTAAAAAGTTTTATTCTTTTTTAAAAGTATATTTTAATTGAAAAAATTTATTGAAGGAAAATTAACATGAATGAAATTAACATTGTACTAAATCTGGATAATTGCAAGTGCTTTCAGATTGGTCAAATTTCAAATTTGCGGGGCATTGAGTTGGACCATATTTCACACCATTGTGACATTGATAAAATTTTGTGCAATCTTCTTTGTCAGTGAAATACCCGTCGGTTGAACAGTCGCCTGCACCAGCAGAGTTTGAGCCACTATTGCCATTGTTAGATCCATTTGGGTTTTTGGATGGTTTTGTTGGTTCAACGTATTTAACAGTTGTTCTGTTGGGATCTGAAGTGATACCTGTAGCGATTTGCCCGTCATTCAAGGTATTTTTGATTGCATTAAGAAGAGGATATTTTGCTCCGCAATTTCCTCGGAAATCATCAGTTTCAACAGACCATATCATAACACCAGCCAATTTGAGTTCTTTAGCGTATTTAACTTTTTCCCCAATACTCTGAACATCATCAAATCCAACCCATTGATCACCTTTGAATGCATAAGGTACTTTAGCATTTTCATCACGTACAACTGACCATCCGCTATTCAAAACTTTTTCACAGATTTCATTGTATCCCAACATACCATCTTCACGTGTGTATGGTCCTTGTGCTCCTTTAGATGATGCTGGAGAGTTGATTCCGGTATTGCCAGCATTATTTAGGGTGAAACTTCTTCCGTAGAAAGCCAATCCCAAAACAAGTTTTGATGCTGGTAATCCTTGTTTCAACCAATATTCAACAGCAGCTTTAACACTAAGCCCATCATTTGCAGCTAGTGGAGCATTGTGGCCGGTTTTTTTGTCCCAATCACCATGTAAATCGTATGTCATTATATTGATAAAATCGAAATGTTTTGCAATTTCAGGAATGTCGTATGATTGAGAAGCAGATGCTGAAGTGGCAGCAACAGCAGCGGAAAGACTTAAACCTTCTTTGCTCAATCTGTAACAAAATATGCATATTATAATATTAGCTCTAAATGCTTTTGATTAAAAATAATGTGTAACTAAAGTTGCACTATAGTTAAATCATGAAAATGTTTTTGCTTTATTCAAAAACTAAATCAAACTAAAGTAATACTTACGCTTGTTTAAGTTCTTTAACGAGAATATTGTAATTTTTCTTGTCATTAACGGCATCTCCTTTTCTTTGGCCTGGATATTCCCAATCTAAATCGAAACCATCAAAACCATATTCTTTACACATTTGAACAGCTGAAGAAACGAAATTCGCACGTTTCTTAGCATCTTTAGCCATTTGAGAGTATTTAGGGGATCCTTCGTTCCAACCTCCAATTACAAGAATTGTTTTTACTTTTGGATTGATTTGTTTCAAAGCTTGAAGTTTGCCGAAACCGTCTTTACCACCATCTTTACCCAAATCGTGCCAAGCGTCCAAAAGCATAACTTTTCCATCATTTGCGTTCATTCCAACGAAAGTGTAACCAACATGTGTGCAAAGAGTTGGATCAATATCAGTTACTTCCATACTGCCTTGTCCTGGGCGATAAACTGCCCAAGAGCCATAATAGCAGAAGACAATATCTACAAAAAAAAAATAATTAATGTAGTGTTATTCATACTATGCACTGTACTTTTCAAATAGAGGTATAAACATTTATGTTAATTGTACAATGTATATAATTATGTAATACATTTAATTTGGCAACTCAACCTGAAATTATAGAAGAACTTCTTTAGTTTAGAGGCATTGTGATTGAGAGTGAAAAAAATTTAAGTGTCAAAAATGTAACGCGAATTGTCAAAAATGCCTCGATTATTGTCAAAAAAAAAAGGCAAAAAAAAAGAAAAAAGAAAAAATTTATGTGGCAGCTGATGATAAAACCGACAGCCGCTAGCAACTTAATGAAGCTTATCAGCGCAATAACCTACTCTATATTGGCTCAGAATTAAAGTCGAAAATACTATTTTTTTTTTTCGATTGAAAGGGAAATTTATTTTAAACAATAATAAAAAAAATATTTCATTTATTAATTATTAATGCTAATTTTCAAAAAGTTTTTTTAATACAAATATGTATTCTGAATAAAAATGTTCCACATGCACCTATTTTGTAGATAATTTATTTTTGATATTAATTTTTCTTAATGTAATTTTTAGCTTGTTAGTGTAATTTATTTTTGACATTAAATTACACTAATAAAATGCAGGAGGAATATTTTTATTACAATTATTTTTCGGAAGAAATACTAATGTCAAATTTTGCCGGCATATTTGAAAATGCTCTTTTAACTAAAACAGATTTTTTTTTTAAGTAATTTGTAATTGAGTTGTTAGTATAAATTATTTTTGCTATTAAATTCCATTAATGCAATGCATGTAGAATATTTTTATTCCAATTCATTTTCAGAAGAAGTACTAAGGGGCTGTTCACAAATTACGTAACGGCTTAGGGGGGGTGTTTGAAAATTTGTTACGGTTTGTTACGGCGGGGGGGGGGGGCTGTTTATAAAAATGTTATGTAACCAAATTTCCTCCTTTTTATAAAAAAAATTACACTAAATATAATATTAATGCACGCAAAAAAAACTTAAGTTATAATGAATTTTGTTTTGTTTATTCGAATAAAAAAATTGTTCAAAAAGTACTTTAAAAAGTGTTTAACTTTTGTTACGTTATTCTTCTGGGGAGGGGGGGGGTCTTCGGAATTTGTTACGGTCTGTTACTATGGGGGGGGGGGGGGGTTAAAAAACGGCAAAAAAAGCGTTACGTAATATGTGAACAGTCCCTAATAGCTCTGTTTAACTGGACGCGACGGACGCGACGGACGTGACGCTAAAGACGTAAGAAATATTAAATGTATGGAAGTGTATGGAGACGGTTTAACTGGACGTTGACGTTGACGACGCGACGTTGACGACGTAAAAAGTTAAATGTATTTTAACTTTTTACGTTAAGGACGTTGATAATCAAAGCATTCTGTTTTAATGCCCGAATAAATAAAAAAAAAGTTTAAACAGAAAACCTAGTACCAACCGTTTTAAACAAAAAAACATCCAAAAATTTTATTTTCTGTAAATAATTTCAACATGAGTTTCGAGAGAAATTAATTAAATATTTTTTCGTTTTTATTTTTTTTAATTTATTTGAAAATAGTAGTGAAAGTTGTTTTGTTTACCATAGCTTACTTTTTAGTTTTACAACGTTGAAGACGTCCAGTATAACTGCAAAAAAATTAATCACAACGTCTCTCACGTTTGTAACGTCACCGTCGCGTCCGTCGCGTCCAGTTAAACACAGCGGTAATACTCAAACATGAAACTTTTCGGGCAACAAAAAGAAAACATGATTTAAGCCACGCTGCTGTTTTTCATACATTATTGTCGCTAATAATATAGTTGTAACCGGAATTGTGTTTACAGCGTAAAATATAGTAGAAATCATCTGGCAATCAGTGTTGCCATGCAGCCATAATTCTAGCCATTTTGAAATAATTTAAAAGCCATTA
This sequence comes from Hybos culiciformis, assembly GCA_964007475.1. Classification (NCBI taxonomy): domain Eukaryota; kingdom Metazoa; phylum Arthropoda; class Insecta; order Diptera; family Hybotidae; genus Hybos; species Hybos culiciformis. The sequence continues at coordinate 124,485,263 of OZ023273.1, forward strand.
TGCCACTAAACTTTTTGAGCTTAAAAAGTATTTTAGAATTTTTAAATGTTTTTATATCTAAGTAGTCGCTGGTTTTTAATTCTTTTTGTTTAATTTTTTCTAAGCCGCCGAATTCCCCCAAAACAAGTTATTTTAAGACGACTTGCCGCAGCAGTCGAAGGACAAAAATCAACTAGTCGCCGTCGAAAAAATCGATTGGCGTCATGTCTTATATGCACTTGGCCATTTTAAATATTTATTTAGCCGCTCCAGAAAATACTACTTGCCATGAAGTTTCACTTCTTCCGTGTGTCTGAGACTCACATATTTTTTTTTCTTAATAAGCGAGTCACACTACAACTAAAAAGCCACTACTCATGACGGCTTTTTTAAATGCGTTCACACTTGCACTTTTTGGTTTTTTTTCTTTTTTTTTCTCGTTTTGTCATATCTTTTTCCTTTTTTTTTGGGAATTTTTTTGTTTTTTTATTCGTTTTTTTTAAAAAATTGCCGCCAACTTCCTGAAAGTATGCAATTGTTAGTTTATTTTTTTCTCACAGAGCTCATTTGTTATTTGATCCCTGATTTTCTAGTGGCTTTTTGAAAAGCCACTAGCTTTTTTTTCTTTTTTTTGTATGGAAAAAGCCACGAAATAGCCACAACGATGATAGCTTTTTCAAAAAGCCATTAAAAAGCCGAAGTGTGACAGCCTTATAATACTGAATTGCTCTTTATATTTACACTTCCGTGAAAACTTTCATTGACTTGGTATTATTCATATTTTTCTTTCAATATATCAATCGATATCCTTATTATGTTCATTATATACATTGAGAGCATTTCTAGCTTGATTTGCATTTAAACAATAGTAGGAATCCCGTACCAAAAAATTAGTGTGATTGATGAATTTTTCATATATTGTACATTTATCTTAGATAATTTATTGAAACAAAATTATGTGCTCGACCAAAGGGACTTAAAAAAAACTTACTGCCAGCTGCCTCGGCGCAAGCAACCATAACGGCTAAAGTAACTGCAAAAGCTAAAACCTTCATTTTATTTTTCAAGTGTCTAGCTTTGATCCAAAATGGAATACAGAGAAAACTAATTAAATTTTAAGTTTTACCCTCTATTTATAGTTCGAATCATGTTTTGACTTTTTTTTTTAACTTTATTACGTAAAAACAAAGTTAGTTTCACTGAACCAATATTAAATGAATAAACAATAATTATTATTATTTATTATTGAAAACATGAATAATCAGTATTAAAATTATATTTTCAAGAATTTGATATTTATCTACTTATCAGTGACTTATGAAAAAATTTATAGCAATTAAAATGAATGCTCTATTAGTAGACAAACTGTCGCAGCTTTTAACGGCTAGTCATAATTTTTTAATATTATGTATGCTCCTATATGTAATAATAACATTCTAAATCAGATTTCGAATTGACTTAAAAACAACGTTTGCAATTAAGATTTAGTTATTATTATTTTGCTAATATTTCTCTCTGAAAAATAAGGTAAAAAAAATTATTTAAAAGAGTGCAATGCAAATATAATAATAATCTAAAAATGTATGTAGGGAGTTTTGCTTCTATACCCCTCAATTGGTTTAGCAATATTTGATGGTTGAGCATATGTAAGATTATTTAAGAAAAATAGTTCATGTTAAAACTAAAAATTTTATTTTTCCAATTCTAATTTAGACTAATTTTGTTTAGAATGTCCACGTAAAAAACTGCAGGCATCTTAAATTAGTTAGATTTTTCGCGCTATACAACATTAATAATTACAATAAATAATTTTCTCAATAACCAGCTTTACTCGGCTAGAAAAACAATTTATATAATTTTACTGTTTATGAAAAGAAAAAAACTCATGTATTCCAATACAACGTGTACAAAAGTTTGAAACTAATCAGTAAAGAACTTTCGGAGGTCCTAGATTTTGAACAAACAGACATTTAAATTTTTATTTATGGAGATAGATAAAAGGCAGATAGATGGAAGAGGCCTTTCCAGGGTTTCTAATTACTGAAAACAAGATAGACAACGAAAGCTGGAAAGAACATGGGAGAATATGGCGAGAGACCGAGAAATCGATCGAAATAGCATGTTTCCAGAAGTGTACCTAAATATTTAAAAGAGAATCATGAACGATTATTTTCAAAGAGAATCATAATCGATTATCTCCAACGGGACGAAGGACACATAACAATATTTATTATTAGTAACAAAATTCGTTACTTATATTCAAGTAGTTTTGAACTAATTTTCCAATACTTTAACTATAGTGTATTTTCCGATCACATCATTAATTTTGCTTAAAATTATAAGTGTTATTTTTTCTACGTTGTAGTAGGTTAAATTGAAGAATTCAAACAAACTGATACTTAATTATGTCAATACAAATGTTCTTTTATGTGCCTTTTTTTTTGCGTAATTGAAAATAACAGTCATTAATTTTTTTACTCTTTAACTTTGTAGTCACAACAGTAGTAGTAACTATGTGCCTAATTGATTCTTGATTCTATAGAATGCTTAAAATATGGGAAAGAAAAATATAGACTATAACATTCTTTCTTCTTTCGATTTAATTTAAAATACATTTAATTTCTGTATTTTCTCAATTTTCTTAATTTTGTATTTGTTTAATTTTTATTGAAAAATATAATTAAAAAATTTCGGGTGCTTCATCTAAGTTAAATTTTAACTTTTTCAACTTTTTTTGACGCCTCCCAGAAATTTTAGAGTGTGCTGTTTGAAAAGCATTTGAATGTAGATAATTGAAGTATGTACCTTGAATTTTGTCGCTGAGATGAAGGATTCACACTTTCCTTCATCTCAGCGACTAGGAAGTTAACTAATAAGGAAGTTCTATTAATATCGATATTTTGGAACAACGATATTTTGGTTTAAAATGTCGGTATTTTTTATTCGATATTTTATGTTCCAATATTTATCCTCAATGATACCTTATAAGCAGCGGCGTATTACACCGTAGGCAAATTATGCAATTGCCTAGGGCACCACGATTTGGGGGCACCAAAATACTAAATAATTTTTTTACATATAATATTTTAAACTAACTTTCAGTTGTCTGCTACCTTTAACTCTTTTTTTTTTTGATGAATTTGTGGAGCATAAAGTGAGAAAAGTATCGCTGTGACGCTGTGACTGAGAATAATTTATGACCGGGAAATCAACATTTTTATTTATATAGAAAAATTTTCTACGCTTAAAAAAAAGTTAACAGCTCGGTTAACAGAAACATTCAAATTTCAGACAACGGATTTTGCACTGCCCATCGGCAAACTCCGCTAGCTTGGTAGGCCACTCCTGCTCTGAGTGCATAATTTAATTTTTTTATTCATTTTTAATTATTTAATTATTTTATTTTAATTTTTTTCAATTCTTTTTCTATTCATTATTTATAATTTGGTTACATAAATCAATAAATAAATATATGTATATGAATTAAAGAAAGCATTCCTTATTATATTAAAGTTGTTTATTAGTTCATGTAAATTTTAATGTAGAAAAATTTTAATTGCCTAGGGCACTATAATGTCATAACGCGCCTCTGCTTATAAGCATAAAGTAGGTATTTACAATCATGGTAGGTTCACTTAGAACAAAATTAATTTCAGTTTTCTTAATAGTGCTTCACCCTTAAAAAAATTTAAAAATTTCAAATTCTGAATTTCAAATTCCTAATGTATTTTGTTAGTGTAAAATTTCAAATTTTTTTTTGTTGTTGTGAATTTCAAATACACGCCTCAGAGCGTGTATTTGAAATTAACAACAACAAAAAAAAATTTGAAATTCAAGTTCTGTCATTCTAATTGTCAAATCAAAAAAAAAAGACATGCCAGATGAAAAAATTCCGCAAATTTCCTGAGATTTTTTTGCACAATAATTTTTTGTTCATAATTTTTCCCCAGTATAATAAAATTCTCTAAATTTAGTGAAAGAAAATCCTACTCTGGCAGCTTTGTTATTAATATTTGAAATTTATGAAAAAAAGTGAAAAAAAGTGAAAAAAAGTGTTCACCCGAAAACTTTTTTTTGACATTAAATTACACTAACATAATACATTAGGAATTTGAAATTCAGAATTTGAAATTTTTAAATTTTTTTAAGGGTGAAGCACTAATGTGTTTCACCTTTCAACCACATGCGGCGCTCTTGTTTGTTTACGTTTTGTTTTATTGTCAACCCAGCCGGCTGAGCTTTTTTTCTTATTTATTATTTTTTTTGAAATAAAAGCGTTTGGACGTGTAGGTGATTTATTTTGAGAAAAAATTATAAATATCTGGTAGAAATAAATGAATAAATAAATAAATAAAAAAGTTGAATATATTTGAATTTTAATTGTGGATTTATTGGAATTTAAGTTAATTTAAGATTAATAATAATAATAATAATAATAAATTTAAGATTATACATTTAATTTATTAATTAATAATTATTGCAATAAAATAAATAGAATTTTAAGTGAAAATGTTAGAACACAATGTGATATGAACTAAAAAAATTAAGAAAATAAAAACTTTGCTATAAAAATAAATTTATCTTTTATTCATAATCTCCTTTTTTTCCTGCAAATTTGAATTTTAATAATTTTATTTGGAATATTAGAAATAAATTGCCACCTACAAAAATTTTATTTTTTTAGTTCACCTTCCCTCCACAAACCCACCAGGCGCTGTAGTAGATCTTTTGAGTGGGCCATCTATTACTATATCTTATCTATGTTTACAATAGAGGAATTTGTACAAAAAATTTGGATAAAAAAAGGGAAACAAAAAATTTAAATCACAACCTCATGAGCTTTTAATTTTTTTTAAAAATTCCTCTCTTATAAAAGCTTCTAAAAAACTTTAAAAATTATATAGAACTGTTGCCTAATAACCTATTTCCATCAGTGGAATATTTGTGGGATATTCAGTTTTCCGGAATTTTTCAGGTAAATGCCCGGCGCCGTGACATTTGTCTGCGGGACATTTGTCCGCGATGAAATTTATATGGAAAACTTCGCGGACAAATGTCATTTTGCAAAATGTCATTTGTCCGCGATTGTAAAATGACATTTGTCCGCCGCGGACAAATGTCCCAAAATTAGCGGACAAATGACATTTTGCAAAATGACATTTGTCCGCGATTGAATTTTCTAACTTTAGCGGACAAATATCATTTTGCAAAATGTCATTTGTCCGCGATTGATTTTTCGAATTTTTAGCGGACAAATGTCATTTTGCAAAATGTCATTTGTCCACGATTGAAATTTTTAATTTTTAGCGGACAAATGTCATTTTGCAAAATGTCATTTGTCCGCGATTGATTTTTCAGTTTTTTTAGCGGACAAATGTCATTTTGCAAAATGTCATTTGTCCGCGATTGATTTTTCAATTTTGGAGATACTGCAGATTACGTGAACCACTCAGAATCGTCTGAAGCTTGGAAAAGGGAAGAGGGGTAGAGTCCCCCCAAATTGTTCATACATTTTGTATATGCAATTTTTTTTTTTTTGCCCGATTTGCCCCTTAAAGAGAGGGTGGTGGGGGGCGGCGGGCGGGCGGGTGGACTGGTGGTTGGTCAGTGGGATTTGCGGCTGACGCCGCAAATCCCACTGACCAACCACCAGTCCACCCGCCCGCCCGCCGCCCCCCACCACCCTCTCTTGTTGTGCCGATTCTGATTGGTTCACGTCATCTGCACTTTAGCCTCAAATTTTTAGCGGACATATGTCATTTTCCAAAATGTCATTTGTCCGCGATTGCTTTTTTTAATTTTTAGCGGACAAATGTCATTTTGCAAAATGTCATTTGTCCGCGATTGATTTTTTAACTTTTTAGCGGACAAATGTCATTTTGCAAAATGTCATTTGTCCGCGATTGATTTTTCAGATTTTTAGCGGACAAATGTAATTTTGCAAAATGTCATTTGTCCGCGATTAATTTTTATCGCGGACAAATGACATTTTGGAAAATGTCATTTGTCCGCGGCGGACAAAAGACATTTTGAATCGCGGACAAATGTCATTTTTATGTCCGCGATACAAAAACAAATCGCGGACAAATGTCCAACCCCCTAAATGCCCTTATAAAAATAAATTCCGGTATTTCTATTTACCTTTTTCATATTCCACTTAAGTTAGGGGTTTGGAATCAAAAAAAGTACATTTTTAGGTGATTTTTTTAATTATTTTTTGGTTGGTCAGAAATTTTTTTGTCAAAGTGACAAAAAAAAATTAAAAAAACGTATATATACACAAAAAAAAAAAATTATTCAGATTATTTATTTTTTTAATGACAATATATTCCACTTAATGTAATGGAAACGGCAATTCAAATGTCGGAATTTATGAGGAATTTATGTGGAATTTATTATTTCACTGGAAATAGGTCATAAGAGTTTTTTGAGATTATCTCCAGTTTTAGAAAACGAAACAAAATATGTCAATGTGGCAACCCTGTTGTACAAATGTTTATAAAAATGTAAACAAAAACATTTGCTTTCAATTTCAAAGTTTCAAAATTCAAAAACTCATATTTATAATGTAAACAAATTGTTGGAATTAAAAAGAATTAAAAAATAAAAAAAATATTAAACTATTGTTCAATTTAATTAAATATGATAAAAAGATTTTAAAAAATTTATTAAAATTCAAGTTTAATTTTTCTTTTTACAATAATGGTAAAAAACATGTTATTTAAAATTAAGAACAAAATTAACATTAAAAATATCATTACTTTTAAAATATTTCTCAATTCTCATCACTCATTCATTACCTTTTCATTTTTAGCGAAAAAGTCTCGCACCAAGTCAAAACAGTTTAATGCGTCCAGAATGTGCTTTCATTAGCCCGTTTCAGAATAAAAGAAGAAGAGTGACTAAGAAACAGGAAGAAAAATCTGATCCAACAAGTTCATTCACTCGTTCTGAATATGAGGAAGCTATAACAAAAGTTTTGAGCCGAAAATTTAAAGTTCCAATTGCAAATTATATTCCGGATTACAATTGCAGCAGATCGTTGGGCATTCGTTATGCAAAAACTCGACGTGCTCTATATGATCCGTTTGTTTGTAATGCATTGGTATTGTTTACACCATGTGAATTAAGTGAACACGAACGGTTAACTATTGATTCGAATAAAATTCAAGTTCACGTTGTGGTAGATCCAATTTTAACAAATATTTTGCGGCCCCATCAGCGTGAAGGTGTTAAATTTATGTATGACTGTGTTACTGGTGGAAAAGGAGATTTCTTTGGCTGCATAATGGCTGATGAAATGGGGTTGGTATAATTTTTTTTAAATATTATCGTAATGTTAATTTCGGTTTATTATTTTAGGTTGGGAAAAACTTTACAATGTGTATCACTTGTTTGGACTTTATTACGTCAATCGCCAGATTGTTCACCTACAATTAGTAAAGCAGTTATTGTTTCACCATCATCTTTAGTTAAAAATTGGGAAAAAGAATTTGCAAAATGGTTATACGGTGCTATTAATTGTCTAACAATTGAAAACGGATCAAAAGAAGAAACAACCAAAAAATTAGAACAATATATTTGTAATAAAAATATAAGATGTGCAGCCCCAATTTTAATAATAAGTTATGAAACTTTCCGATTATATTCATCAATTTTAAATAAATCACCTGTTGGAATTGTTATCTGCGACGAGGTATGTTTTATATTGTTTTTTATTATTTTATGCTTACTCTTGATTTGTAGAAGTTACTTAAATTGTAAACTTATATGCATGCAATCCGTATTTTTAGGGCCACAGATTGAAGAATAACGACAATTTAACATATCAAGCTCTAATGGGTTTACAGACAAAAAAGCGGGTTCTTCTTTCAGGAACACCGATTCAAAATGATTTAACTGAATATTTTAGTTTAATTAATTTTGTTAATCCTGGTATGTTGGGCACTACAAATGAATTCAAAAGAATGTACGAAAACCCAATTTTACGCGGTCAAAACAGTGATTCAACTGATAAAGAACGGCAAATAGCAATAGAACGCACTCAACAGCTTACATCGATAGTTAATCAGTGCATTATTAGACGTACAAACACAATTTTAACAAAATATTTACCGGTTAAATTTGAAATGGTTATTTGCGTAAGAATGACAAAATGCCAAGAACAATTATATACGAATTTTATAAAATCTGACAAAATTCGACGAAGTTTAAGTGAGTATCAAACGCAGTAGTTAATTTTAATTTTAAAAATTTATATTTCTTAAATTCATGTTTCTTTAAAAGTTTTAATGCTAAATGCCAGTTTAATTACGAACTTCAATTCGATGAAAACGTATTCAGGAATTTTGGGCTCAAATATTATGAAAATGCTAACGAAATTTAAATGTTATATTTTTTTTACTGTCAGTTAAGTTCGCCTTAAAACAATTTTTTTTGCTGGTCCAATTATTAAAAGTGGATTTTATCTCATATGATAAAATTATAATATTTTAATTATCAATCTTAGATTTTTTATAAATACTAACATATGTTTTTTTTAAAGATAGCGACGAAACGAGAACACTAAGTGCTTTAACAGATATCACAACGTTGAAAAAGCTTTGTGCCCATCCAGATTTGGTATACGATAAAATTAAGAATAAAGATAATGGGTTCGAAAATTCAATGGCATATTTGCCAAGCAACTATAATCCAAAGTAAATATTTCTACATCATGTTTGATTATGCTAAGTAATTTTCTTTATCCTAAGCCTCATTTATAAATTTTTTACTTAAAAGCATGTTTTTTTCATCTGATTGATAATTGAACTGATTTTTTTAAAGGGAATTATATCCAGAATACAGCGGAAAGTTGATGCTTCTTGATTTCATGTTAGCAACTATTAAAACTAATTCCGATGACAAAGTAGTATTAGTATCAAATTATACACAAACATTGGACTTATTCGAAAAACTATGTCGGAAAAGGTAACAGAACGGCTTTCAGTTATTTATTATTATTATTATAATAAAAAAATTGATTAATTATTAGAAAATATAAACATGTTCGACTTGATGGTTCCATGACAATAAAAAAGCGGAGTAAAGTAGTGGATCAATTTAATCATCCTGATTCAGAGGATTTTATATTTATGTTAAGTTCAAAAGCTGGTGGATGTGGCTTGAATTTGATAGGTGCAAATCGTTTATTTATGTTTGATCCGGATTGGAATCCTGCTAATGACGAGCAAGCTATGGCAAGGGTTTGGCGTGATGGACAAAAGAAGCCGTGTTTTATATATCGTCTAGTTGCTGTGAGTAATATTAATTTATCTGTTTTTTAAAATAAGCAGAGTCAATCTAAAATAAAAAATTAAATATTTCATCAATTAAAAATATTTTATAAAAGGTGGAAAATTTTGAATTATGAGAAAAGATTTCTTAAAATATATAAATAATAAAGCCAACAACCAAAGTTTCAAAAAACCAGAGATATAAAAAATATTTTCTGCTAAGAAATCGAAATAACATTTATATGGAAAAATCTAAATCAATGATGAAGTTAAAAGGACTTCTTATGTCTTCTACAGACTTATTTAACAATCTGCCTTCTGCTATCAAAGAATTCCAATCATTTGATCTATTTGTTAAAAAGCTTAAATCTCATTGCATATTCAAGTTTAGAAATGGCAGATAGAATAATGATCAGTGTTAATTTTATGGAAAATGTTACTAGTTTAATTTACTAAATGGTTATTTTATTGTTTAATCTATAGAATGATGTGCAATAGAATAATTATTCTACTAATTTACTAATTTGAACAATATAAATAGACAACCAATCAATTATCATTAATACTTATTCCAGCTTATAAGCTGCTTGTATTAAAATAAAAAATTGAATACTTTAGTGAAATTAAGTTAAGATTATGATAAAATGTAATGTAAATAATTTTGTACCTAATTGAATTTAATAAATAATAATAATAAAATAAAAAAATAAATAAAAATAAAAATGTAGATTAACTGTTTTTATATTTAATTTTATCCATTTTATTTAATTAAATTGATTTACATTTCAGACTGGAACTATTGAAGAGAAAATATTTCAACGTCAAACTCATAAAAAATCATTGTCCAGTACAATCGTGGATAATAATGAGAGTACAGAAAAACACTTTAGTCGAGGTGATTTAAAGGATCTTTTCCACTATGAAGATAAAAGTATATCTGACACTCACGATAAGTAAGATATTTTTTTCTAAAATAATTAGAATAATTTCAGTTTAATATTATAAAGTAAAAGATAAAATATAGAGCTGTTTAATTTTTTGGTGCTAAAAATTTTGGATGAAAGACATGGCAAAAAAATTTATATTATAATAGTATAAATTTTTTTTAACATAAAGTTTGATGAAAGAAAATAATTTTATTTGTTTTTATTTTCAAGATTTAAATGTAAACGATGTGTTAATGGAATTCAAGTTAAAGTTCCTGGTGAAGAAACAGATAGTACTTCTCATTTGTCGCAATGGTATCATTGTTCTAATAATAAAGGTTTACCAGATAATATATTATCAGAAGCTTGGAGCAATAGCAAAGTTATAACATTTGTTTTTCACCACCGATCTCAGGGAGATAAAAGTGAACATCCTGCTGTTGGAGAAAAAGAAAATGAAATTGAAAATAAGGAGAATAAAAGAAGATATGATAAAAAAGATAGTGATAGTGAATATATCGAGGATTCTGATTCAGATTGAAATAATAATTCAAATTTATAAAATAGTTGAAGGGTCTTTAATTATGCTTTTTTAAATGCTAAAAAAATTCTGTCTTGAAAAAATGTTTTGTGATTAGGTATCTTTTTTTTTTTTTAATAATTATCAATATCTTATGATTATACCAATGAAAAAGATATAAAAACCCTATCAAGTAAACACATTACTGACTCAAATGTACAAATATAAATGAATGAACTTTTTTTTCTTAGTTTTTTTACACTATTTCATAAGAATATTTATAAATAACGAATTCCAAAACTAAAATGTAAAATGAAGTAATAAAAATAATTTATAAATATGTATTGTAAAAAAAAAAGTTTTTTTTGATAAAATAATTTAAGTTCTGGTTAAGGATCCTCAAAGTTATTTTCTATTATATTCAGGTGTTCCATTATAAAGAATTATCGTAAGCTTTATTTGAATGAAATAAAATTGAATTGATATGAAATTTAAAAATTTACTTAACTCTGTTTTTATTACAAAATTCAAAAATAACATATAGGAAATCATTTTCTGCAACACGGGATGTGACTTAAATAAATTATGAATTTTTATCTTTGTGTTACACCAATATGACACAAACAAAATTTTGGTCGATACACATCTACTTTGTTTGTTTTCTAATTAAGTATTATAATGTCTAGCTAGTAACAAGAATCGACAAAAGAAAATCATTTTAAGTGTAGGCGCATCTGGAATTATCGCTATCTAATCTAATATTTTTTTATTTTATTTATAATTTCAAATTTATTTTATTATAGAAAGTTTTGTTTCAAAAATAGATAAATGTAAAAAACATTTTATATCATACTTTCTAATTAAAAAAATAACTTTATTAAAAAAAAAAGCAAACAATTTTATCTTGGGCACATTGCATGCCGACCACCATCAACAGGCAAACTAGCAGCTGTAATAAAACTAGCCTGATCACTTGCTAAAAACGCAATAGCATTGGCGAGCTCATCAACATTACCCGGACGACCCATGGCATGAGTGGTTTTCGAATGTTCCAAAAATTTCTTATATGCTTCTTCATCCATTCCACCAGTTTTATGTAAATTAGTTATTGTCACACCGGGATTAACGCTATTGCATCGAACACCTTTGGCGGCCAATTCTAATGCAACACATCGAGTAAATTGATCAACAGCAGCCTTTGATATATTATAAGCCAAAACACCTGGGAACGATCGTATGCCATTCACACTTGACACATTAACAATATTACCTTTCGATTTTATTAAATGTGGTACAGCCAGCATTGTCAGATGATAAATTGAACGAATATTGGTATTCATTACACGATCAAATTGTTCCAAGCTAGTATTTTCAATTGTACCTGTTTCTATAATTCCAGCATTATTTATTAAAACATCTAATCTGCCGAATTGTTTTAATGTTTCATCCAAAATTTTCTCATTATCTTTGACATTAGTAACGTCACCAGTTAGAACTAATGGTGAGTTCCCATTCTTTTGACATCGTCCAGCAACTTCATTTAAATTATCTAATTTCCGTCCGGTTATGGAAAGTAAGGCACCAAGTTTGCTTAAATGAACAGCAGTAGCAGCTCCAATGCCAGATGATCCTCCGGTTATTAGAATTACTTTTCCAGCAAAATTCATTATGGGGTAATTGGTATTTTAATTAAATTGCTGCAATTAAACAATTAAAGCCCAATCAAAGATAGAAGGACGCAATTATCTTTTCAATGTCATAAACGTCAAAATAATAATAAAAACAGGTGTTTCAGCCGTTTCAGTTATCCAGCGAACTTATTAGGGTGGGTCAAGGGTAATAAATTAAAAATAAATATATATTACGATATTAATGTTCAATATACCTACTGTCTTACCTCGATAATAAGGACCGGTCCCTCTGTTTGACTTTTTTTTTTACAAGACTTTTATAATAGTTTATATAAATTATCGAATAAAGGGACCGCATAATACAAGGACCGGACCTTCTGTTCGAATATTTTTAAAAACAAAATGTTTAAAATGTTTAGACAAACATTTTAGGTAAATGGTTGTTTATACGAGTTATTTTATTACTCGCTTAACTACGCTTCGTTCGTATTATAAAAAAAATTAATAATTAATATTTTTTCGCAGTGTTTTTTTTTTTTTTGAAAAGCGGTTCTTGGTGAGAGATGCAAAAGTTGCTTAATTTTTTCGAACAAAAGGACCGGGCCTTCTAATTAAATAGAAGGCCCGCCGGGCCTTTTATTCGTTCCTTATTATCGAGAGATATAATTAACTTTTATTTTAAATTAACATTTCAATATAAAATAAAATTTTATTTTATTATTAGAACATATTAATAAAACTTCCTCACTTTTTACGATACATATTTTATAAATAATTTGTTATATTCAAGTCTATTTTTTTGTTGTTTTTTGATAAATTGTTTGACGACAGATAAATATGTTCTATCAGTTAAAATAAGCGAATAAAATTATTTTACGGCGCCCAGCTTTGCAAGCAAAACAAAATCAAAATAAATAATAAATAGGGGAAGTGCACTGAGCTGAATCAAGTTTCTTTATTTTATTTGACATTTAGAAACTAACTAAATTCGAATAAATCAAAACAAGTGACTGAGTGCTGGATGAAGCTAAAGTTAAACCACATTTTTATCTTGTTAAAAAATTTAGAAAAGTTTAATTTTTTATCACGTTGATTTAAGAAAAATTCTTTAATGTCGATAGAAATTTCGGACATTGTTAAAATGGATAAATATTTTTCCGACTATGAAGATTTAGAGGTAAGTTGGGGGGGTGCTTAACTTGCATCCACCGGCCGGCACTACTTCAAAATATATTTCTATATTCCTCCCTAATAAAATTACTTATTTGGTTAACTAAGTAGTTACCTACCTTGATAATTTTATTTATTTTTAGATTCATGAATTAATGCTGAAAGATCGTCCTAGACAGCAGGCATATTTTAAAGCAATTATGTCAAATGTTGAAATGTTCAAGGACAAAATAGTTTTAGATGTTGGAGCAGGTTAGTAGAAAAAAAATTAAAATAATGTTATTTAAAAAATATAACACTTAGGTAGCTCAAGTGAACAGTTGAAAAATCCTTCTCATAATCCTGCCCGAGGTGGGAATTGTAATGACCTCCGAACAAGTCGTAAGATAACGACAATACTAATATCAAAATCTACATAATATCTCGGAATATCTAATAATATTGTTAAACATCTGCAATTTTGTACTTTTTAATCAATTTTAATTTTTAGGAACTGGAATATTATCAATATTTTGTGCTAAAGCTGGAGCAAAATTAGTGTATGCTGTTGAAGCATCGAAACTAGCAGAAATTGCTATTGAAACAATAGAAGAAAATAATTTGACTAATAAAGTAAAAGTTATTCATTCGAAAATTGAAAACTTTCAATTACCCTCTGGAGCGGAAAAAGTCGATATCATTGTGTCTGAATGGATGGGCTTTTATTTATTACATGAATCTATGTTTAATTCAGTTTTATTTGCCAGAGATAATTTTCTTAAATCAAATGGAAAGATGTTTCCGCAACATGCAGCAATTTATGTAGCTCCATGTTCTGTAGCATCACGATTTAACTATTGGAATGATATTGACGGTGTTAAAATGACTAAATTTGCATCAAAACTAAGAATTCAAAAATCCAATAAACCCGAAATATTAACTTTAAACCCAGAAGAACTTTTGCATGAAGGTGTTGTTATGTCATGGTTAGATTTAGAACAGATCACATCCGATGAACTGAACGAAATAACTTTCGAAGATGTTATTCCAGTGCAAAAAAATGGTATTCACCAAGGTTATTGCATTTGGTTTGAAGTGAAATTTCCTGGCAAAAATTTTGATGATTGTGTACGTCTATCAACAAGTCCGCTAGATCCAGAGACGCATTGGAAGCAGTGTATTGTTGTTTTACCAGAAATTGCATGTCAAGAAGTTGAAACAAATGCACCATTAGCTAGTCGAATAATAATAAAACGCAATGCTGAAGATTTCCGAAAATATAACATTGAAATTGAAATATTAGACATAAATGAAGTAGAGCATCCGTTGCCTTGTCATTGTCATTTAACAAAATGTATATTGGCCAAAAGGCATTTAGAAAGTATGGAAACAGAAGAATAACGATTAAACATTTTTAGTTAAAATTTTTGTTTTGTTATCTTTTTATACAAGTTGATTTTTTAAGTTACGTTTTTTAAATAGTTAGACTCTGGTTTGAGTGAAGTATTTAAGCTGACAATGGTGAATTGTGGCTTTTTACACTTGCGGCACTAATGCATCTGATTCTTTTACCTGTCTTGTTTCACACCCACTGGCCAACAAAAAAAATCCTCGAGGTTGATGGGATTTAAATTTTGAATCAATAATTTAAATCCTACCAATAAAATCATGACATATTCGTTCTTTGCTCTGTATTAGATTAACTTGATATTTATGTTCAATATCTTTTGTTATTACTTTCAACCAAGTTATCTTAAAAATAAGTTATAAACCAATGAATTATACCAAACAACTTAAAACTTTGATAAAAAATAAACTCCAATTCATATAAACTTATTATAAATTTATAGTTAAAACTGCAATTAAAAAATTAAAAATAAAATAAATTAAGTTTTTTTTATTGAAAATAATTTTTATAACAAATTTACGACATTAACACAATTAGTTAAAAAAAAAAACGATAAAAAAATTTACATAAATTTTGATTTTTGATCCTAATACTGCTGCTGGATTATGTTATGATTCCAACATAAATATTCCTCCCTTTGTTGAGTTAATTTTAAATAATATCTATTTAATATGCAGATGTAAATATTTTAGTTTTTTAATTTTTTTTTGGATTTCCTTTTATAAACCGGTTGAAATTTTTTATTGTGAACTGTGACATCCCATTTGAGATGACTTTTTATCACATCACTGTAAAATAATTTTCAATATTTTGTCTCTGCTTTTTATCGAACTGTTTTATTTTGCTGATTTTGTTTACTAAACCAATAATTATAATCTAAACGCAAAAGAAGTTGTGATAATGGAGTTGAGCTTGGGGCTGATTTCAAACTAAATAGCATATTCATGAGTTGCTCAACAATTTTTGGTAGTCTAAAATGAAAAAGATAATTTTATATTAAGTATAAAAAATTTATTTCCAAGAATAGTTTTTTACCGCTCTTCTAAAGTTTTGTACTGATTTTGTTTTTTGGTAGATGTGTCATCTGGAGAACTAACAAGATTACAAAAATCATCGCAGCCGTGAAAAATTTCATTTAAAATTCTCATAACCGAATTATTGATTGGAAGTAAATCTGATGTATCCAAACTTTCCTATAAAAACAACATTAATTTTTCAATATGCAAAAATAAAAAAAAACTAAAACACTTATGCTGTTTAATTTAAACTATTGAACATTAAATACTATTTTATTTATTATTTTTTTTAATTTTAAATCATACTTACATTTCCCAACAAAAAACATAGGCATAAAATGTTTGCTTGGAAAACGCTATGAGCTCTTTGAATTTCTTCAAAATCATTAGAGTTTTGAACAATATTCATTAAAATACTGAATTGACCTAAAATCAAAAAATTCATTAGAGTAAAGACGAAAATGAATCAAACAAATAAAAATCTAATTAATTTTGATTCTCGAAGGAACTTTTTCATTTTATTTTGTTTAAATAAAGGCTTTAAACAACTCAACCAACTAAATTGTATAACAACAAGAATAAACAAGAAAATTCTTTCGTGTAATTGCAATATTCCAATTCTCACTAGCTAAAGACATTTTAACCCATACGGTTATATTAGCCAATTCAACAAACTGAAAATATTAGAACATAGCTACATCGGTAGTTACTTACTTTCCAATACATCTACTTGAATATAATATTGCAAATTATCGATTAAAAACATAAACTGATTACGTAAGTGCAATGCTCTGAAATTGGGTTTGCGTTTAGTTTCGCGATGAATACACCATGCCATCTGTAAATCAAATTGTAAGCGTTTCACACGAAGTAAAAATCTGAACAATTCGTTGTATTGTTGTAACACTTTAGGGGAAAATAATAATTGCAGTGGCCAATTGATTTTATATTGAAGTGTTAAGTAATTCATATATTGGAAGTTTTCAAAGATGCTTTCATTAAGATTTGCCTCTTTGGGAATTGTCATAGAAAACTGTTCTAAATCCTCAGTGATACCAACTAAAGCTGCTGCAGAATCAAATGACTTAACAATATCTCTTATTGTATTTTCTGTTGTTTTTTTTGAAGTTGAATAGGGCGTCATTCTAATAAATTCCAAATACAATTCTCCTCGACCAAGTAGATAAAAATCCTTAATCAATTTCAACTGATGAACCAAATCAGCTTGATTAACAGCAATTTGAGATAGACGACTAGTGACATATGATTTGATTTCATCGATAACGATTTCAAATTGCGTGGCGGTGAGATCTGGAAAATTTTGAAGCTCTTGAATTTTTTTGAAAAATACATTTTCGTTGCTATTCCACAATAAATCGTCTTCTGATGATCTTTTTTCATATTGATTCCATTGTTGTAATTTACGTTTTGATGCATCTACTTTAAACATTAGTACGGTCTGCCCAATAAATAAAATTTTCTCCGCCAGAATTGGTGAAATATAATGCGGTAAAAATTCATAAATTATTTCATATTTCCATATATCTTCATAATTACTAGTGCCATCCTAAAATATTAAATAAGAAATAAATTTTTATACTTTTGAGATTAAGATTATAAGCCAGCCAGGAAGTTTAAATTTATACGGACTTAATTAGTAATAATATAAAATTAATAAAAAAAAATTATTGAATTTAAGTTTGTTTCTAGTAGAAAAATATAAGGTAGAACAGATCCAAAGAAATAAATAGTTAATAAATTAAAAAATAAACAGGAGTTATGTGATGTCTAAAAATTGTACTCACTGACATACTGGTTATTATATTTTTTGCACTTTCACTGGTGTTTGTACCCTTTTCACTACTTGGTGTTTGATTGTGTGAAGTTTCAGTTAAATATTGAATAAAAAATTCATCATAATTATCATTGACCTTAGCATAAAGAATCCAATGTGTTAAATGCTTTAATAGAACAATATTTACGGTTGATTGAATTCTGAAATAGAATAAAATTGTTTTATTATTTATATATGATTATATTTTTTATTAAATTTTTGGGATTGGTGAATTTTTGTTTTTTTGATTACTCACCTATTCATGGCATTAAAAATTTGTTGATTACCGTGTAATACATTTTGATGTAAATATCGAATGATGGCACATCCATATAATTTTTGAGATTTTATGTCACGAATTAATTTTTGTAAATATATAAATAATGGCTGATAAACATTTATTTTATGGAATATGAATAAAAGTGAATGTGAAGGTGATTGTAAATAACGTCTTTCTAATTCGCAAATCTCTTCTATATACTGTTCTAATACAATTTCAATTCCATTTGCAAATGACTGAAGATATAAACTCTTTGGTGCATAATCTGAAATAATTATTTAATGTTTTGGAAGAAATTCAAAACTTAATACTATATTTTGTAGATACCTATCCATTCATAAAAATTTGCCAATCTCAGCGTTTACTTACCTTCAGAATCTATTGAAAAACTTTGAATTTTTAAAACAGATCGATATTGATTGGTAAATTTTACTACATCTCGATGAAGTTTTATTATTTCAACTATTTGTTCCAAAATTTCTTTTTCAGCTGGATGTAAAAACACTGAAACAGCATCAGTTATCTGGAAAATTAGTTAATAGAAGAGTGTTTTATTGAATATTTGATATTTGAATTAAAATGAAGGTTTCATATTTAAAAAAAATAAATAAAATTTATTACCAAAAATTCTTCAATCGGTGTGTTCTGGCTATTAGGATTCAGCAATGAAAGTAAAATATCATGAATCATTTTCAATTAATTAATTAATATTTTTTTAATTTAAACAATTAAATTTGAACAAATCGTGCAGTTTAATTTTTAACTTTAAAAATAAATTAAATCTTTTCCCTCTGTTTGGTTGGTTTTGTGATGGTTTCTGTTTTTATTGATTGTTTACCTTTCCATGTTTATATTTTGTTTTTTAGATACTAAAACCGAAAACGACAAGCGACAAAAGAATCCAACTCCAAGAGTTCCCTATGCTACGCTACAAATAAAATTGTTTACAATGTTAAATTCGTTAAATAAGTTTGCAATGTTGCCATCCATCTTTTTTTTTGTTCTAAACGATATCTGAATTTCTTTTATATAAAATTGGTATGATATAGTCCCTGTAGAAGGCGCCGTGACATATGTCCGCGGGACATTTGTCCGCGATTGAATTTTCTAACTTTAGCGGACAAATGTCATTTTGCAAAATGTCATTTGTCCGCGATTGAAATTTTTAATTTTTAGCGGACAAATGTCATTTTGCAAAATGTCATTTGTCCGCGATTGATTTTTCTGTTTTTTTAGCGGACAAATGACATTTTCCAAAATGTCATTTGTCCGCGATTGATTTTTCAATTTTGGAGATACTGCAGATTACGTGAACCGCCCCCCACCCTCCTCTATCGTTGTGCCGATTCTGATTAGTTCACGTCATCTGCACTTTAGCCTCAAATTTTTAGCGGACAAATGTCATTTTCCAAAATGTCGATTGCTTTTTTAAATGTTTAGCGGACAAATGTCATTTTGCAAAATGTCATTTGTCCGCGATTGATTTTTTAAATTTTTAGCGGACAAATGTCATTTTGCAAAATGTCATTTGTCCGCGATTAATTTTTCAGATTTTTAGCGGACAAATGACATTTTGGAAAATGTCATTTGTCCGCGGCGGACAAAAGACATTTCGAATCGCGGACAAATGTCATTTTTATGTCCGTGATACAAAAACAAATCGCGGACAAATGTTCCGCGGACAAATGTCCAACCCCCTGATATAGTCCCTGTAGAAGAACTTTCTTAATGCGATAGTAGTGTGTACGCAATTCAACTACTTTAACGTCGTAAAAAAGTTAATTTGAATGAAAATGTCTATGATTTATTTCAAATCGTTGATATAACATCAAGTCATACAATTTCGAACAATTTGATAAGTCGTGAGATAATTCAATTACGTCAACATCATCACTTTCAAATGAATTAAAGATTCTGTTTCATTTCCATACTTTCCATTCTTTCGAACTTATAATTCCTTGAGCACAGCTAATACCGCAAACCAATTTTTGAAGGAATGTTCCGGAAACCTGTTCACAGCTAATTTTAACTGAAAGCAAAAAAATCAACTGCAAACAACTGCTTTTGTTTTTTTTTATAATATGATTGTGACAGAAAAATGCAGCAAAACCCAATTTCGATGCAAAAGAAACGCTAAGAAAAAGAAACAAAAAAATTATTTTGTGTCGTAGTCAATTCTTTCTGGAGCAAAAAAAAAATAAATTGAGTTTTCTAATTAATTATGAAATAATTTTAAGAAATTCTTTTTACAAAAAATCAATAAAATTAATATCTTTCGTTTTTCATAATTTTTATTTAAAATAAATAAAAAAAAACGCAGAAAATCGTTTTTTACGGTAGCTCAAAATTGCTTTGCGGTATTAGCTGTGCTCAAGGCATAACTGTTTCATCAAATCCTTTTTTTTTCAAGTATGAAACCTTGTTAGCTTGGGCGGGTAAACATTGTATTTTATTTGCAACTATTTTTATTTAGTCAGGATTGTGGTGGATTATATTGTTTCATTTATTTATAAAGTAAAATATGTATAAAGGCTTCGAAACTGAGGATATTCCTATCATCGTCTGCACAATTACAAAAAAGAAAAAATGACTTAAGTGATTTTTTCCACCAACCTGAGAAATAAAACTTAACGGAAACTAAACTCAGAAATAATTAATTCGGTTATCTGGCAATATTGTCCAGCCCAGTTGTTTTAAGTTTTATATTCCAGCAATTCTTTTGGTGTCGTGTGTGTGTTTGCTGTTGTTATGAAAAGAAAAAAAGAATTTGTATTTGTGTAGTAAAAGTAGATTTTCTCTTTAATAAATAAAAAAAATTTGTTAAATTATTATTTTTTTTTTAAATTAAATTAATAATAATAAATAAAATTTAAAAAAATTAAAAATAAATGTAAAATCGAATAATATTATAATTAAATTTCATTTTTATTAAATAAAAAAAAATAATAATAAAATTAATGTGTGTTTAGAGAAAAATTTCAATGAATTTAATTTTATAAAAGAAAAAGAAAAAAAAAAAACATTTTTTTTCCATAGAAAAACAATGGTTGATTGTACAAACACAAATTATTATTTTTTTAATGGTAAGTGAGGCTTTATTTTTGTTGTTTTTGTTGTTTTTTTAAATAACCGGAATGACTTTAGGTTTCTTTTGGAGAGGGGCGAAGTGCAGGCAGGAGTGACCAACAATTACCCTTGTTTTTTTCTTAATAATATAAATTTTGTTATGCATTTTTATTTTTCTAATTTTGTTGTTGCTTTTTTTTGTTAGTTAGAAATTGATCCAAATAAATAAATTTTAGAATTTATAGACTTTTAATAAACTTTTGTTTTTGTACTTTATTCTAATAATACGTACCTACCCTACCTACCTAATAATTTGTTTTTTTTTTTTTGTTTTAAAATGCAACGTTAAACAAATTTTTTTCTGATTTTAATGCAGACATTAAAGAAACGCCTTAATTAAAATATCTAAAATAAAAAAAAAAAAAACAAAATCCTTGACTCACTATAACTATCAATTTGTCATTAAAAAAACAAAATTGAAATTATTATTTTTTAATTGACTTTAATGTAGACTTTTCTGTGACTCACTGAATTGAGGTGTCAAAAAAAAAAAAGGATGTCAATGTTATTATTACGAACAACGATATGACTTATAAGATAAGTCTATGTTGTACCTCCCTATTCTTTTTTTTTTTTTAAATATTTGTATTTATTTATGTTTATTTTATACATACCGACTTTACGTACAAAAGTTATGTTTGCACAATTCCCTGTAGTCTACTTTATCAGTACAACCTTTGTCCATTCTTAAAAATTTTGATCCTGGCATGTTTTGTGTAATAAATATTGCATTTTAGTTTTTTATATGAAACTACATAAAGATTTTTATTTTTTCAAAAACTTTAAATGCGTTTTACTCAACAAAACTACACTTTTTCATATAAACTGTTATTGTACTAATCTAATTTTCTTTTAAGATTTGATGAGTTTTAAGGTTGAGATGACAAAATTTGAATAAAGAAGAAATTTTAATTTGAATTTGTAGTTATCTACGTACTATTTTCCTAAAGCAATTCGTGGTGATTCATTGTGTTACAATTTCCGTGATTAAATTGGTTTGGTACTTACAGTTTCTTCTATTTTTTAAAGTAAAACACCTAATTTGATATTCCACCTCTGTTTTCAAATGATAATTATATGTATGTACTTAGATACAGTCTACCTGTCACGACAAAAAAAATTGGGAAAAAGATGCTTATCCAATAATTCATTTTAATTATTGCTAGGCCTGTACCTGTATATCTAAAGTATTTTAGTCTTTAGTAAAAGTGTTTGTAGGTAATTATCTTTTTTTTTTAATTATTATTTGAAATTATTAAAATGTCTAGGAAAATATTTAGGTAGGTAGATAGATATGATATCCTTACGATTAATTAGGATCCAAGATATTGGAAATTAATATGCATTACGAATATTTACATGTGTACCAATTTAATTCCCTACTTTATAAATTTTGTTTCCGTTTGTTTTACAGATCTGTCTCCCCAACAACAAAAATTATTAATTGAATTAAGAAGAAGGAAGCAAGAGTTGTTATTAGAGATTCAGGTAAGATTATTTCAATATTTTTCTTTAAATAAAATCACATAAGAATCGGTATTTGCTTTTAATTTAAAATTTGAATAATTTAAAAGTTGTTTAAGGGAATTCGATCAAATTGATTTTAAGAAAACCAAAGCTTTTGAAGGTTCTGCAGTTATGCAGTTGTGTTAAAAAATATTGATTGTGTGTTAGCATTAGTTTTGTGACAGGAAGTTAGTATAATTTTGCAATGGACTGTTGAAATAACTTAATTAGAAATATATCGACGGGTCCGAAGAGTTACTATGGTAAATTGAGATATGATAGAAACCGATTTATATTAAAAATGATTCTCCGCACTCATATCTACGATTTTAGGTCATACTGACGTTCCTAACTGAAATAAAACACATTCAAAATAATAAAAATATTTTTATTGTAAGTAAAATCGACGTACGAGCTGAATTGTATATTCATATACAAGCCCACTTTCCATCAGTCAAAAATTGTAAATGAAAATACGATCAGTAAAAAATAAAAAAAATATTATTTTATCATGAGATACAATTAATGCATGCTAGAATTTTTCGTTTTTACAATCTTAAACTTCCGTTAACCACCAACTTGCGATATTGGCACGAAATTCAACGCTGTCGTATGTGAAAATGCGATATTATTATGCTTTGTTTTGTTAGACCTAAATAAAGATACGATGTCAACCGTACTTAATATCGTCAACTTACGATATTAAACGGCAGAAAAAAATTTGCAATTATCGTATATCCAATGTTAGTAAATTAAGCGATCATCGCAAAAACTTAAAAATGTGAAAATTTGATAGAAATTTTAAAATTTTCCAATAAATTTTAATTGTTAAAAATATAATATAATTTTTTTTCATAAAACCATGTAAAAAAAATGAGGACTCTTGAAGAAAAATTTTAAAACAAGCAGTTTTTTGCTTCCTGTGAAAACTAGTGTTTTTGAGATACGATAGTACTCTTCGGACCCGTCGATATGTAAATTTTTTTCATATATCTATTCGGTGATAATTTGAACGTGATATACATTTTAAAATTAAAGTTTTCGAACAAATGAAGGCTTGGATGTAGCAATTTTGTTCTATAAATAAACACAGCCAATATCAATAGTTACATGAAAAATGTTTCTAACAAATACATTTACAAGCTTGCAGGGAAATGAGCATTTGGAGAATTTAAGTTATTTCCAAATGATTTCAAAAATCTATCCAAAGCTTGTAAATGACATGTTAAAAAGTATAGATCTAAATTTTAAGTATTATGTTTAATATTGGGAATACATAATGAGTAAAAATCATGAAAACAATTGCCAAAATAAATATGTACATATCTACAGAAATAAATGAACATATAAAAAATTATTTTTATTTTGAAATTGAACA
Source organism: Hybos culiciformis (assembly GCA_964007475.1). Lineage (NCBI taxonomy): Eukaryota > Metazoa > Arthropoda > Insecta > Diptera > Hybotidae > Hybos > Hybos culiciformis. The sequence goes on from OZ023273.1 coordinate 124,509,291, forward strand.
TAAATATAAGCTAATAAATATTATTAGTACACATTTATATTTATCAATAAGCATTTTCCTTTAAAAAAAAATAAGGTCAATCGATTCCCTCCCAGATTTTATCGTGACGAAAAATGTTGAAAATAAGTAAGTTATTTTAAACATAATAACATTTATGAATATTTATAGCAAAAAAAATTTTATGAGATTATATAATAATATATTTATCATTATTATTTTTTAAACGAAGTGTTGATGGTTTACTTTAGACAAAACTTTATTTTATTCTGTTGAGAAATAATGTCTTTATTTTAATGTAATCAATTTGTGCCAGAATACGGTGAAGACTGGAAATGATAAGATATTTAAAAATGTTGAACAAACTTTCACATAAGTTCTTTAAAATTTCTTTATGATCACTTTCAGAGGAAAACAGATTCAATTTAAAGTTAATATTAATTGGGAAAAATTTCGGTACGTTATTCGCTTAATCCAGCTCTGTAGGGGTCAAATTTAAAATTTATTTATTTTCCATTTCTTTTAAAATATTTAGTATACCTATGTATGTTTTTTATTATTTTATAATATTCTCTATATCCTTTACCCTTATTCTTTTTATATGTATAGTTAATAATAATATTTTATCGAACATAGTTAAATACAAATGCTCTTGAGATAAATATTAATGATATCAAAATAAAAGAATAAACGATAACTACGTAAATTTATATTTATTTATCTTTTATACAATGTATATAGTTATTGTATGTATATTAAAGTTTAAAATCAAATTATAAGAAAAACGGGTTTTCATCCATGCTTGTTTTTTTTATATATTATTTTTTTTTTTAAAAACAAATTAGGGTCAAGTGGGGTAATTGTTAATTGGGGTAATTGTGAACGGTAAAAGTAGCCTTGGAAAAATTTATAATTTAAAAAAATTTAAAGCGTAAACTCAAATTATAATATTTTCTGCACGTGTAAAAAAAGTTTCGTAGTGTTTTGTGCATTTTCTACTTGACAGCAAGTATTTGAAAAAAGGTCCAAAAAAAAAGTGTTTTTCAGTTGAGAAGAGTTTTTTTTAAATCTTTTTATTTTAGTGAAAATTTGACATTAGTAAATTAAAATTATTTAATTTAGCAATATAACGGATTAATTTAAATAAAATGAAATACATTTTTAAATAAAAATAAAAACAAAGTGAAATAATTAACTTTCACAATTACCCCTTAATTTTTAATGTGTGAGGTAATTGTGAACATAAAAAGGGGTAATTGTGAAAATAAAAAAAAATCTTATTTTATGTTTAAAGATAAGGAAGTGGACCTAAAATGCCCAGAAATTACGTTAAGAACACATTGCCAAAAAAAAAGTGGAGGAGAAATTTTCTGAAGCCTATTAGATCGTGCAAAAAGTGGCTATCCATGTGACAGAGACAAATTGTTAGGCCTTATATAAAGTTTTGTTTTATCAAAAAATTTAAATACACCATTCGTTAATGGTATGCTGGATTGGATTGGTTCAGATCACTTATTGCACGAAATCCTTCACTGTCTATTAAAAAGCCAGAATAACTTCAAAAATGTAGGAAAGTTGCACACAAACCTACAATAATTTACGATTTTTGCGACAAATTGGAAAGTGTTTGCATCAAAATTAACATAAAAGATGTTGAAGATGCCTGTTTTATTTTTAACGCTGATGAAAGTGGATTTAAAAATGATCGACGTCGATTACGTGCGATTGGCCAAAAAGGAAAAAATTTTTGACGAGTTTCTGGTGTAAGTAAATACCAGTTCACATTTACCCCATTTTTGTGAGGTAAATGTAAAAATCGTCGATTTTTACGGAATCAGCTACAGCACTGGGTCTGTACCTCAAATTAGAATTCCAAAAAATGCATAAGATAGTGAAGAAGTTCAGCTTTCCAGCAACGTATGGGTTTTTTTTCTACGACCAAGCGAAGATAGGAAAAAATAATGTTAAACTTTGTTATTTTGTGAAGTTGCAAAATCGTTCACCATTACCCCACTTGACCCTATGTTAAAAGAAAACATAACAGTTCGTAGTAACCTTTTTTGTTTGTAAACACTTGTGTTTTACGATTTATATGTATGCGATTGTATAAGGAATTTTTAATGAACTCATTCTACATATGATACGTCGTCATTGATTAATTATTTAGAAAAAAAAAAACTTCAATTGCAATTCATTTGATACAGGGAATTGAAATAAGAAATCGATTTTAAAGACTAACAGAATAATTTTTAGCTTCTAGTCAATTGTCAAATTGCTTCTTATAAGTTATTTGAAAAAGAAATGAATCGAATAAAATCTAATACTCAGAGTGTAGCGCAGTTATTTGAAACTCGGAAGAATTAAATATTTTTTTATAATTCATACATTGTATACAAATTGTAAAAGTCATAGTAATTGAATTATCAAACACTTAATCTTGAATTTTATTTGCATCATATCTAAAGTTTTTCTGTATCATAAAAAAATACTTTTTTCTCATTAATATAAAATCTAATATGGTATATTAGTAAATTAGGCATGTTATACTTGAATAATATAACTAGCCTAGGTATATAACAGAAGAGTTTTTAAAATAAAAGAAACCATGTATTTTAGTTCTCAATCACTGGGATGATTGTAATATTTATATAGTACAGGATTTAATAGTATATAGTTCTTTTGGGAGTTTAAGTAATTTGAGAACTTTTCTTTTTGTCAATGAGACTGTTTTAATACCATGTTCCGTCAGGCAGTTCATGATGCTTACAAAATTTTCTAATTTCTTGGAATTCAATGAAAACAATATCTTTTATTTATAAAGTAGATAGAATAATAATAATTAACAAAAAAAGTTATAATTATAAAAACTATTTTCAGAAATGAAATAAACACTTTTTTTTTTTTTTTAACGTAATTATAATCATAATTTCAGAGCGCATTTTATACTGTTTAACATCATCTATAATTTTGTAACATTGAGAGATGATTAACGTCATAGCAGAAGTATTTTTTTTTTCTAACTACTGTGATATAAAAAATTGGTTTTATTTTATTTTAAACGGGTTTATTCAATTTTATTTTGCGTTTTATAAAATCTTAACCTTTCGCTTTCAAGTTCTGTTTAAAATTTTTTTTTTGGTATATTTTTAATACCATAAAAATTATTGTTTACATAACTGTTCCTTTTAAAAATCTACTGGTCATATAATATGTAACAACAGAATTATAGTGTTCTTATCATTGTTAATTAATTACCATATATAAAATGTTCTTAGAATAGATTTATTGCCAGCATTTTTTAAGTCATCATAAATTTATATAAATTTAAAGAAGCTTGAAAAATGCTATTAAATTTTATTAACGGAACTGTTAAAATTTTGTAGTTTCGCTATCGAAACATTTTGTTCGCACCGGGAGCTTTTATCTTTATTAAAGCCAAAATTACTAACTAAGTAAGTAAATACTTAATTCTGTTTATAATCGTTTTTATAAAAAAATATTTAGATAATTTGTATGATAATGAAATTAACAAGAACCTGAAGAAATAAATAAAATAATATTCCCTTAAGTTTATTTTATTCAAAATATAAAAACTATGTTATTATATACGGTAATATCGACATACCAGGTAAAAAAATTTCTTTCATGGGAATATTTAAAAAAAATGTTATAAAAACATACATATTTATGTTCTTATTATTTATGAAATTCACTGTTAAAATCAATAAAAAAAAAAATTAAACTTTGTTTATATTTCATATTATTTATAATAATTTTATAATAATGCTAATAATTTGAAAAATTTTCAAGTTTTTTTTTTTTTTTTTTAATTTTCTTACGTAATAATGGTAAACACTAATTTTTTATTTACAAAAATACTTAACTTATTTTGAAACGGTATTTGAAATAGTTTTGCCAAAAATGTATTTCTTGGCAACATAATCACAATTGTTTCTTAGCAAATAATTTTTTTTAGATAGTTACCTATATATATATATAGAAACTTTATAACAAAATAGTGTAATATAATGTAAATCAGAATTTTTTTTTTTTTTTAAATATTTTAGTCTTCCTCTTTGTGAAATTTTAAAGAAATTGAAATGTATGCAGACGGCGACAAGACCGAATGGCTCTTTAAAACTATACCTCCTATAATTGAAGTTTAAATTTCAAATGATTATTTTATGAAATGAAATTAGAAGGTGGCCACTATTTTATCAAATAATGTATTAAAATTCCCAAAAACTGATTAAATTGATTGACCACATTTTGAACATAGAAATCTAAAAGAAATATGCACCTATTAAAATGGATTTGAAAAAGCTCTTCACATAAATTAATTAATTTTCAAAAAGCTACATTAAATATTTGAATAAAAACCTTGTAGGAAAAAGAATCATCTTTTGTGTATAAATTCTTCTTCAGTTTTTTATTTTTTTTTTTTAAATTAGGGTATGGTAATTGTGTAGTGAGAAAAATTATTGTCAACAAAATTGTTTTTATACTTTGTGGGGATATTTTCTTCTTCGAGACGTGGATAGAGTGCTTCAATAGGATCTAAATAAAGTGAATGTTTCTTCGAGATGGCACAAAGAATAGCAGAGTTCTTAAAGCTCTCACAGATATAATATATCTAATACTATATATTGAAAACAACGAAAATTGCAATTTTCGAAAAGCTTTCCTACACACTAAAACATCATTTATTTGAATGTAAAAATTATAATTATTTAAGTTATTTAATTTAACTCAAATGTTTTATTAAAATGAAACTCATTGATGTGTAAACATTATTATTTGTATTTTTTTTTTTATAAAATTTTACTAAATTTATATTATTTTGAATCATAAAAGAAGAACTGATTTGTGACCCCATATAGTTTTAAAAGGCCATGTGTTTTTTTTGCTCAGGAAATTCTTGCATGGAAATTTGTATTTTAAAAAAAAAAAAAGCAATGCCTAAATAAAATAGTTCAAAAATTTTCATTTGAAAAATGTTTTGATAACTTTTTTTAATTAGATAAAAAAAAAAAAATTATTGTATTGTTTTTCGTTGTGTTGAAAAAAAAAGCTTGTAAATACAACGAATTACAATATTAAAATTAATGAAGAAAAATAAAAATAAATAAATAAAATACAAAACAAACACGTTTTTCGCAATTATTTTGTGAATCTCTATTTTTTTTTTCTTCTTTTTTTTAATTGAAGTCTACTTTAAAAATGCTTAGCGCTGACAAAATAAAAAAAAATCATTTAAATTCTAAAAAATGTTTAAATATTAGATTAGAAAAATAAAAAAAAAAATTCAATTTAGGTCAATTTTGTATTAGAAATTCAATAATCCATTAAATTTTTTTGTTGATTAAGTACTTTCATATTTAATTGCAGAAGATAAGTTTTCATCGTGACGATTTGACTTGTAGATAAATGCCATTAATTGGATATACAATTTTTTAAATTAGAATAATTTTTAATTGCAATTTTTTTAACAAATATCAAATCAGTATTTGATGAAATTTAAGTTTGATGTTTTGATGGATCTAATAATTGAATAACTAACAACATATGAAGTATGAGTGTATGACTGAAAAGTTTAATATAGAATTTAAAGTTACATATGATTACATTTTATGTTGATATGAAGTTGCACTAGAAAGAAAAGAATAATTTTTACAAATTTTATCGTGAGAGAACAAATTTATTGTATTTTTCCATTAAATTTAATTTAAGGTGTATTTTTCCATTAAATTTAATTTAATATTAAAAAGTAGGACCCGAACGCATTATGTTATCACATCACTGGAAAATTATATGTATATGAAAAATGTCACAACATATATTTTTGGTCATAATACAACAAAGAATAAAAATTTAACCAAAATGTAAACAATTGGTTAAGTTGTTTTTAGAAGTGATAATGTATTTATTAAGAAAACCTTAACATAGTTGTATACATATGGTGTTGTATATTATATTTATTTATATATATATATTCATATATTTTAAATTTTCTACGTCAATTTATTGTGCAGCTTTATTTAAAAGACCATGATCCGACGTAATATTTATTTTTAATTTTCATTTGCTGTACATTCTGATTTTAAAATGTTCTTTCAAATGATTCTAAATAATAAATTATATTATTTCTTTTTTTTTTTTTTTATCTTGAAGTAGAAAAAACAGCAAAAAAAGAAATACAAAAAAAAAAAAAACGAAATAAAAAAATCATATACAAACAATTTATTTTATAATTCTCATTATTGCTGGCTGACTCTCTCAAAAATGTTGCTTTTAATTTTAAATTTTCATTTTAGCTCTATATATAAATTTTTAGTGAATATAGTTTTAAGTAGTTTTATGTTCTATTTAATATTATTCAAGTACCTACCTAGATTTTAATTTTTTTTATAAAAAAAAGTATACAATTATAAAGTTAAGTTTTATAAAGTTTGTAGTATTTTTTTAATTTTTTTACGTCTACATTTTTCAATCCAATGTCATTTATTATTATTATCACACTTGTCACAAACTACTTAGGAAATTTAACAAGGATGTTGATATTGTTGAATCTTAAATTCGAAATTGTTTGATTTATGAATCAATGTTAGTAGGGCTAAAATTAATCAATTCTGATATTGATTTTAGCTTCATTAATATTTTGAGGACTGATATTAATTAAAGACTTACAACTTATTGTTTGTGCTCCTTAATAATGTTAGTTAGAAGAATAATTTCCCTAAATGCCTATGTAGATGTCTAATTTAATATTAAGTATGTATTTTTAATACATAATACAGTCATAAAATATAGAATTACACAAGTTACTTAGTACAATTTTGCACATCAAAGAGTATCTAAATCCTGGTTTTGCATATTTTGACATTTTAGATTTTGTTGGATTAAAATAAAATAAAATTTTGAAATTATTTTTAAAGCATATTTTGTATCTAGTTAAATTTTGGGTCGACACATCGAGCATAAAAATTTATTCTGCTTGCACTGGAAAAAAAAAAGTTAAATAAGTTTTAGTCAAGCATCAAATTTATTACCAATAAGTTGAAACTTTATAAATATACCATTTTTATTACTTTGGCTGTTAAAACATTTTCTAACTAATAATTCAATCAAACATTTTTTTATTTTTTCCACATATCGTATATTTTTATAAAAAAAAAAAAAATAATAATATTATAAAATTTCTTATTAAGAGGTTCAGTAATAAAGTTTTCGTCTATATGAATTTAGTCTTTTTATGACATTCGTCATCAAAATGTGTGTTATTTAATTTTTTTATTTTTTTTTTTATTTTTAAAATAAAATATACAAAAATATAAAATATATATCTATTTTTTTTTTTTTTAAATCATTATCATTATAATATTTATTTATTTATACATTTCTTTTATTTTGTTTCCTTTAAGTAGTTTTTTTTTTTCTCTATTTGACTCGTTTTTGTTGTTTTGAAAAAAAAAAAAAAAAAAATGTACAATTTTGTTTTGTTTGTTTGTTGATGATCGACGGTGGTGTGCGGGTCAAAAAAAAAAAATAAAATAAAGTTATTTAGAATTACAAAATAAAATATCTAAGTGAAAAAATAAAATAAAAAATATAAAAACGTTCTATTCCTGACTTCTCTACACACTATAAGTTGGAAAAATTTATATTTATTGCAAAAAAAAAAAAAAAAATTATAAAATATTGTTTTTGCAAATAAATTTTTTAAATAAAAAAAGTAAAAATTTTTATATTTTTAAATAAAAACTAAATAAACTATCTTATGTATATTTTTAAAAAACAAAAAAAAAATAAAAATACAAAATTAGCACAAATTGTCACTTTATTGAAGCGTGACAATATCACTAGAAAAAAAAAATTAAACTGAACAAATTTTCATATATAAATTTTCATTGAAGATTTTCGCACCTTCATTTTGGATAAAGAATTAATTTTAATTTTTTTTTTGAAAAGAATTTTTAATCATTTTTAATAAATTCAATTTAAATCTAACAAGGCAAGAAAAAAATAAAAATAAAAATGTCATAATTTTTAATTACTCAATAACAACAACGTTTAAATTAAAATCAGAGATTCTGAGTGTTGTGTTCAATTTAAAATGTTAATTGAGTGTAAAGAAAAAAAAAAAAAAAAATTAGAAAAAAAATAAATAAATAAAATAAAAACAAATATATTTTTTTATTTGTTAATTAGAATTAATAGCGCTGAATTTTTTTTAGTTCTAGTAGTGTGAAATTTTTTTTTACGTACATTGAAAATTAATTAATTTCATTAAAAATAGAAGGCAATAAAAAAAAACATACCTATATTTTTTTTTTGTTATTATTTAATATTTTTGAAAGCAAAAATTATGAAAAAAAAAAATTGATTTTGTGAAATCGCAACTTTCTTCAAAAAGAAAAAAAAATTCACAAAAAACAAGCAAATAAATAAAAAAAAAAAATCAATGAATTGATAAATAATAATATTAAATACTTAAGGTCAAAGTGAGTTTAATATTCCCATATAAATAATGTTTTGGCGGCGGTTCGTTACTATCCACACAATGTCATAAATATATACAAAAAAAAATTAAATAAATTAAAATAAAATAAACAAAAAACAAAAAAAAAAAAATGTTTAATGTTTTTATCAGTTTTGTTGAAAACACAAAGAGAATAATATTATTATTTTTTTTTCCCCAATTTTGTTGCTGGAATTTTTTATTTTTATTAATAATGTGTTCAATTGCAATTGCAATCATTTTTCTCTTCGTATGACCTTTCCTAATTTTTTTTTGTTATTTAAAGATTCTAAAAATATGTTCGACATATTTGGGCGGAGATTTTTTTTTGAGGTCACAATTGGGTTTTTTTTTGTACTTAAATTGAAAAAAGATGTTTTGATCCAATTCATTTAGTGTCAAGTTTGAGTTCTAGATATTTATTTTATTGAAAATTAACTTCTTAATTCATATAACTTTAGATAGTTAATGTGTAAAAAATAGACGTCTCGATTTCATTAATCTAGAAATATTATTAATTTTCTAAGCCACTTATCATTTGGAGCTCAAACGAGCTGCCCACATTGAATCGTGAGTTCTATTTTTTCATCAAGCCTCTTTGATATTTTATATTTACCTTTTAAGGCAAGCTCTTTATAATTAAAGTTAATTAAAATTTTTGAATATTCAAATTAAATTTTTTTTTTGTTGATTAGAAATTTTTATAATTTTTGATTACGAGACAATTTGTAAAATGTTTGTCTATTATACATTTTTTTTGATTAGGAAGCAAAAATAAGTTTTTTTTTTTTTTGTTTTAGTTAATTATGCATAAATACTTAATAACTCTATTCCATTCAAAAATAAAAATAAATTTTAATACTTATGTAAGTTGTGAAGAATTAAATTATGTTTATAGTATGAAAAACATAAGAATATATGTAGGTACATACCACACAAAAAACATAAAAAAAAAGAAATTAAAATAAACAAAAAAAAAATGTTTATATTTTCTAATTTTAAAGTATATAATTAACAATGGTATTTAAAGTATACTATTTTCAAAAATTATTTCGTCCCCTTTCAATAAATCAATTCAAGATATTTTGATTTGAATATCGAAAAAGTGGGAAATAAAATGACATTTCCATTCTTATTTAAAATTCAGTTTAAAAAAATCTACCCAAAACTACTTATATCGATGGGGGAAACTCGCAAAGTGAGTTCATTTTTCAACATTTTCAGTTTGATTTCTCATTATCAAACGACTGCTTTTTTTTTTGGAACTCAATAAGTTTGGCAATAATTAGCATAATTATAAAATCAATGAAAACAAAATGTTCATGTTGTTTTTGCGTTTTCTGAAGGACTATAATTTTGGATTTATATTGCATCTTTTGATATGTACAAATCGTGGTTACTCCTTTTTTTTTAGCTTATAGATCAAAGAAATATGTTCTTGGTATGATCTTTGCTTATTATACATATAATAAAAGTGAAACATTTTATCTCATAATAAGTCATAAATGTACATAATGTATATAAAATATTTTAAGTTTTAAAACATATAAGGTTAGATTTTATTTTTCTAATCATCAAATTAATTTTTTTTTTCTGTCTGAAAAAGATGAAATTTAATTAAACAGCAGGTAATATAAATATTTATGTTGCTTCGTTATACACGAAATAATTTTTTTTTTTTGTTATTTTAATGAGTTTTCACCTCAATATATTAAATATTATATACTTTATAGACTTTTATACCTACCTCTAATAAAATATAATAATAATTTAAAGTATATTATTACGTTAACTACCTAAAAATAACAATTATAGTTAAATTAAGCTATTGTAATTGTTATTTAATTTTTGTCTAAGTTAATATTCTTTTCTTTCTTCTAATTAATATTAGAAAATTACAACATTCTAGAAAAATGCATTAAAATTTTTTTCTAATTGACTTCTGATATTCAGTAAGTGTATTTAAAAAAAAAAAATACATATATTTTCTCATCGGTTTTGAAAAAAAAATAATACACTAAATACAGCTAAAATGCATAATGAATATTTAATTAATAAATATTTGAAAAAATAAAAAATAAAAATGATAATAAAAGTAGAGAGAAAAATTTATTTTAGGTTTTGTTTGATTGTGTTTGGGCGGATATCAATTAAAAAATTGTATTTAAAAAAACATACTATGTGTATATGCTTGTTTTATTTTATTTTTTTGTATTTATCGTTTTTATTAATGCAAAATAAATTTTTATTATACCCGGAGTTTGAAGAACAAAAAAAACGTATTTTGACAATTTTTGACTGAGTTCAAAGTTATATTTGTATTTTTTTGCTTCTGAATTGGGTATATATTATAAACAGATGAACACTATATACTTAAAAACACTACTTGTCAAAGTTATGTGGGAAAATACCATTATCAAAAACCACATTCTGAATGAATACACATGATATTGGCTAAAATATTAATTGTTTTATCTTCTTTTTTTTTTACTATATACATAATTAACAAAATATTTTTTTATGTTTAATAATCCTTTTTTTTTTTTTTGTTGTTTGCGGTTTTATAGAAGTTTCACAATTTGATGTTACCCTTTTTTTTTGTAAATTGATTGTAAAAATATTCCCATTAAAATGAAATACATAACATTGAATTAAAACAAGAATGTGTCCAGTTTTAAATTTTTTTTTGTACATACTTATATGGTTTTATGATATAAGTACACAATTTCTTAAAAGACTTAAAAGTTATTTTTTATTCTTAAATATAATATTTTAACTGTTAGTAAGCGATTAATTTATATTACATCTGTTTTAGGATGTGTTAAGAAAAGGTTCTGGATACCAGTTTTATAATTTATATTAATTATGCTAACAGAATCGTACTATTAGTACTTAAAGTTTGTTGGTAGTGTACAGAGTACAACAGTCTTATCGATCAAAAAGTATTTTAAGGTTGCTTAAGGTTGTTTTAGGAAAACATTAGTTATTGCATTTGAATACTGATATGTTAGTAGAGTCCTAGAGTGCCTTCTTTAACATCAAATTTTCTGAAGTAAAATAATTTTATGCTCGAAAGCATATCTACGTAAATGTCGTCGTACATACGTCAAAACGTATAATTTTAATTGCGATAAAAATTATTTATTTATTTTCTCATATAGTAGGTACATTTTATTTTATTGTTTATCTATTTTATAATTTTTTTGTATATGTTTTTTTTTATTGTTTATTTTTTAATTTAAAATATTTTTTTATTTATTTTTTTCATTGTTATTAAAGGAAGTATGTATTTAACCACAGAGCAATAATGTCAATATTTATTATAACGTCATTGAATTTTCATTTTGATATGAAAAATATCTATAAAATAATAGTTTATTTTCATGTGAAAAAAAAAAAGTTTTCTCTAATAAATCCTATTTTAGCATTTTTGTTTATAATAAAATGTTATGGGGGCGTTTAGATCAATAATGTATTTTATAACTTTAGAACTGAATTAAGGTTTACTATTCTAGACATTTTTTTTGTACATATAAAAGTAAGAATGTTATAATTCACAAATATAACTACTGATAATATTAGATTTTTTTTTTTGACAATTAGTAAGTAATTGTTATATTTTAAATTATTATTTTTCACTTTGACGATGTTTTGCAATCATAAATTTAATTTCAAGTTTTATTTGATATTTAAAAAATATTATGTACGTTCATACTCAATATCAATAGTTGATTGCTCAGGTCAGGGCTAAAAAAATAAGAATAAAAAATATTCAATACATATATATTCGCAAATCACATATGCAAATATTTTGTTTTCATATTCAAAAATATCTATATATACATAATTATATGAACTTAATATTACAAAAAAACCATAAGTTAACTACTTTATTTTCCATTTATGGAAAACTTTTATTTTAATGTTTCCTGATTGTAATCTTGAAATTAAAGGAAATTAGGTTTACTGAAAACCAAAACAAAATATTTTTATTTTTAAAACATTTGAATAAGTTTTTTTTTTTAACATATATCAATTTCCATTAATGTTCTAATTATTTTATTGTAATCTAAATTCTTGAGGAAATACAACAATGGGAAAGCGTAATAATGGAAAACAGTAAAAAAGAAAAACATCATTAGGTTTTATAGGAGGAAATAACACTAAACAATTTTTTTTTTTTGTAAAATGGTAGCACTTTAAAGAGGAAAACGTATAAATATATGTTAATATCAAATATCATAAAATACATTATTATTGATTTTATTACAAAGATGTCAATTGGATGTTCTACATTTAAAAAAAAAAAAAAAAAAAATCTCATCCTCAATATTTGAATTCTAATACGATTACCATTTTAAATAACTCAATCATATTATATTCTTCTATACTAATGCTTATTATGATGTGTATCGATTTTTTATTATCATTTATTTATCGTAGATTTACACTCCCTTTTAATGCAAAATGTTTGCCATCGATTTTAATATATTCAGTTATTTAATCAAATGTTACAATCAATGAACATTTCATGTATTAATAAATTAATAATATTAAAAAAGAAAATTTGAACATTTTTTTTATTCTTTAAGCGAAAAATTAGATTTTTTAATTTTAGAGCAAAATACCGCCGTCTCGCTGTCGACTGTTAGAATCGCTGAATTTATTGAGAAAATCGATAAAATTACAAATCTGGCAGCTGATTGATTTTAACCTTACTATGTCTAAAATTAAATTTTCACATGTATGTAATTATTATTAGAATATTTCGTTCATCGAATCGATAACTAAATGCCAATTTTATAGAATTTGGAATCGGATCTACTTAAATTACGGAACTGAAATTTTAAAGAGAAAACAGTACAATCTTCACTTTATGATAAAAAAGAAAAAAAAAATATGTAGATCAACTTTTATTATTATTTATTTTTAATTTGTGGTCTTTTGATATAATTGTGCAATTCAATCTAGCGAAATAAATAAAAGCCATAAAAATTTTGATCCATGTATAAAAAAATATTTTAATTTGTTTTTTCTTTTTTTCTTCTCTATATATTGAAATCTATCCTCGAGTGAAAATAAAAGTTTTATATTCTGTTTTTTTTCTTCTTTCTACTAATATTTCGTATTCGATGTCATTAATATAAATTTTATGTGTGTACGATGTCATTCATATTGTATATATGGCGGGTTCAAAAGTAGGTTTCAGAAAAAGATAAATAGAAAATTATTATAAATATTGTATGGGTAAGTAAGTGTACGTATACATATTTTTTAAATATTTATTTTTGCGAGAGGAAAAATATTTTGTGGTGAAAAATGAAAATAAAAAAAAATAAAAATTCAGAGCAATCACCTTTTTTTCTTTCATTTGAGATTAAGAAATTTTTGATAAAAATAGAAAAATAAAAATTACGCAAAAAATAAAATTTCGGTTTATTCTGTAATTATAAAGAGAATTTTTAGTTATACAAATAAAAATTAATATATACCTACAACTAGATATACAATTTGTAGTTTGTTCTAATGTTCATTAGAAGAAAATATTATGAATAATAAACAAAATATTTGAGTAGTTTTTTAAAATCACGAAAATAGGTCATTTTCAGCTGACGGCTTTTTAAGTGCATAAGGATAATAAATAATAATGTCACGTACTGCATTGGCTAATTATAATACCACTCGGACGTAGAGGGAAATATGAGAGCCGACAGTCTTGCGAGGTTTGGAAACGGGGCACTCTGGAAAGAGTACAATCTTTCAGGGGATCCTCGGGACTAAAAGCCAGAATAGACAGTGAGGGCTGGGAAAAACACAGAAATCTGGCGGCAAACGAAGGGAAACAAAACCACCAAAAAGGTTTGAGGAGATTTGGACAGAGAAAAGTCTAAGCAGATTTTAAACCTTGATATATGTACAGGGCACTTCTTGTATATGTACAGGATACGGGAATATGCAGGGGTTGTGGAGAAGAACCCGAAACTACACCTCACGTGCTCTGCCAATGTCCAACGATTCGGACTAGGAGAGCAAGGATGTTGGGGGGGATTATTTTTTGCAGGACCTTGAGGACCTGCAAAGACATAAGCCAAGGGACTTAATTAGGTTTGTGAAAGGGGTGAGTTGGCAAATTGTGGAATTACAGGGCCATCGGATAGGGCAGTACAACGGGTAAATTACCTAGGTGCAAGGAGGTCTGGGTATTTCCGACCCGCTACAACCTAACCTAACCTAACCTAACCTATGTTTGCAGGTAGCTTGCCGTGTTATACCTGCGAATTGTAATTTGTGTCTTTCTGTATATTCACTAGTTGGAGGAAAAAATTAATTTTATGAAATTTTTGTTTATTTCATCAAAAGATTTCAAAATAATAATATATTGTTTTTAATCATTTAGCGATTTAGCCTACATATTCTGATTTACGTTTATTGAAGCAAAATGTTTCCTTGATTATTTCAATCATTCCCTTAATTTTTTTTTTCTTAAAATAAAGTTCGATGACTCGCAAAAAACTTGAAATATATTTAAAAATATTTACAATTAAAATTGAAAAATTAAAAAACAATTTAACACATGTGGGAATATAATTAATAATTTAATGGAAACTCATTATACTGTATATTATATTTTGCCAAATACTTAAAAAAAAATCAATGAATATTATTTTTGTGGTTTTTAAAGATTTTTATTTTATTTTCAATAATAAGAAGTTATGAGTTTTTTTCAAAATTCATAACATCAATATATACCTACAACATATACTATGCACCTACGTAAATATTAAATATCGATTTGTCCAGTCAATTTACGTGAATCAAGAACCGAATTCTAAGATGATAGAGACAACATCCTTAATTTTTTTTTCTGCTTCACCTTGAAAATTAATTTCATTCATAAAAAATTAAATCTTATTAATACATAATAATTATTATAAAATATAAGTAAATACTTACAATACATTCACATTTATAATTTAGAAAGTGAGCTAATATTGAACAAAATTTTATAATTTTATGACGCAAACATTGTAGGATATTAGCTACTAAATAGTAAACCACTATTTATAAGAATGTTCTCTTTAAAAAATAATTTATAATAAATATTTATAAATGAAATTTGTTATTTTTTTTTTTTAGTTTAAAGTAAATTACTTGTTAGTACTTCAAAACATTTATCAATGGTTTTCGGTATTATTCTAATCAGTTAATGAATAAACATAAATTACATTTATTCAAGTCACTTGTATATTTTTGTGATTGATAAGCAAAATATACAACATTCACAAATGTAAACAAGCATATGAATAGTGTATGCTAAAAATAAAACATGTAATGATTTTATCTCGTTCTATTAAATATATAGTATTAGTTGAATTTCCTCAATTTAAAATCACATTTTTCATTGTGATGATTGATAAATATTTTTGTTTTACTCCAATTAACTAAGAATTTTAATTATTCACTAAACCAAAATAAACTTAGTTATTTAAATTTATATTATTTCTGGAATAAGCTCTCAAATAAGCAAGCTGTTAAAATATTTCCAATTTAAAATGAATTTGTTTATGGTTTTGTTTTTCTATTTTTATGATTTTGAAACGTAGGTACCTCTAAAAATTAAATTTTTATGAAATATCTATATTTCGAATTAATCAAATGAAAACCTGTGCATTTTTATTGACGATATCGAAAAAACAATTGGATTGTAGCGAAGAGGGTAGAAATTTTTTCAAATCCCATTTTGCTTCTAGTATAGATCTTGAATAATCAATACAGATGATTACATTGTATACCTACAGAAAATTCCATATTCGTAAATTTTGAATATGTGTAGAAATTTTGTAAACTATTTTTTCTTATCATTTTCAAAATGTATGTAATGCTACATTTACACCTAATGGAAAAACTGCCATTATGATGCCATTTTGTACCATTACAAATGTGAACGGGTGACATTAAGAGTTGCCATTATTTAATGGTGGCTAATGGCGGCTAATGGTAAACACTAATGGCATTGCTGGTGTGAACGAGTAGGAATGGCTAACGGTATTAAAAATGCCATTACAAAAATTAATGAACTTGTTCATTTTTTTACAGCCATTAGCCATTTTCCTTTCTATTTTCAAGTGTACTGAAAATTAATACGATTTTTATGCTTTTTTTAACTTATTTATATATGTAGCTAGATTAACTTAATATACCTACTGTTATGCTACATGTATTGGAAGCGAAACGAAACAAAGCGCTCGTGGAATCCCTGGACCGGTCCATTAACAACAATTTAAGTCAACTGCTACAAGACGAAGACGACGACGAAGAATAAACACACTTTCAATTTTACATCTGAAATCTATCAATCTATTATATTTTAATTGTCCTTAAAGATTATATCGTCGGAATCATGCAAAAACCACGAAACTGCAAAAACATAGTTTTGAGGATTAGAATTTTGTTTTTTTTTTAGTACGTTTTGGTACTTTCGAGAAAATAGAAATAGTCATTGCGGATAATTTATGAGAGCTTTCGACTTCTAACTTTGAACATATTAAAATTTTAGTTTTTTATAATTTTTCTACAATATTAGGTCAAAACGGCAAAAAAAAACAGTTTCGTGATTTTTGCACGAGACCGACGATATCAATTGAAATTGAATGAAAAATCGAAAAAAAAAGAATTAAAAATTAAAATAAATTAATTACCTTCATATATTCATTTTTTAATGTGTCGTACAATGCTTGACAAGTTTCCTCGATGATATTGGAAATTGATGCCTTCGACATCCGAAATAGGAACATGAGGCTGCCGTATGAATCACCAGTTGACAGAAAACGTATCGTCACCGCTAATCTCTCAGCCACAGAAATTGATTTCCGAAATCTTGTGTCCACTTTCTCAATAACTGGCCTCACAAGATTTACTAACACATCGAAATCGGCCGCATTCATTCTAATGAAGTTTTTAAAAAGTTCAGGATGTCCAGCTCGCAACATTATATTAAATTCTTTGAAAAATCCAAAGCGCTCGCGGTTTAAAAATAGATCGCGTGTCCAAATGATCCGCCTTTTTCGATCCTTTTCTCTTTCTTCATTGTCTACTTCTTCACACGCACAAGCTACAACAATAGCAGCGCACAAAGCACGAGCACGTCTTTTCATTTTGAAATCAGACAACTGGTGTCATTGAAAAATTCAAATGTTTGTCATTCATGCCATTAAAATGTAAACGTAATGGCAACATTTTGCCATTTTACAGCGTTACCATTTAATGGCAAGGCCATTTTTGACCATTAATTTTTCTGTAGTGTGAACACTTTCCATTTCAATGGCTATACAGAAATGAATGGAGATTTTTACCATTAGCCATTAGCCATTAGGTGTAAATGTAGCATAAATAACACTTTGAAATAAAATTCATTTTCAAGCGATAAAATAAATTTATATTTAAGAAGTGCGTCAATTCAAATATTCCACATATGTACATCATTTGTATTGTGTGTTCTTAGTAATTTGTATTATACATAAATGTGCGCGAAATAATTTTGATCAAAATAAATTAAGAAACATCATCTAACTTTTTTTTTTTGCTTATCTTTATTATATTAGGAAATGCAAAAAAAAAAATAATAATAATAATGATTTTCTACGAACAAAAAAACTACTGATATCATTTCGGAAAATAAGTCAATGTAAACAGAAAAATTGTTAGGAATTGTACAGACGACTCATTCAATAACAATCTGTTTTTTTAGAAATTCAAGAATCTTAACTAAATTTAATTATTTTTTGCATATCTTTAATTGCGGTTATTATTATTATTATGATTTATATGTGATGTATTTATACAATGTATTATACTTGTATTTTAGCCTGAATATTTTAGCTCATATATCAGAATAAAAATACTTTAGAATCAATTTTCGAAAGTGCGTTTTGTAGAAAAATTAAAAGACCATGTACCTCCTCATGTAACTATAAATTTTTTCGATTGGAAGAAATTCTTTTTTTTTACATTATGCCAAATCGATAATATTTGTGTGTGTAAAATATTTCTATTTTATATATTGTACTATTTTAAATATGATTGCGGACAGGATCATATAAAACAATCAAAGCATAACTATTTTATTTGAATTTTTAAAATATTTTCTTATGAAATATATATATAGTTATACGAATATAATAGGTAGGCACTTATTATTCCACTTGCATTATTACATATTCAACAAGAGTTATAATCTTTCTGTTTAAAATTTTATTGTTTCAAGAAATGCAAAAATAAATTGTTATCTTGAAGAAAAAAACGAAAAAAAAGAAAACATTATTCTGAGTCAGACTTGGGGAATTTATTAATTTGAAATACAAAAAAAATATATATAAATAAGCTATTATACATATATTTGTTTTTTTATATAATCTCAGTATAAAAAAGTCTGCGGTCGCATTGAAAGTTGTTTTTTCTTATGTATTCATAAGATTTTATTTTTTAAGTATATAAACGTTGTAGTGTGACAAAAGTACATAATATATAAAATTTCATAAATTACATTTTAAATTAGGGTGAGTCTTGGGTCACTGATCTATATCAAATAAAATGTTTGCTTTTTTTTTCTGTTTTTGCCACAGTATATTAGATGTGTGAATTTATATATAAATTGAATAAATATTAATTTAATTTTTTTTCGATGCGTTTAATGAAATATAAATGAACCGTATGCAACATATTTTGCAAAAAATTTGCAGATTTTTTCTTTTTTTTTTCTTAATTTTTTTCATATACTGAATTCTTATTTGGATCGATCTTTAATAAACTTTATAATAAATTCGTATTAAGGCTATTAAGAATAAAATATGTCCATATAGAAAAACATTTCCAGTTGTAACATAGATTAGTTAACTTTATTTAAAAACTGAATGATATTGTAGCATGAACTATCAAAATTGAGAACCATTTGCTACTTTGTCAATTTTTCATTAAATTTTATAAGCTTCAATTAAATTTGAATCAGGTAAATAAAATTTATGCAGAAAACAATTGCTCTTTAAATACTTAAGTAATATTTATTTTTTGTACGTTCAAAAATAAACTTTAATGTCATGTTTAATGGTCATTTACAAAATTATTTAAATTTGGAACACCTTAATTTAGTTTTGCGTTATATGGCTTTAAATTTTTTTTTGACCCACCTTAATATATATTAAATGTTCATTTGTTCGCTAATTTATTCATAATATACGAGATTTTATTTTTTTAATATTAACTATATATTGTCAATACACATAATATACACTTCTTACTATAAAAACGTTTCAATAAAAATATAAGTTGTATATTACGGAAGCATTTTTAAAGCATTCAATTTGAGTTTTTAACACTTTCAAAGACATCTTAAATATGTATTTTTTAATTTTTAAAAAATATTTCCAATGTGATGCATTTATTTCCAAGAAATTCTATCATAGATAAAAGAAAAAGAAAAAATTTATAATTAAGTTTTTTCTCTCAAAATATATTTTTTAAAAGTAAAATTTCAAGTACATTCTATCAAGTTGATAATAAATTGTAGTAGTAGTTTCCTCATTTGTATCGTTTAGAGACATTCAAGATTGACATCCTGTTGTATTCACACAATAATATATAATATAAATTGAATGTTCTATTTTCAAAGTGGTTTTGTATAAGTGGTTACATCAAAGATTAAAGAATTAAATGTATTTTATGCATAAAGTACTTCGGTTAGACAAAAAATAAAAATTAGGACCAAAGACCGTAATATACTTATAAATTAATAAAATATTCCCAATTCTCTTTGGAGAATAATTTATATGAAAAATTGTGTGTAGGTATTTCTACGAGCTTTGGGATTTTTGTTAAAATTTTATTTCTTTTTTGCAATAATAATAATATTTTTTACTCTATGAATGTTAATTGCTATTTTTAATAAATTATTGAGAGAGTTATGGAACTTTAATGTACAATAGCAACTGGTAGCTACTCGCTCCGTCATAAATTATTTTAAAAAAAAATCTCAATTTATTGTGAGCTTATAGAATGTACCTACGAAGTTTTCGCAGAATAATGTTATCCTTTTTTTTAACTTCATTTATTAGTTCTAAATAAAATTAATTATTAAGACTTAATAATTAAATATTAAGACTTAATAATTAAATATTAAGACTTATAATTATTTTAATTGTAATCATTTATTTCAATTGGTATGTAAGATTTGATATTATCGATTTCAGTTTATCAGTTTTCAAATTGCAAACAGTTTATTTATTGGTATAATAAATAACTGATATACAGTAAACCAAATTGTTTGATTATTTTCACCTTCAGTCCAAAAAAATACTTCTTTAAAAAAAAAAACGTAACGAATACAAAAAGTATAACAACATGAATTAATTCCTTATCGGTTAACTGAAATAATCGATTGTAATTAAATTATCGATTCAGTTCCAGAAATTATATATAAAAAAATTAGTTAGAAAATATTTTATTCGAAAATCTTATTCTTAATTTCATTCAAACGAAAGTGTATAAAATTATTGAATTTCATTGAAATAAAAGTTAAGAATAAGATTTTCCAACCAATAGAACATTGCGTTCGGTAATAGCTTTAATAGCTTTTGCCGTATCCACGGACAACGTTGCGCATAAATAGGTGTCAACTAACGAAAACTAAAACAACAAAATTACTTCGCCTTAAACTATCGCAAAATTGTGCCTGAATATATTTCTAAATAAATGTGACCTATTTGTATCTGACATCAGTTTCAGCGAAAACTACAACGGATAAGTGACGTTGATGGGCGAACTTATTTTTAATTCAAGAATATATGAGTCTGTTTTAGAATTTTCAAATAATTAGGTCAATGAACAATTTTATAGGAATAATAACATAAAAAAATTGTGAATTAAATAATATAATTTAAAATTTGTTTCTTGATTTGGAACAGATTTTTTTTAAAAAAATATTTTTTATTCATTTTAAAAATATTGATTAATTAGAGGAGGGCACGAGGCCAAATTATTTTACACATTTTTTTTTTTATTATTATTTTAACAAATTTTAATTGAAAATGATCAATGACAAAATTTTCTTAAATAACTTAAAAAAAATTATGTGATTTTCATCACTCAGAAATTTTTTTTTTTTAATAAAATCTTTTTAATTGCATAAATGCATTATAAGAAAATACAAGTAAAGTGCATGTATCATTATTATACCTACCTTTCATTATTTATGTAAATCCCATAAAAAAAACGTAATTTCAAAAAAAAATTTTAAATGGAATTTATTGATATTTAAATATTTTCGAAATTTAAAAATAATAAAAAATGCAAAAGTTGCATTATTTTTCATCTTAAGATGTGACTAAGAAAAATTTTATTTTTTTTTTAAACAAGGCCACACAGTTTAGTTTACTTTTAGAGTCGTCGATTTAGCTTTGATATTAAGAAAAAGTGGTAAAACGCCGTAATGGCCTTATTTCCGATTCAACATAAAGCCACAATCGTGAAATTCTACGTTTAAAGGGTCCCCAATCTAATCGATATTACGTTTAGTCTCAGTTAAGCAATAATGTAATGTTTTCCTAGGGGCAAGAGGTACAATCGTCTTCTATCGAAAAAAATTACCCTTGTGGTCGCAATTTTATTCTCAATGTTTTAATCGACAATTTTTAAGGTTTTTATAATTTATGCATTCAAATTAAAACAATAAATTCAATTTATTATTGAAATTACGAATTATTTATACAAATTCAGTATAATTTTTTGGTTAAATTATAAATGACGGATTTTAGTGGTTTTCACCGTGATTTTTTTTTTCTTTTCTATTTTTATAATTTAAAAATAAAAAAAAAAACAAAACTGTTTGTGGGAATATAATCTCATGTAGATATGAATATACCTATCAAGTTATTAATTCAATTATTATGAAAGCAACACATATATTTTTTCTAAGAAAAAATATTTAATTTCACAAAATCAATTTTTATTTTAATTTTTTTTTTAATTTTCGCTATTTGAATATATCTTTAATATATCTTTTCGTTTCTATAGAAAAATAAACATTTTTTAAAAAATTTTGAAAAACAAAATAATAGATCCATTATAAATTCTATATAAAAAAATTTATAAATCAACAAAGTATAAATTTTTAGTACTGAATAAATAAATAAAATAAAATAAAAAGAATTAAGTGTAAATTAAAAAATCTTATATAATTATAATCAAAATGTCCAATTGGTTTTCATCATTGCGGCGACCCGCCAAAAATAAAAAATATGCAAATTCAAATGGTTTTAATACAATTGGTTCATTGGATCGCAAAAAATTACAACGAAGTTGTGTTGATTTAACAACTTCAAATTCAACATTTTATGCCGAACTAACACCTTCCAGTACGGATTTTGATAGCAAGCTATTATTAAATCAATCGAATGATGATAAAATTAATAGTGATGATGAAGATTCTTTAAATAATAATAATAATAATAATTGTCTACAAAATACAGCAAAAAATTTAAGCCAATTGTGTTCAAAATGTTGTTCCCGCCAACAGAAAGCATCAAATGAATTAAGCCAATTGTGTCCAAAAACAGCTGAAATTTTATTTCAAAATAAACAAAATTCAGAATTCGAAATAAAAACTGATTTAACAACAGATTTACATATTAAGAAAATTAAAAATTCAAATGGATGTAGCAAAGTGATTTTTCAGAAACGTTCTGAAATGAAAAAAACCACAACAACTATGATATCGAGGACAACAACAATATTAACAAGTCCAGACTTTGATAAAGATGATAGTGGTGGTGGTAATAGTTTGCTCGGTGGTGATGCAATTAGTAAACATTTTAAAAAATTTCGTGCAAACAGTTTAGGTTCAATATTAGACGAACGTGTTGGTAATAATAAACACGTGAATCGAATTAATGATAGCAGCAATAATGTTGGGCACAAATTTAATAATCGCAGTTGTAGTGAACAAAATTCACCATTATTAAATCCAATGAATGATTTTTTATTCATTGATGATTCATCATCAAACAGTGACACAAATAATACTGATAGCAATAAAAGAATGAGTAACAATTGTGATAAAAATAATTCAACAACAATAATAACTTCAAATAATATTTGTATTTCGTGCAAATCGATTTTAGATGTTGATAATGAAGAAATTAATTGTAAAAATGTTAAAAATTCTAAGATCAAAAAATTATCACCAACTGTAGGGAAAAAGGTAGTTAAAAGAAAATCTTTAATATTTTTTACTTTAATATTTTAGGAAATAAAAATGTTTTAAAATTTATTGTTGTTCTTTTGAATAATAATATTTTATATTTTTCACAGAAAAAATGTATAAAACTATTTTTTATGTATTTTTTTGGCGCCATAAAATTCCTTGTATATTTTAAGTTCTTTAATTTAGGTAATTTAAAAACCATGTTGATAAAATTAGAAACATTTTTATAGTTACATTGAAACTGAACTATAAACTTATTTGAACAGCGAATGTTATGTGTTTATAAGATTTAGTAGGAAACCATTTAGTTTCAAGAATAAAAGTGGAAATGGAGTTATTTTTCCTAGATCAAAGTTAATACTTTAATTGTTAATAAATTTAAATTATACTTTTTATTACATACTAATTAAATAAGAAACAATTAATAATTGCTGATTTAACATTTTTTAAATTAAAACAATTTTTCTTATGTGATTTTTTTTTAAATATTCAGCATTTTCTGATGCTATTATTTCAATTTATTTTAAATTTTAAATGTTTTAATTGTTTTTATTTTTATTTTTTTATTTTAAGCAAATAAAAGATGAGCTACGTGAAGTTGTGTCAGAAATGGAAAGATTGGAATCACAAGAAGACTGTAAACATTCCAATAAAGATAAACAAATGTCGATAGGCAGAAAGAAATTTAATATGGATCCAAAAAAAGGTTTCTTTTTTTTTTGCTTTGGTATAGTATTTTAAGAGATATTTGTAGGATTTGAGGTTTTAGTCTTTGCAGTATTAACGGAAAAATCATAAGCTAAAAATTTATTTTAATTTGAAAATAGGCGCTGTGAAATAGTTTCTAAAGAAATAGTCTCTATGGCTACGCGAACAAATGCCTTTTCGCGTGTCCTTTCGGAAAAGGCTTAAAATTTCCTTTTATGCAATTTAGTCCATGAATAGAAGAGCAAAGGGCCGCCTTATGGGTCAATTTGTTTGGGCGTTGTATGTAACTCTTTGAAATGAAGCAGAAATCCCCAGGTAGCTGACCCTTTTACGTGAGATTTTATTACATGAGCTTTTTAGAGATTATTTCATATCACTAAATTAATTGTAAACTGACGAAATACCAACTAAAGTTTTTTCGTCGTTTTTTAGAGGCTATTTCGCAGCGCCTTGAAGATATTAAGAATTAAAATGTTTTCGCAATTAAATAACTTAATAAAATTTTGCGTAGTAATTGTGTTTACGATTTACATTTGATACATACTTCTAAACAATTTTTAATAATACACTTTACACCTTTTTATAAGATGACCTTAAGTTTTTTAATTGAAGTCTACGATGAAATTATTCGAATAATTTTAATTGTATTACTTATTTAAATTTAATAATTTCTTTGTCAAACAAACATTTTTATTTTTTTCAATTTAATATAACCAAATATATAATGTAATATCTGCTCTTTGTTTGTCAAAATCATCGAACAATCCTTCAATAATAATTTCTGTCTCAAGTAACATAAAAGATAAATCTGTAATCAGAATAAATTTGGTTTAATAAATTTCTAAATATTATATAAAAATTCTTTGTAGAATTTTTTTTTTCAACCAAAGAAGGCAGAAAATTCATTATTTTGATTATACGATGTTGATATTGATAAAAATGTATAGACATCTAATGACTAGAGAAATGATTTCGAAGCAATTAATTTGGTTATGTGTCAAAGACGTAGTTATTAAATTGAAATTGAAACATATTTTCACTACTAAAATTGCTTTGGATGTCATAAATATTCAAAAAATATTTTGTTAAAACTCTTACATCTCTAGTTGTCCAATTGTTAGTAAAAAGGAATTATTAGTAAAATTAGTAAAATATAAAAAAAAAAAAAAAATGTAAATTACTTTAAAATCATTAATTGTTTTAGGCATAGAATATTTGGTTGATAATCATTTACTGCATATGGATCCAAAAGATGTAGCTCATTTCTTATACAAAGGGGAAGGACTCAATAAAACTGCAATAGGTATGTATAAATATGAAAACAACAAATTGTATAATTTTAAATTACTAATTAATGTTTTTTTTTTTATTTTAGGCGACTATTTAGGAGAAAAAAATGATTTCAATGAGCAAGTGCTAAAAGCTTTCGTAGAATTACATGATTTCACTAATTTAATTTTGGTTCAAGCGTTGAGGTAAGTTTTTTGAAGTTATTTGTAAACTAATATTTGCTTTTATTTCTGCTTTAGATGGAATGTGAAAGATTTTCCACAAGCAATTTATACTTCGTGGTTATAATGCTTGAAAACCATTTTCTGTACTTAGTAAAAAAATAAAAGCATTTAAATAATTATACTTTAATAGCAATAAATCAATATTGAAGATGGAAAAAATATAATTCAATTTAAAAATTTTTTTTTCAATAATTTTAGGCAATTTTTGTGGTCTTTTCGTTTACCTGGTGAAGCACAGAAGATCGATCGTATGATGGAGTGTTTTGCACAACGCTATTGCCAACTGAATCCGGATATTTTTACTAATACGGATACATGTTATGTATTAAGTTTTGCAATTATTATGTTAAATACATCACTTCATAATCCTTCAGTAAAAGATAAACCATCAGTAGAACAATTTATAACTATGAATAGAGGAATTAATAATGGAGGAGATTTGCCTCGAGGCTTATTAGAATCATTATATGAATCAATTAAAACAGAACCCTTTAAAATACCACAAGATGATGGTAATGATCTAATGCATACATTTTTTAACCCTGATAAAGAAGGATGGCTGTGGAAACAGGGTGGAAGGTACAGGCTTTTAAAATATTTATAGGTTTTTTGATTTAATAATTTCATGAACGTAAGATTTAGTTTAGACCGTAACTGAAAAAGACAGATAACGTATCGGATAATTTGATACGAATGCATGAAATTATAAAACAAAAATTTGTAATTACAATGTTCAAACACTCAATTTCAATATCATAACTTTTTAGTATTAACTATGATGTACAAATTTATGATATTTGTTAAATGAATTTGAATTTTATTTGTAGATATAAATCATGGAAAAGAAGATGGTTTATCCTGAATGACAACTGTTTGTACTATTTTGAGTATACAACTGATAAGGAACCAAGAGGAATAATTCCACTGGAAAATATTTCTGTAATTATTTTTAAATAAAATTAAAATAAATCAAGTTATTTCTAATAATATTTTTTATTAATTATAGGTACGAGAAATACAGGACCGCAGTAAGCCAAATTGTTTTGAATTATATGCAAGTGGAGGAGCTGATATAATTAAAGCTTGTAAGACTGATTCAGAGGGAAAAGTAAGTATAATTTTTGATGAATTAGGTTTCGGAATATACATAAATAATCACTTGGTTTAATTTTCACCTTGAACAAAAAGTGAAAATACATTTAAATTTTGATGGAATTACATATCTCCTTGTGTTATTATAGTACAATGTATATAGTAGTAATACATTCATATATATGGTCTATTCGAGACCATTGTTGAGTCCAACGTGAACTTCTTACCAAAATGATATCCCTTTTGATATTATGATGATGTTTTATTTATCGTAAAATAAAACAATGTTTTTAGTTTGAAGTTCTGTTTAAGACTGATTTTTATTTAATTCAAAATGTAAAATTCTAAAATTATTTCTTAACAAAAAGAATGTCAATTCAAAAAAGGGTATGAAAATCATACGATATTTTGTACCGTCACATTAGGTAGATTGATTTAATTCTTTCGTATTAATGTTAATTTGTTGCGAACGCGCCACATATACATAATTAGAAATTTTTATTAACGTTTGAAATTAATTTCAGGTTGTGGAAGGAAAACATACGGTGTATAGAATGTCTGCCGCAACAGAGGAAGACAAACAAGAATGGATAAAACGCCTAACACAATCTATTAGCCATAATCCATTTTATGATATTTTAGTACAAAGAAAAAAGAAAGCATTAGCGAGAAGTTAGTATTAAATAATAGAAAATATCGAATATCTACTTATAGAAAGTTAAAATTTATTTGTAAGCATATTATTATTTTTTTTCATCGTCTAATCTAATCTTAATAAATAATTCCAACAATATAAAAAAGTTTTTAATGAGGTTTAAGCATATCTAGTATAAAATGCAGATTATAATAAATTCATATATTGTAGAAAAATTTAACTTAATACTTAATTAGCTCTCATTATTATATTTCCTTAAAATTTATATTATAATTGTGATTACTTAAGTTATTGTTCGCTTCGTTTGAATTAAGTTAAATTAATGAAAATTAAAAATTTATATTCTAATGTATATTGTTATTAAAAAATAAGTAAGAAAATATTTATTGTTTTTTTTTTGTAAAATTTTGCTATTAGTATTTTGTAATTTATTGTAAAAAAACATTAAAATATATATATATTTAAAATTAGAAAAAAAAACAAAACCAGATTTTCAATAGATTCCTACAGATTTGGTTCTACATAAGCGAGGGAAAATTTATTCCAGATTTATTAACATTTTAAATGCTTGAAAGAATATAGCACTGATTTCGATTTGTCAACAAAAAATTACACATATTTTTTGTTCATTATGCTTACTTCTGTTTTATATTGATCTTAACATTTGGCGCTACAATATGTATATTTTCGTTGCTAGTGTTTCGAGAGTTTTATTTCTATTATATCAAAAACTATTTAACTGTTTTGAACCGATTATTTTAAAATCAAACAAGATGATTAATTATTAAGATGTCGATTTCGTTTTAATAAGTATTGATTAATCAATCAACACAAATATAATAATTCCAATATTCAAAGTTAAGGAATTAGACTAATTGAATAAAATTGATGAAACCTACTAAATTTCTAAATGAACATCTTAAAGCACTGTACATGCTCAAGAATTTAAAGAACAAATAAACTATCATCTTCATTTTTATTTTAATGATAAAATACTTACAATTCGATAGTAGTGGAATGAAAACAACCAGTGAAATTCAGCAAAACAAAAGATCGAACTTCCTTAACTTTAGACAAATCTCATGCATGAGTTGAAAGCACAACGTAATTTTTTTCTCCAGTTATTCTTTCAGTAATATTAATAAAGCTTTGATACACCTGTTTTTCAACTAAGTAGATAAAATAAAACTGAGTCTCATCCCAAGCTCCCACTATGTGAATACCCGAATTTATTAAATCGCTATGAGTTCGCGAGTGAACTCTATAGTATGGCTGTAAATAGGTTCATTTTGAGATTAAAATAACGTAAATTGAACGCACTTAGTGGGTTCGGTAATTGAATGCGAGCTACAAATAGAACAACACACCCAAAATTAACAAAATATGGAATTTTTTTTCTTAATACATTTGCAGAAAATCGTAAATTACTTCAATAACGTCATTACGTTAAATTGTTACAATTTTTCGACTCAATTTCTGAGAAAATAAAAAAAAGATTAATTTAACATGAAAGTAATTTGCATCTTTGGCGAGTTGAGATGAGTTTTTTTGGTTAAACTTCCTTCAATCGTGATATAAATATTATTTTTGCCTGCGGTCTTTTTGTTTCATATGGAATTCGTAATTTTTTATCTCTTCCTGAATTTAGATCTCGATGATGATTTCTTGCAATGTTGTACATAGTATAAAAATCTTAGGTGATTATATGAAAATATTAAATTGGGATAGTAGTTTTTCGTTTGTTGGTTGTTTTCCCAATTTAATTTCAAACTAATTTTAGTATTTGCCCATCAAATGAAAATATCTTATCTATATTATCAAGCATAACTATAATTAAAACTTAACTAAAAAAATCTTTTAAAATATTATTGAATAGTGAAATGCCTCCTGAACTAAATTTTTACAACTTTACTAAATTTTTGACATAATATTTTGTTGAAATATCAATGTCAAATATTAAAATTTATTTTATGAAAGTTAATAAAAAGCTTTTCACAAAATTTCGAGCTTTTTTAATGTTTATTACACAGAGAGATGTATTTATAGTCTATTTGTATTTAATAGATATATACGTATATATGTACATAGGTATTTAGATTTTTAATTATATAAAATCCATATTTTTAAGTATATAATGTAATATGCATTAAAAGATTCATGTAGTACGATATAAAAAAATTTTTTGACAAAATTTTTCCGAAACTTTGATATGATAATAATTCCTCTGAATAACTTTGCTCATAGAAAATTTTCATTTTCGCAGGTCTTACATACAATATTAACTAAAAACTGAAAATGTGATGATGGATAATATACTAAAAATAATATACATTTTAACAATTTAATATCAAATCTAACTTTGATTCAAAATTCTTGCATTTTAAACATGACTAATTTATCTACATATTTAATAATTTTGTAATACTGTAACACACAAACATTCATTTGTTTTTTTTTTGAAACATTTTAATGGATTCTGATTAAAATTAGTGTCTTGGATAATTGATACATATCAATTAGAGTAAAAATTGATTATACCCCGTTTGTTTCCAAGGGTTCGGACTAGGGTCTGGATTTATATGAAGCTGTATACTTACCTGTATTTTATATATACATATAACCATAAATAGTGTAAGTGTATAAAATTTAAAATAATAGCCCCTGATTCTCACGCAAAGAGTATCGAAAGCTTGCAAACGGATTTCTTGCTTCGTAATGTTTTTTTCTACGATTAATTGTTTAAGATAAATTATCTCCTTGCCCCAGAGTTTTACCCAAAAATTTTTTTTTATACACACATCCAAAAAAAAAAAAAAACCGAAAAAAAATTTTCTCTCAAAAAAAAAAAAAAAAAAGAAAAACTAAAGGAAAATCTCTATTGAATTTTTAGGGAGAAAAAAATTTCTACCGTAGAAAAAAGAAAAATACAAAAAAAAAAAAAAACTCAAACTTTAAAATAGATTAAAAAGAATTTTCAGTCTTTTCTTTTGCGCGATGCTAGTCATCAGCGTACTATAAAATCGCCTTTACGAAATTTTCAAAATTTTATTTTAATTTTTTTTTTTGTTTCATTAAAATAATATTTAAATAAAAAAATACATAAATATATACATATATATATATATATATAATTTTTTCCTGCTGTGAATCATAAAAATAATATACTTTTTTTTTTTTGTTATTTAAATTGAAAAAAAAAATAAATTCTTTTTCCTGCATGAAAATTATATATATATGTATACATAGTTTTCCTCTTTTTTTTTTTTTTTTAATAATAAGAAAGAAAAACGGTACGAATATTTTTGATGGATTTTTTTATTTTTTTTTTGTTTCATTTAGAAATTTATATATAAAAAAAAAAAAATTTTAAAAATAATAATAGAATTCATAAAAAAAAAAAAATTAAAATAAAAACAGAATATCTAAAATTTGTAATAATAAAATTTAAAGGAAAAAAAAATGTACATAAATATATATAGTACATATAAATAAATAAAATACCTATACTATATAGACCTATATAACAAGAAAAAAATTATTTTATTTTGTACCTATTTTATAATATTTATATTTATCTCAAATAACAATAAAAAAAAATAAAAAAAAAAAAACTTATTAAAATCTAAAATATAAAAATTAAAAAAAAGAATTAAAAATTTTCCTAAATAAATTAAAAAAAAATAAAAATTTTCTTCTAAAGTAATAAAAAAAAGGAAAAAAATCTAAATTTCATTGATAAAATAAACTCTATGCTTTTTTTTTTACAAATATTTCAAAATATATATTAAAAAATATATAATAGTTGAATTTATAATATATACAACAAATGTATTCACCAAAAATTTTCATTTGTGTAAATAAGAAAAAATAAGAAAAAAAATTTTCCACATTTGCATGTGTGTATTTTTATTTTTATAATAGAAAATTTTTACAACCACATAAATAACTACATAAAAATTTAATATATAATGAAAATATATATTTATTAAATACAAATATTTAAAAATAATATATAAATATTCATATTATATAAATAAAATAAAATATTTTTAATTTTTAAAAATTTTTTTTTTTTTAATTTTTATTTTTAATTTTATTTTTGAAATTAAAAAAATTTAAAAAAAAAAATTATTTCTTTTTATGAAAAATAAAAAGAAAAATTATTAAAAATAGGTATTAAAAATTAAAACCAAAATTAAAAATTAAATTATTATTAAATAATAATTTAAAATTTTTATATGACAAATTAAAAAAAAAAAGAGAAATAAATATTTGAAAAAAAAAAAAATCATATTTGAAACAAAAAAAAAAATATATATATATAAAGAGCACAGAAAAAAAAAAATAATCACAGCCTATTTTTAAATTTAAAACACAAAAATCTATTAAAATTAAAAATAAGAAGAAAAAAAATCTTTTTTTCTGTGTTAGTTTTTTTTTTTTGTTTTTGAAAAATTAAAAAAAAAAATTTAAATGGGATACAAAAGTTTTTAATTTTTCTCATCTGTTTTCTTCTTTTTTTTTTTTATATATATACCTACATAGAAAAATTTATAAAATAAAAATATAAAAAATAAAATAAACTGAGCTTTTAATATTTAAAAAAAAAAAACAAATTATCTACATTTTTAAATAAATATTTAAAGATAAAAATTGAAAATTTGAAAAATAATGAAAATTATTTTTCAGTAAAACAAAAAAAAATATCATTTTCTTTTTTGTGAGTGTCAAAATGGTTCATTGCAAAATAAAAAAAATTAATAAAAAATGAAAAAGTAAATAAAAGAAAATTTCTACATTTTTGGGGGAAATTAGAAAAAAAAAAAAATTAAAAAATTAAGGTAACACACTTTTTATCTACAGACAGCTGGTTAAATCAAAATTGAAACAATTTAATTTAGATAAAAAAAAAAAACTTAAAAAACAAATTGTTTTTTTTTTTTTGTCAAGTTGAAAATTTTCATGAAAAAATAAGGATTTTATGAAAATTGTTTTCTTTTTTTTTTCACTTTCTCGTCTGACAGAATTTTGTCCCAATATTTATTTCTATATTATTTTATATGCACTCTTATGTACAACCTCATTCTAAATATGTACATAAAAATTGATTTGTTTCAAAATACATAACGAATAATTTTTATGTTTTTTTTTTCTTCGAGTATTTTGTAGGTTTTGTAAGCCCTCAATTCTGCACACACAGGAAAGTTATGAAATCTATTGCTATTATTGAATTGCTTCGTACCTGGCTTCTTAGGACTCACCAGTATAATTGATTTGAATTTTTGTATTAGTGTCTGATAAAAAATTCGAAAAAATTTAAAACTTGCAATTATAATTATTAGAAAGGCAAGTGAAAATTCTTTTTATTTGATATTTATTTGACTTAAACCTTCATCAAAAATCTTAAAAAAAATTGGAGCGATAAATTTACTCACCAAAGTGTTCAGTAGACGTACCTAGATGTAGAGGTACCTAGATTAGTGTTTGTTTCCACACTTCGAGTGCAGAATTAATATAATTTTATCTAAAAATTAGGGGCTTTAAATGAGCTACCTTAAATTTAATTTCAATGTTTTATTTAGTGTGAATACCCATTGACAACATTGACTAGTAACCAGTAAATATGTATTGTACATCTTGGTAATCAGAAAACCGTACATGACAATGATGATGACAATGATATATGAAAATGATATCTAAAACTAATTTATTCATTATCCTATAATTGATGTTTCGTTTATTTCTATTAAAACATTTAATAAATTCAAAACAACAAAATTAGAATAATATTTTTTTTTTTTACTAAAAAGACAAATAAAAAACATTGTTTATTTACAACAAAATTATTTTATTATAAAAATTCTTTAAGTAATTTTTATTAATTCTAATTTTTGGCGGTTAAAACAATCAGATATTATTGAAATTTAATGAAAATGTGTAAAGCTCAGGGGTAAAAGCTTGTTAACATGAATTCATTTTTCAAAATTTTCTATATATTTTCTTTTTATTTAAGGAAAATTCTGCATAATTGTATGGGTATATGTTTTTAACAGTCTGTGTTATATATATTTACAAAATATCCTTTTTTGAGGATGTATTTCTTCAAAGAGTATATACGCATTTTATATTCATTTTAAAAGAAACGCATTTAAAAGAAAAAAAAAAAGGATTTCTACCAAAAAATTAAAAAAAAAAATAATAATAACAAAAAGAAAGTTGTTCATTTTTTTACATTAATAATATACATAATAGGGTATAAAAGTATATACATAATTTTATTTTTTTCTACTTTGAGGATATATGTAAAAAAAAAAATGAATATGCAACAGTTTATTTTAGAAGCATAGCGATATCCTTTTCTCAAATTCAACAAATAAAAAATAGAATGAGAATTATAAGTAATTCTATGTATGTATATATACATATCTACTTTAGTAATTACATATAGTTTCCTTTACTTTATTGATTTTCTTTTTACACGAAATTTTGGTTTATTGGTAAAGAAATTGAAAATAAACAATAGGTATTTATATTTTTTAATATTTCTCTTTTTTTACCTTCGACCGCCAATTTAAATTTAATTAATTGCTTGTGTTTTATGATTAATTATTTATTTATTTGTTCATCATAAATGTGTGAAAAAAATTACAACACGTGAAAAAAATAAATTAATAAAAGTATTTTATTATATTTTCTAAAAATAGGTAGAGAGTTATCGTTTTTTTTAAATTAAAATATAATATAGGCTAATATATTATAAAAATGCTGGTTCTAGTTTAGATAGTTATATGTGGAGTTATATGGAGTTTTTAACTTCATTACAAATATTAAAAATAATTTTGAATGTTTGGTAAAAGTTTCTATTATAAAAATAATAGTGAGACTGTGTTTATCTTTAAGTAAGATATATAATTTAAATAATTCTTCAAAATTCCAAATAGACTTACTTACTTTAGGTATATAATAAATATTCGGCAAAAAAAAAGAAGAAATCAAATTTGACCAAGCAGGTTAATTAAATTGGTGAAGACTCTAGAAGAGAAAATTATAAATGAATTAATTAACTCGAAATATAAATATGTATAGTTGAAATATTTTCCAGAAATCTACAAAATTAATTTGTAACTCGAAAACGGGACTTGATAAAAACAAACCTGAATTTTTCTTTAATATTTTTCTTTAAACAAAAATAGTCCTTTTTAAACAATTTTGTTTGTACACATTATATTTAAACTGCAACATATTTTATTAAAAATAATTATTACACTTTGATTGAAGTCCTGCTAGAAAGTACAATGAATCATAGAGAATATTTATAAATGTGTCTGCTTGTATAAATTAAGAAAAATATTTATATATAACATATTTCACGACATAAAATTGTATTGAGTAAAAAAATTTAGTTACTCAACGTTATACATATACATTAAACTTTATATTTAAATCCTGATAACTCATTATAATATTTATGTATATACAGTCAAATAAATATTCAAAATTTTCCGTTTCAAGGACATGCGTAATATAAATGTTATTATTTACATTTTTTTTTTTAATCTCTCATAAAAGTTAATTAAAAGTGGAAAATTATGATCATAAGTTTTAGCGCAATAATGTTCATAATAATTAATAAAAAGGTTATTATAAAATATACATACATAAATATTATGATATAATAGAAATACAAAACAATAATGTATATATGAAATGTAAATAATAATAATTTTATTATTGAATTCTTAGAAGTTTCTAGATTATTATATAGGTAGTTGGAATTTTTTTTATAAAACGTAAATAATTATATTTATGCTTAATTATTGCAATTTTAAGTACATTTATGCTTAATTATTGTTTTTGGCTCAATATAGATATTTCAAGACAATTGAATTTTTTTTTGTATAGGTATACAAAGAAAACTTTTCTGACTTTTGTAAATTTAATTGAACATTATACTCGATTATAAGCCTTTTATATTTTGATAAAAACAATTTTTTCCAAATAATGTACAAACATATTCAGTATTTAAGTCTTACTGTTTGATTTAACTTAATCTATAGTTTAATTTTTTGTTACTAGGTATAGTACATTGCCGCTTTGACTACTGTGTATTAATCTCTCTTTTCTATTCTACGTGAACTCGAATCAGGAACGGAGGAAAATATTATTGTTTTTCAAAATCTTAAGTTTCTTGATACAGTTTCAAGAAAACATAACTCTAATAATTTTTATTTAGTTGAATTTTAAATATAAAATATCTACATTCTTCGCGATTAATACTGCCTTACTTTGTAAGAAGGGCCCTTAAACCTCTAAAGGCCTTAAAAATGCAATAACATTGAGCACGTCTTTTATTTTAGGATTGGTCGAGTCTGACATTCAATTTTTTAATTTTTTTTTAATTTTATTGTTGCGTGTTAAAATTTTGTTTTTTTAGCATTTGGATCTGTAATGTAATAATGTAATGACATCTAACAATTACAATAATATTATAAATGGTTGAATTTAATTAATAACAAATTTAATTATGTTATGAACAGTATAACTATGTATAGTGAACTTCATCATTTTAATTAAAAAAAAAACTAAAATAAACTTAAAAATATTTTACAAAAAAAAAAAAAACAAAATGAAGAGGAAAATTCAAAGAATATGAAAAGTCTGTATAATACAATCCCAAAAATTAATTACTCAACATATGTCACATTGCTTTGCCCTGGTAAAATTTTAATGCTGTTAGCGTGACAAAATGAATATAACAATGCCCACGAGAAATTAACTATTATTTAATTTTCTTTAAATGAAGTTTGCATTTAAAAATATCAAAAAAAATATTTATAAAAATATCATGGTTTTTCCACAAAGTGAATAAATACAAATATATCATGTATATATAATTTCATGTATGCATGTACAGTGTGTATACAGTTCTATGTATATACTATACATATTTATAAATATATATTTCTAATTATTAAAACAATTAATTTATGAATTTAGGAATAATTGAAATTTCGTTTTCAGCTTTTTTAATGAAATTTTCTTGTTTGTACTTTAATATTTTATATAATGAACTGCTTTTGCTTCAATGCAACTTCAAATTTGAATCATTAATGTCAAGACTCAATCTCAACATGCAGATACACTATTATTATAATAATACCTAACCTAATTTAATTTTTTTTAATTATTATATTTTACCTAAGGCAATTAAGATTATAAACATTAAGGTCATATTTTATTAATATTAAATCTCAAGATTTTTCATAAATTGAAATAATTATGCTTATTGAAATTAATATCCTTAATGTCGTGCAAACATAGTATGTTTCAAATTTCAATTATAAACATAAAAACATTTCAGTTCTTTATAAATAACTAAAATAAAAATTGAGCTTTTCAAATAATTCTTCGATTTCTTTCATTATGACTATTAAACAGAATTTTTTTTTTGGCAAGTGATAAAGAAGTGATGTTTATTATTACTTTGGAAATTAAAATTTTGGAAAATTTTCACGAATAGAAAAATCTAAGATATTTTGTACTTTAAGAAAAATATGTATAGAAAAAAATTTTAAAATAGCACACGTCGTATCTGAAGTCTGTGGGCCGTATTCAGCATTTCGATGTGAGGATACCTTGGTCACATGTATCCTATAAGCAGGGCCGTGCCTGAGTTCATGGCCGCCTGCGTGCAAGTTGGTAAAGCCGCTTCTAAACCATATGTGCAAAATATAGTTCCTTTTAATTAGAAAATATAATTTAAACCACAAACCATTTTTAATTAATTTTTATTAATAAATTACACCTATTATAAATTTATTAAAAGGGTTGGTGTGAGAGTAATGGAATGCTGCTCAATGTCTCTAAGTGCAATATAATTAGTTTTTCAAAAAAACGTTCTGTTGTCACTTATGATTACACTTTGGCAAGCGAAGTAGTTAGAAGGGTTACATTGGTGAGAGATTTGGGGGTTCTGTTTGATGTTAAATTGTCGTTAAGGCAGCATATTGATGGTATGTGCTCGCGGGCTCATAGGCGTTTGGGCTTTATCAAGAGACGTTCTAAGGAGTTCAGTGATCCGTTCGTCACTAAATCTTTGTACTGTTCAATGGTTAGATCAACATTGGAGTATTGTAGCGTCATACGGTCCCCGCTCTATCAATGTGATATTGATAGAATTGAATCGGTTCATAGACATAGACATATTTTGCCTCGAACTGACTCTTTTCTGTTGCCTTCGTACAAGTGTAGACTGAAAATGCTTAGTTTGGTTTCTTTGCGGAATCTCTCTATGCGTTTGATCTGTTGAAGGGTAACATTAAATCAGAATGTTTACGTAATAAAATAGTGAATAACGTTAACTCAAGGCTCCTTAGACAAACTAGATTTCTTAAGGAATTCAGGTATTCGTCTAATTACGCATCCAACGAGCCATTTAATAGATGCTCAAGTCTTTTAATCAGTTTCATTTTTTGTTCGAGGACTCAATCACTCGTAATTCTTTTAGGACTAAAATTATAAAATTTGTAATTAGCGAATAGTTTGTAAATATGTTGTCTTTTTTTTGGCAAGAAAATTAAATAAATAAATAAAATAAATAGATTAAAATCATTATGTTAAGAAAAATTAAATTTAACAAAATTAAAGATTACGAGCTCTCACTGTGAGAAATAGGTCTTGGTTTTGCTTTGTAGGGTTAATACAGTCTCGACTGAAGTGATTTTTGATATGAGTGAGATCTTTTGGCTGATTGAGAACATCCTCTCGAAGCTCCAAAACTCGAAATAATAGAATCTCAACTTTTAGTGAAGGTGAGATTTGACATGTTTTGGAATTTAAAGAATAAATATTAGTTTGGTGGTTTATTATTTTCAAGCAGTTAAGTGGACAAACGGGCTAGAAATTTAAATCATAGAAAAATATAAGAAAAGGTATACGTTGAGATAGTGAAAGTTGAAATGGAGTTTTAAAATTATTATTATCATCAATAAAATAAAATTCAAATATTATGTATGCATGTTGTATGTGTATATATGTCTGTATTGTACACATCGTCAGCATAATTTCTATAAATCAAGTAAGGACGTCAATAAAATATTCTAATTATAGAAAATAAATATACATTTCTGTATTAAATTTTATTGCTTTAATTTTTATTTGAAAATGAAAACAGAAACCACTGGAAATAT
The DNA here is from genome assembly GCA_964007475.1 of Hybos culiciformis. NCBI lineage: Eukaryota > Metazoa > Arthropoda > Insecta > Diptera > Hybotidae > Hybos > Hybos culiciformis. The sequence continues at coordinate 124,548,217 of OZ023273.1, forward strand.
TTATATGAAAATTTTAAATATTATTATTTACTAATAAATTGGAAATTAAATTCACAATGACGTGAATTATAAAAGAAATTAGAGGTGGTTCTATAATAAATAACTTTGTAACTTATTGTATCAGAATAACTAATTTATGAAATTCATGAAAAATTACGACATACGTATAAATATAAAAATGTTTTTCTCACTTTTCTTATATACATAGACAGGCCCGGCTCGTGGTTTTTTTTGTGTGTGTGCAAGGAATGATTGGCGCCTTTGAAAAAATTTTCAATTAGATACTCAAATGCTACAAAAAGCAAACACTAGCTAAATTCCATTTTTCTTGCCCGATAGTTGATCTGAAGTAATTTTTGATCAGTTTTAATTTTTGGAAAAGTTCTCTCACCTTTAGCAACTGAAACGGGTAAAGTTAGTTATACCACAAAGTAAGCATAAATAAGAGAAATTCATTCCATACAAAAAATTCATATTAAAAAAACTAAACAAAAAATGATAGTCTATATGAAATCACTATCCCAATTGTCGGTAATATGGTGTTCGCATTAGGAGAATATTTGTGGAATATGCTGTTTCAGGAATATTTCAGGAATATGAACTGGATTTATCATATAAAAAATATTAAGGAATTTGTATATTCCACTTTTATATTCCAGTTTGTCAGGTTTGGAATTCTACATTTATAGTTACTTTCACCCACTTTTTGAAATTTTGTTATAGTTGGATACAATTTTTTTTGTCAAATTCGAGTCAAAATGAAGAAAAAACAAAATAAAATTGATAAAAAGCGAGATAAAAATTTCAAAATTTTCAACAACAAACATTTTTTCTCTTTCTCAATTATTTTTTATACATCATCAAATTCCAGTTCACATCAAATATTGTAATGCGAACGGCAATTTGTTTTCCCGAATATAAGTAAATTATAATGCGAATAAGGTATAATGGGATAGCGATTTCATATTTTTTGATTTCATATTTTTTGTTTAATTTTTTTAAATTTGAATTTTTTGTATGGAATGAATTTCTCATATTTATATTTCCTTTATGGTAATACCCTTAAATCAGTGCATTTGGAAAGAGTTCTTCAACATTATTGTTATAAATCCAGTTTAAAATGTTTTCTGGATTAATATCATTTTCAATTTTGCGAGAGAACAATTTCAGATAATTTTGTAGTTAGTTTTAGTTGAAATTTAAATTTCATATTGAATTGTAGGCGCCTTTTCATTACTGGCGCCTGTGTGCAGTGCACAGTTCGCACACGCCTCGAGCCGGGCCTGTACATAGACATACCTATATTTTACAGTTAGTAATGTATAATGAAGGTAATATGCGTTCTAATAAACTATCGTATAAATAACATTTTATTAAAATTTCATAAGATTCAAAATAACGAATTATTTAAATAAATAAAAATTAAGTTCTTTGGTAAGGCGCTTAGCTTGAGAACGGCTGGACCGATTTAGTGAAAGAACAATTGGAAAAGCTGCGCAGAAAATCAGAAAAAAGTGAAAATGCTTTTTTTTATGGAATTTTTGTATAAACTTAAGACCATAACTCTTATTAATAAAGACTAGCCTACAGGGAAACAACTTTCGCGACTTCTAAGATAATGTTAGTTACATATAGTTTCGACTTAAATTGTGAAGTTTTCAGTTATTCATTTCTTGTTAATACACTTTTTCATAATTATATTTTATATTTGAATGTTTTTGTATTCTTTAATAAATTTGGAATTTCTGAGAAAATTATTATTTAAAAATAATCTAATTTAAAAAGTATAATTTACCTACTTAATTGAAATCTATAATTTTAAAAGTGTTATACGGTATTGTGTACTATTTTATATTTGCAAACATATACACTGTGTATACGTTTATGCATTTTTACGTTATAAAAATAAATATTAAAATTTACAAAATGGAAATTGAGTATATATTTATATAGAATTTGATTATTGATTCTTTCATTAGCTTTAAGAAAATATTATTATTATGATTGATTCCATTGTTTGAAAAACCTAATTCTCTTGGAATATTAGCCTAATATGTTAAGCCTAAATAAATGTTATTATTATAATAGCTGATGGAATTTAAGTAATAAATTGATTGGATATTGATACCTAGTTTTTGTCTCTGAATGAAAGTGATATTTAATTTTATATATAAAGTCAAAGAATTCATTTGCAAAAGAAAACCAACGTATTAAAATTATTCAAGACAGTTTGTAGAAATTTGAGAGCTTCAAAATTGTAGATCGTACTTTAATGGCGTTGGAATATATAATACACAATAAATAAAAAACTAGTCATTGACAATCTGTTTTAAAAAATGTTATGTTACGTATTTTTGGACTATTTGGTGTTGCTGCACTGTAGTTGATGTTCTGTTAGAAAGATTAAAATGTCAAAATTATTACGAAATATGGAAAAGATGATTTTTTTTAATTTAATATAAATTCTTTACGAATGAAAACTATTTTCATTAAAACACAAAATCATTAAATTATAAATTTTAATACATATAATGTATACCTTAATAACAGAAATAAATTTGGAAAGATTAAAGCATTTACTTAATTATGTATAAATGATGTTACATATATGCATATTAAATTGACTAAATTCAGTACAAAAATATATAATGTATTATTAATTAGATTTTTGATATTATTTTCATTCATTTTTCACTTCTGGTATTTTTGAATATAAATATTATAATTAGCCGCACTATGATATTTTTTTTTATTTATTTTAATCTAAAATTTAGTTGAAACAGTTAATCAGTTTTTTATTTTTTTCTAAATAAATAAAACAAATAGCTTATTTTAAAATAAATTTAATTTTGACGATTTTAATGATGACACGTGCCATTTAAATTAGTATCCGATTATTTACTGAATTGATATATTATTGAGATTGTATAATATGTTATTTGAATGTATTTTTGTATATGAATGAAAATAAAAAAAAAATTTAAAAATATATATTGACAAAATTTATCAAAAGAAAATGTTTATGATGTACAAATCAATTTTTAGGCCATTTTTCATCACTTTATGTTTTAAATATAATTTATAACTATACCTATGTCTCTGTCTAGTTGTGCGGCACTTAGATATTTGAAACTATTAAACTACTAATTTATGTATGGTTGAAGGAATCGGCATTCAATCGTTAAATTGAACTTCCAAATCCCTGAAAAAACCAATTTACTTTAATTCTCCATTATTATTTGAGTTATTGACTAGTCTAGGTTATAATATAAACATACAGTTTGAAATGTCCAAAAATGTTCAGAAGCAGCACAATTTCCACAGTTGAATTTATTTATTTAAATATTTTCATGTCGTCCGCGTAAATACGAAGGTCACAAGTCACAACTATATGTAGTTTTTGGAACTCTGCACGAACTAATCGAACATGCTCACAAAAACCATATACATTGTTTTTAAATTTAGGGTAGGACCTACATGCTTTACTATTATTATATTAGATATATCTAATCTTATACTATTTTATATATATTAATATTATAAATTTTTAGAAAAAATAAAATTCAATAGTGTGGTATTTATAATACATAGGTACTTAAAATAAATATTGGATTTATAATGTTTGCACACAGAAATAACTTTTTTTAATTATTCAGATTATGAATTAAATCTAAAAATGGTATAATTTCAAATGAAAAGATAAATAAAAAGCTTTCCCAAAACTTATTATCTGGCATATTTAATGTTTAATTTCGTTAGTGACAAACACTTTCGGTCACCCACATGTTTATTTGGTCCCAGTATTTTTTTTTTTTTTGTTGGATGTATAATAAGAATAAATCGTATTTACACATGTATGTTTTTCTATTTTTTTAAGAAATTTAAATTTTCTCTAATTGCTTGATCTCAATTAAATACTAAAATATATAGATAGAAAAAAGAATATTCAAGTATACCACATACTCGGGTATCTATACAATGTTTTCTTTTTAATTGAAATGTTTATGTGTATTGTTGTATGTATCGAAGATTTTTCTTTCAATCTTATATTGTTCAGGCTTTGAAGCCATCCAAGTTATTTATTTTATGAAACACAACATTTTTTGTATTTATTATTTTTTATTTGTTATAATTTAAATAATAAGATTTTTTTATTACGGATTTAGAGAATTATGTTTCGTAATCTCATAATTTACTATACATTTAAATTACATTTCTTTTGTACTTAAAGTTCTGATAGAATAATTAAAGCTAAAGGCATAATTAAAAAAAAAGGATATTTCTAGAAACGAGTCAGAATACTTGTTGCCAGGAATTCTATGTAGAATGTTTTCACTTTTAGAGAAAGTCTAGGTCAGCGGTCTACTTAAACTCTAATTGTAAAAACACAAAAATGAATACTGATTTTAACGAGTATATACCTATAATATTTATTTGTTCAAAAGAATTTTTCAATTTAGTAATTTCATTAGTTGTCATTATCTTCAGAGAAGATTGAAAATGGTAATTCCTTCATAATTTTTAAGAAAACAAAAATAACTTAACATTTTTTAATGTATATTGTAGCCCACTAGTTTGGGACTACTATGTAGGTTACATATTTCCAAAGATTGCAAAGATAGAACAAATGTTTTGAATTAATCTCTTGTACAATTTCCAGTTAGGGAGAATAGATCTTACTGATCCTAGAAAGAAATAATTAAGGGGATATTCTAAAGATTGCTGCAATAATAGAACCAAATGGTTTGAATGAACTTCTTGTAGAATTTGTGTAGAATTTGCTGTTAAGGAGAATATATCTCAGTATAATACTTACGGGCAAAATTCAATGTCAATTAGGTAGCTATAATTGTTGGATTTTGTTGGAAATTATTTTTTCTAGGTTTACACTTCTTTAAAGCTGTCTCTGCTAAAAGTTTTTTCACTATGCAAGATAAGTTATATACAACAATTTCAGCGGGAAAGTTAAAATATGAATTATCAAAACTTAATACAGACGACGGATGCTTCTTTTAATTCTTAAGTATTTAAAAACAATTCTTTCATATTATTGATTTTTTCACATAAAAATTATTATAATTACTATAATTACTAAAAATGTGATTTCCAAATTCCAACCCACTACTCTACTTCCTGTTTTTAATATTATATTTAAAAGTAATATTTTAATTTAAATTTTTTGTTTTATATTAAGTACATATTGAGAATTATTGAAAAAACTATGAATAATTTATTTCAATATGTATATTTCTTTAATCATATATTGATATTGGTATATATTTCTGATGCATTTCTTTATTGATGCATTAAAAATGCTAATAGCTTGCTAGTAGCTTTATGGCATATACTCATCGAATTCTATTGTTCTGTGCTAATTGGAAATTAATTTAGAAAATGATAGAAATTTAATTGTCGCTATGCACGGCGAAAAATTTACTTTAATTTACATACCGGATATATACTAGAATTTAAAATTAGTTTTCTTGGAAAAAGTTAGTATATTCGTCATTTAAGGCGCTTTATTGTTTTCTTTTAAATATTATAAAATGATTTTTTTTTTTTTTTTTAAATTAATTTTAGTTTAATGAAACATTATTCTGTATTTTTATTATTGAAATTGTTTTAAAAAAAATGTTTTCGAAAACAACCATTTTATATTTAGAGCATGCATAATTATAAAATTTTGAATGATGTGTAACTCTGAACAAATGTATCTGTTAATACCGGAAATAATGTATTTTGTTTGTATGCATACCTACATATATATTTATTTTACATATATTTATTTTTGCATTATTATTGTTTTTTTTTTAAGTGTACACTTTTGTCTTTTATGACTAAAATTTAGTTTATAGAAAAAATGGACAAATATTTTGTTGATCAAAAATTTATGTTTAAATTAGGGCATATCCTAATTCTTAGGAATATATTGCTTAAAGGAGTATTTTTTTCTAAATTAAAAAATTATTTTGTACGAATGCCTGGGCCGGTTGAAAACTTCCATCTCGAGAAATAGAAACTGAACAGAATATAGTGCATATTTTGCAGGTCAAAATTGACATAATAGTTTAATAGTTGAAAGCATTTCCACGAGATTTCAATCTTCAGGTCTCACTTTTTTTCCAAATTATCTTTTGAGAACACAAGGAAAAGTTATAAATTTACTTTTCTTTATACTCGTTTTATAAATTGATTATTCTACAGAGACTGGATTATCCGGTAATTAACATACAGAATAAGAAACCACTGTTCATACTACACTATCAGAAAATAACACAGTTTTAAATACAATCATTCTGATATTATTTGATAGATGACCATTAATTTTTATATGTACGATATATTCTGTCTTTTCTGTTAAATAAGATTTTATTGAATATTAATTTTTTTTAAGCATTTCTTCTTTAGACTAATAACGAAATTTTTTTTCTTATTTTCATTAAGTATAATATTATAATCAAAGAAAAAAATAATTACAAAATGCAGAGATATTATTAATCTTAAATAATTATGTTATCATAAAAAAATTAATAAAATATAATAATAATTCAAAATAATCAAAATCATAACAATAATTTATTCATATTACGAAGTAGGTATACTTTTTTTCTAATAACTTTCTATGATTTTTTATGTCACAGTTGCAACTGAATTTAATGCCTACATATATATATATACATAACCTATATACATAGCCTATATATACATAGTACATACTATACATATAAAATGTTGTATGTCTTGTGCATACAGTGAATATAAATTTTATTTCCATATATATGTACATGAGAAATTGAAAAAAAAAAGAAAAGATTTTCTTATTCAACTGAGAGAAATTTCTAATATTGAAAAGAAAAAAGCTCTAAATTTATTTTGATCTACAATATTTACATACACTTTAATTTTTCTCGGGCAGGGCTATGTACACGCTGCCTGACTTTTTGATTTAAATTATACATAAAATCAATCTGAAAATATACTAATGAATTTTTGACTATTCTAAACAAACTAACTAAACAAACAACAAAAGAATTACCTAAATATTCAATGATTCGCAAATATTTTCATTTAAACTTAGTATATTAGGGTCAGTAAAAGCGATTATATTCTAATTTATGTAGAATCTACTTAATACCCGTCTTATACATTTATTTTTCATGTTTTTTTTCACTACTATTTTCATGAAAACAATAAAAAAAAGTTAAATCACATCTTTGTTATTCAAATAAAAAGCTATGTTGTGCTTATTTTCATTGGCCTTTGACATTTTAAAATTAAACAATTACTTTTCTTTTGATTTGTGACGTTTTTGTTCAATAAGGAGTGAAACAAGGCATGAAAAAGGGAATGTGTGAAACGGGTATTAGACTCTTAAAGATTAATTTAATTTGGCCCGAATGAAAATGGAATGTTTAAAACGGGTATTAGACTCTTAAAGATTAATTTAATTTGGTCCGAATTAAAGATATTAGTTATTAGTAGCACTAATTATTTTTTTCATATTAAGTAGTTTTTCACAATATTTTTTATGTTTATGTAAATAGTAATGTCAATCAAGATTTATTTATTATCAAGATATGCGACTATCAAACAATTTTTTGAAATTTTAGTCAGCTAAATAAACGTCGTTTCGACTTATTCAAAAATCATAATTTTAATTCTAGTTGGAGACTTTTCAAATTGGAATCGTTAAATTTTAATTGGCCTGGCTAAGGAATAAATTTGAAAGCTTAATTTTACATATTTTTTAAATTTTTTTTATTGATATAGGAAAATTTACTAAAAATAATTTATCATTGTTGCATATCGTGTAGAATTGCTTTTACTGGGGATTTTTTTTTTAGCTAAATTAAAAAAAATAAGAATTAGATTGAATTGAATGAAACATTGAAGAAAATTAAGATGATTTACCTCAATGTAAAGCATATTGAAGAAAATGTATTTGGTTTTGTGTTTTAATTTTGTGAGAATTATATATATTATATATATGCTATACGTATGTAATGTATGGATAGATGGTAAAATATTAAAAGTGGAAATTAAATTTAAAATGATAAATTTTATTTTTTATTTTTTTAAAAATAAAAACGAACAATATCGTATTAAAGATTAAATTTATTTATGTATATCAGCGAGTTTTTCTATTCGAACTTTTATTGTTCTTTTGGCGCCTTCAAAAATATTTGAAAATTGCATGTATAAATGTTTTTCCCATTGTGATGACCATATTAACCCAATTGAATAAATTTAATGAAATCAGAACAATATTCATAAACTTAAAATTCAAGACAATATGATTTAATTTTAATGTTAAACTATGTCAGAGAAAATAATTGTCAAATCTACGCAAATACTTCATTATCAAATAATAATAATTCTATATAGAATGAACCATGAAACTTATTTTTAAAAATAAAATAATCTAAAAAATTTAATAATATATGGTTAATTTCTCTTCCCAAAAAAACTGCATTTGAATAAGATTTATATACCAACTTTTTGAAAATCATAACTCACCTAAGGCCAGTAACATCACAATTTTTATTTTTATTTCACATGAAGAATATTTTTATAATATTCAGGACTAATTAATCTTTTTTCAAAGGATAAAATTTAATTTATTTGAAACTGAATTAAAAATTTGGAAAAATTAGACCTTAAATAAAAAATAAAATAGATTTCGATCGTTTTCCTGTGTTTTCAATATTGAAAATTTATTTTTAATCACATTTTTGTTCTTATATATAAAATCTGAATATTTTGTTAAAGAAACTTATTTTATGCCCTTTTGAACAAATTCCACTAATGATGACATCAACATACCTACTATTATTTCACTTCATTCATTTAAGAAAAAAATAACCAAAATTTCTGACACATTCCAATTTATATTGCAGTTACTTTATTTCTATCTAAATTCTAAAATAAAGTTTTTTTTTTATATTTTCTATTTTATCTCATTTTGAATAGAAAAAGCCGCACATTTTGAATATTGTTAGATTTTAATTCAGAAGAAGAAGAAGAAGAAGAATAGAAAAAGGGAAATATTTTTAGAACACGAACTTTTGAATTTAAATTTTAAATTAAACAAAAATAACAAAACAGTATGAAGTTTAGCATAAAATTTTATAATAGATATTAGAAATACACATATTATATGTATAAATGTATACTATATATATAATATGTATTTTAGATGAGATTTGTTTCTTTTTAAGATAATATTCATATATATGTCTAATATATTGTCTACATGGAAATCATTGTACTTTTATTCTTCCTGCAAAGAATGAAAGTTTAAGTAATAATTGCTACTTAAATATTTTATTTATCGATTTTTATTTGATGATCATTAGCCTTCAATTTTTTTATTAAAACCTTTTTATATCTGATATGTCTAAACTTTAGGACCATATGATCTAAAATTAAATATCTAGTATTTTACTGTATAGTTTAGTAAAAATTACTTTTACCTGCTGTTATAAGTACTATAGTTTCAAAAAAACGTTCATTATAATACCGATAGGGTTAAATTACAAATTTCTGGGACAAATTTGATCATTGTGCGTTGTCCTCTATGTAAATCTATGCCATTAGGCCTTTTTAGATTATGAGGAATGCATCTGGTTCGTTTCCGTCTTTCTCGTTCTTTGTCACTCATTTGCATACAAAAATAAATATCTCGAGGGAATTAACTAGATAATATCATATAATATTTAATACACTTATAATAAATATATAATAGTGGAATTTTGAAAACATAAAAAAAATATAATAAAATTCAATTATGTATTCAAATTTTAAACTACTAAAAAAGCCCTTGTCCTTTAAGATTATTCGATTTGTAAACTAAATATGTAAGTAATTAAAAAAAAAAACAAAAAAAATTAAACCAATTTTTTTAACACAGTAGTTTTCACCAAACAACAATTTTTATTGTTTTGGGCTATTAATGAACAATATAGGGTTAAATTAAACAAAATATTAAATAATAATTTAAATAAGCAAGATAAAATAACTTTAAGTTGCTACAAGAAGCATCTACTCTTGAAGATAATTTTCTGATCTTGAAGAGAAGCTATAAACATAAAATAGATACACATAAATATAAATATACTATATGTACACATTATTAAGAAAATGTATTTTTTTTACCAAGTTAACTAAATGTTTTTGTTTAGTTAACTGGGATTTTATTTTTTTCGTGAATAAACCTTATAATTTCTACAGAACGAAAGATACAGTGGAGGCTTATCAAATTTTGAATTTAAGACTATGTGATAATTGACTGATAGATAAATTTTTGGACAAAAAGAAACTTTTAAAATAAATAAATAAATAAATACACAATATAATAAAAATAAATTAATATCGAAATTTTATGGAAAATTAAAAATACCAAAAATAAAAAAAAAAAAATTATAATAATTAAACTGAATTAACGAAAAAAAAAAAAAAAAATTAATTTTTTAAAACGACAAATTTGTATAATGAATTATATAATTCCAGTTTTGATTAAAAATTCAATTTAATGTTGAATTACTTGGATTATTATATATTCAATCAGTGTTTGAAAAACACAAAATTATTATCGAATACGATTAATAAAATAAATTTAAATATTTTTAAAATAAAATTTATCAAACTGAAAAATTGTATAAAATATTATTTATTACCACATCCGCCAAAATTGAACTGGAGCGGATTGTGGTAAAAAATTTATTACAAAATTTTGTTAAAATAAAATGCAACAGCAACAACAAATTGATTTACAGAACGGTCCAATAGCAGTGGGATCACCGGGCGGTGGTGGAACAAGTGGTGGTTTATCATCATCACCGCCCGGTGCATTTGGTACGACCGCTAAGCGCACTATGAATGGTGGTCGTTTTGATTTTGAAGATGGTGGTACATACTGTGGTGGATGGGAAGAAGGAAAAGCACACGGTCACGGTGTATGTACGGGACCAAAACATCAGGGTGCATACGCTGGTGCCTGGAATTATGGTTTTGAAGCATCTGGTGTTTATATTTGGCCAAGGTGAGTTTTTAGGATGAATTTTTAATTATTATTTTTTTAATTGACGAACCAAGCATGTCATAAAATTCTTTAGTTCATTCCCTATAACCCAAAATTCGCTTATGCCAATACGAATTATTCACTAAATTTATGTGAATTACTAAGGATCCGTATAATTTCGATTTAACATTTTTTATATTCCTTCAATATCATCACAATAACATTTAATGAAAACATATAGTTAGTTCGTTTTTAATTTTTACAAGAATATTTGGAGCAGTTTCTTCAAGATTTAAATAAACAAACACAAGTTGGACATTAAAATTGCAAGCAATTAAATATTAATATTAGAAATTTCCCATAATTTCTATTTAGTTATTGACTATTAAATTTTATTTGAAAATTATGCGAACTTTGATTTATTACTAAAATAATTTATCATTATTGCTTGAAACTAAACAGGGTCAATCTTCCATATTTGTACAGTAAAATATTTTTGTTACAAATTTTTTCCGCAACCCAAATTTATTTTAGTTCCTATTTTCAATTTTCTTTTTTACTTAGTTCATAAAATTACTTCATAATGTAATATGAAATATTTTAATTTGCAAAAAAAAAAAAATTAAAAAATATATTTTATTGATTCTAGAAATATTGGCCTTTTTTGTATATTGAATGTTCTATTTTTTGTTCGTGATTTTTATACAAAAAAAAAAATTTAAATAATGTAAATTTTCAAAAATCATCTAAATTACAATGTACATTATAATAAGTACATATTTATTTATTTATATCTATGATTGCATATACAATTAGACATAACAAGCATCTCTACTATAAATTTTTTTATATATGTACTATTTTTGAATATAAGTATATTATACTTAGTTTTTTTTGTTTTTTTTTTTTCTGCACTACTCTATTTTATTTCGACAAAAAAAAAACATTATAAAAAGCTTTTAATTTAGGATACATGAAAATAAAATTTAAAATGTGTGTGCTTTAAAAACATAAAAGTTCATTAAAACTTAAAAAATTTACTGAGAGTTCAAAATCTATGTATACCTACTACATACATAGTGAAAGCATGAAAACAATTTGTCCGTCTTTATAACATGTGCTTCAATATATCACAATTCGTGGTCGTCGTCGTTGTTATTATATAAGTATATACATAATTTCATGTAGAATATAATAAAACATTATGTTATAAAAACATTATTATTAGATATTATTGTTGTATACATATTTTACATATAATTTTAATTAAAATAATAAAAAAGAATTTTAAAAAACTGGACCAGACGGAACCAACAATATAATTATTCAAAAATGGGATATTTATTCTATATATATGTACATATTTAATATAATTTTATGATATTGATATAAAACTTTTAGCGTTGTTGAACTTAATATATATATAGTTAAAGATAAAACAGAAACTTGCTTTTTTGTTTAATTAATTTTTTTTTTTTTTTTAGTTTAAAGTTCTTCAAAGTAATATTCCGGGGCGAATACATAAATATTTCATTTTTAATAAAATTTCAGAAAAATAAAAAAAACATGTTCTAAAAATATTAAATTAATTATTTTAACTACATAAACTAAAGATTTCCTTGTAAGTAAAACATGATATTCAGAATTTGTAGTTTGTCCATTTTTCAACCACACTACTGACGATTTAATTTAAAATATTATTTTCTTTCAAAGTTTAAAATTTTCTTAAATTTCTTTAAAAAAAAAATTAATATAACTTATACATTATAAAATATAAAATTTTTTCTTTTATTTTAATTATGACTTTGATTGCATTTTAAATAATTTTTGTTTGTACATAAATTATTTCCGGGTCGACAAGGTAATTAACTTTTATTCGTGAAATTTTAAATATTTCCATTATACATATACCTATAAAATTTAACATCACATTAATCTTTTACTTGTAATAATAAACTCTTTAAAAAAACTTAAATAAATTAGTCTTTGTATAATTTTACATTATAAATATAATTTTCCAAGAGACGGCAGTTTTTGTTAATAAAATAAAGCTAGGATAAAAATTGTTACCTTTAGGTTACTTTATACTTAGTTAAAAATGTATTTAAATTTAATTTTTTATACACAATAAAGTTCTGTTATTATAGCAGTAATTAATTTGTTGTAGGTACATATTCAAGTGGAAGTTTCATACTTTTTACTTCTTCATAATGTACATATAGAAACTAGACTATTTGCTGATTTTTATATCGGGTTTGAAGCTTATTGTGGCAAAATAAATTTATCCACAATTAAATGTATAAAATCTTAAAAATAGTAACGGCATGGGTTTGGCCTATTTCTTGGCTGCTGGTTGTAATATAATAATAAGTTACATTTATTATTTTGCAAATAAAAAAAAAACTTTAGATATCGAAAATTATATTAAACTCTCTGTATATTTTTTTATTTCTAAACTAGTGGTTCATCTTTCGAGGGTCAGTGGCAAAATGGCAGACGGCATGGACTTGGTGTTGAGCAGAGAGGTCGTTTGATTTACCGAGGAGAATGGACTGCTGGTTATAAAGGTAGATATGGTGTTCGTCAAAGTGCAACATCAACAGCTAAATATGAAGGTACATGGGCATCAGGATTACAAGACGGTTATGGTTCCGAAACCTATGCTGATGGAGGTGAATAATTGTCATTGTCGAGATATAATATTATTTATTATTATATTGTGCTTTAAATTTTAGGTTCCTATCAAGGTCAATGGCAGGAGGGCAAGCGCCATGGTTACGGTGTTCGTACATCAGCGCCATTTGGTTTGGCTTCACACTACCGGCCAAAATCTTTGCACACATCAACAACTTCTTTAACAAACGAAAATGCAGATCCTTCTGATAAACGTAATCATCGGATGGAAGATATACGTGGTGGTTTCGTTCTTAGAGCTAAATCAGATGACGAGCATTGTAGGAGAAATAGTTTATCAGAAAAGAGTAAAAAAGGATTATTTTCGGTGAGTTTTAATTTGATTTGGAGGCCAGTTTGCAAAATTCTAGGATGCATTGCATTTGGATAACAAAAAGAGTTTTAATATCTTAAGTCTCGTATACCGTGAAGCCAAATAATACATACAAGTACATTGGACGATAGCTATATATATAAGTTTTTCAATGTTCTAAAATTATGCATAGAATTTTCATTCTACATTGGCCAAGGCTATTTTTGATACTTAATATTAAAATACTCAATAACTCATTATTTATTCTAGGGGCTCAAAATGAGAAAGCAAAAAAGTGTGGGCGATTTAGAAAAACGAGGTACTGGAGCTTCTGGAAGTATACGTTCTACAGTATCAACAGCGTCGTGGATAAGTACTGGTTCATCTCAATCTATTTTGTCGCAAAAGTAAAAATATTCGTGTCCTTTTTTATATAAAATAATTAAAATATTGCAAATTCAAAACATTAATAATGCAGTCGTAATTGTGATAATTAAATTTTTTTCTTAAAACTAAGTTGTGGTTACCAATTTATGTATAACTCTTTTCATAAGTTTTCAAAACTGACATAATATAAATAAATAGAAAATAATTGGGAACTACAATATCATAATCGAAAATCAATTATAACTTGAAATTCAAAACCATTTCAATGTATTTTTGAGAAATTGCCAAACATTGAATTTACATGATGTTAAATGTCACTTTTAAAAATAGGAATTTGTCACATATTATACAATTCAGCATAGTATTAAAAGTAAAATTATGATTTAAAAAAAAAAATATTTTATTTATGTAAAGTAAGTTAAATAATGTTGTATTTTTTGAAAAAATATTGAAAATTTCGTTTATTAAACTAAATAAAATTTAGCCTCATTCTTTATTATTACATAAATTACATATAAAAATTTCTCTAATTTAATTGGAACATTATGGCTGCATTTACAAAAAAAATTGTTGTTTCTACATGTGCAATGTACATATGATTGTTATTAAAATCATAAAATTTTATAAACAGATCAGCTCATACGGAATCAAACGCTAGTTTTACAGTAGATGAAGAACATTTAGATCCAAGTGTAGTTGAAACGTATATGGGTGAATGGAAGCGTGACAAGCGTGATGGTTATGGTATTTCAGAACGTAGCGATGGTCTTAAGTAAGTTGGTATTATGCTCAAATTCATATTAACTTATATATTTTTTACTACCAAATTAAATAATTAAATTTTCAATAAAAAACTCTCATAATAATTTGAAAACAGGTTAGGTTTTTTATAATTGAGTCTACATAGAAACAGAATTCATAAGTATTTATCTTGTATTTATATTGTATACACTCGAGGTCCATAACGAAAATAAATATTTTCTTTTAACTTTCACAATAGATTAATTTTAAAATTAAAAGATTTAAAATGGAAAAAGAGAATCGGTATGACTTCATATTTGGTACTAAGACTCAATTTATTTCTCTTTATTACCGAAGAATTTCATGGAAAAACTAGAAACTTTAAAAAACCAAACATTTTTTGTAATATTTGGATGTATATCAACTGCTCTGTGTTAGAAATAAAAAGGAAGTTAAAACGAAAATCAAATTCTTTTTTTCTTTTGAGTCTTTAAAAACTGATTATTTTCTGATGTATTTTGGTATTTGAAATGCAATACTAATTTTCTTAATTTTTTTAGGTACGAAGGAGAGTGGCATAATAATAAAAAGCATGGCTATGGTGTGACAACGTTTCGCGATGGTACAGTAGAAGAAGGCAAATATAAAAATAATGTTTTAATTACTAGTCAAAAGAAAAAGCATTTGTTTCTTATAAGATCACGTAAATTTCGAGAACGTATAGAAGCATCGATACAATCAGCACAACGTGCGTCTAAAATTGCTTTACAAAAAGCTGATATTGCTATTTCAAGAACATCAACCGCTAGAAGTAAAGCAGAATATGCCGATAGCGCTGCTGATCACGCTCGCATCGACTGTGAACATGCAGTTGGCACAGCAAGAGAATTTGCACCAGATTTTAAACCTTCTGTCCTAGAACGTTTTGAAAGATTAAGATTTCGTGAACGATTTATATCTAATCCTGATTCAGTGAGCAGTCCTACGCAAATGGCTAATAAAATAAATGCGCCGCAGCAGCAACCGCCAACTATGAAGCAACAGCAATTGCAACAACAGCAACAACAACAACAACTACAACAATTGCAACAACAACAGCAGCAGCATCAACACCAACAACAACAACACCAACAACAACAACAACACCAACAACAACAACAACACCAACAACAACAACAACAACAACAACAACAACAACAACAACAACAACTGCATCCACAACAAACAACATCAGCATATCAACAAGCACAATCCAATCGAAGGGCATCTTTAGCCAAACAGCAATCTTATGAATATTCAGTTCCGAGTAGCATGTATTCGCAACAAGTTTCGCCACAATCAGATTTAACGCACCACATCAACAAACACCAAGAACAGCAACAACAAATGTATGCAATGCATCATCAAAATCAAACATCCATGAATACACCTTCATATCAAATGCAGCAAGGACAAATGAATAGTGCAGTAATAAATCAACAAAATATGCCTTCTCAATCCTACAATACTCTAAGTGTAGGTACTCCTGACACTCGACAGAGTGTTCAAGATGTACGCAATCAAATGTATGCTGAAAATTATAGCAATCAAGGTCAACAGCAACAACAACAATTAAATGAAGAACAATCACAAATGTTAAATATAAATAATCCAGCAACATCTTTAAGACGTGGCTCCCGACGTGTTAGTGATACAACTTCTAAACCAATGTTAGGTAGTATAGGACAGCAATCTTCAATCGATCATTTCGATCATTATAAAAGACCACCAAGTAGAGATAATAGTGTAGATCGATATGCTCGGGCGGCAAGTCGTTTAAGTGGTGGCTTACAATCAAGAGCTCCTTCTGTAGATCGAACTACAAACCCAGTTAGCAATAGTAATGGTAATACAAATAATCCATCAGCAACAAATTCTTCACAAGATACTCCAGATAGAAATGTTCGCGCTAGCTCGCAATTTAGAGGTGCAACTCCTGTACGAACGACAGGGAACGGTTCAATACCAACTGGAACTGGTGGATCACGAGGCGGTACGCCCAGTCTGCATAAGAGAAACATAGAACCAGTGTATTCAAGTCCAAACCAACCATTTGAAGACGTTTTGCTTAGGCAAAGGACTCTTGGACAAGACATCATTCCTTCACCCTCGCAACCGAAAAGAACTGAAAGTTTATTTGTACCCCCATCTCCTGCAACAGCAGCAGGAGGTGGTGCGGCAGAAAAAGTTAAGCTTAAGGTAAGCAAAACGCAATACATTTATTTTAGTGCTATATTAGAATATTGATAAGCGAATAACAAACTTTTTTCAAAGCTAAAAAAGGGAGCATTTTAACTTTTGAATCCAGGGGAATATAAATAAAACATATTTTACTATACAATTCCTTGATTGAAGTTGAAGAATTGTACTTGAAGACTTTTTTTTTATTATACCTATATTTATGAACTTTGATGAAGGGTCGTTAACGTTATCAGTTTTGTCAATCGGGTAGAGTAAAATAAATCTGGCGCGGAAATTCTCTCGAAATATTGAATTTTAGTTTATTTGTTAGGGAAATAGTGACAGAAATTAAATCAAATTAAAAGTAGTATAAACAGAAAATTGAACCAAGAAAATGTTATCCCTCATGATTCATTATTTCATTAACCTGTCTTGTATAATAAATGCGAAAATATATTTTTTTTATTTAGGTAATATGGAAAATATATATAAAAAAAAACACTTTATGATGAATATTATTCTCTGAATGATTTTATTTTTAGGAAAAAAATTTAAGTTTTTCAAAGATTCATTAAAATAAAAAAAAAAGCAAATATTTTTTTAATGAGAAAAAGAAAAATACTCACATTATGTGTTTTATCGAAGAAGATACATATAGGCAAAATAAACAACAAAAAAAAATTATATTTATAATTAAATGAACATAATATATTATATATAGAGGAGATAGGCATTAAAGAATGTCGTGAAAACTCTTAAACATTTCTCATTTCAAACAGTTTTTCATTTAAATTCGAATGCTACAGACTCAAGACAATAATGAATTAAAGCAAAAATTTCACAAAAAAAATAAAATAAATAAATAAAATATATATATAAAATGAAAATGAACAATAAATAAAAAATTAAAATTGAATAAATTACAAATAGTAGTTTGAATTTTAAGAAAATAATAATAATAATAATTCACACAATTATTATATTTTATTATAAAATAGTTTTGAATTTTATTTATTTTTTTTTTTTCATTAGTGATAGTGAATTTCTATCATCACATAGTGTAGTATAGACTTTTAGATATTTACTTACATACCATATTATTATGTACATTGTACATAAATTTATATACATACAATATTTAACTTTTTTAAACGAGAATTATGTATACGATTTTTTTTTTTCATCTTTAAAAATTTGAATTTTTTTTTTCTATACTAAATATTTTTAACATTAACATAAAAATTGTTTCTTTTTTTTTTGGCAATAATGTTGTGTGCTTTTATGAACTCTGCTGCTGTGTAACGCATGAAAGAAAGTTTGTGATGTAATTTTCTTGCAATTTTTGTAAATATATATATTGTATGCAAAAAGAGGGAAAATTAAGAACAAAAAAAATCTAGGAAAATTGAATTTGAAAAAAAATAGGTTTTTTTTTTTGTTTTTAATTTGATAAATTTTTATTTTTTTTTTTTGTAAAATTTTATCTTGAAAAATTAAATAAAAAAAAAAAAAACAAAAATATCTACAGCAATTTTATGTCAAAATAAAAATACAAGAGTTTTGATCTATAAATTTTTTTTTTTTTGGATCTGAATCTGTTGTATAAATAGAAAATTAAAATGTTTATTATGATCTTTTTTTTTTCTTTTTCAAGTTTTGATGGGGGTGGAATAATTTTTAATTTCACTTTATAAATAAAAATTATTATAAAAAAAAATAAATATGGTTCCTTTATATTTTGCACATTAAAAATGTAAACATCAACAAAACATTGAAGAGAGATACGTTTGTCAAGTTTTTATTCTGAAGATGATCTTTATATAAATATATATATATATTAATTAATTGTATATACATAACCTAGAGATTATCTTGAATAGATATAGTGATTAGAACGGCATAGAAGAATTATTAAAGATATCGCGTTATTACAAAAACTGAAACATTTTTAGGATTGTTTTAAATTTTTTTGATTGATTGAATTAAACATTACGTCTTTTTTGACAAAAGTACAGAATAGTTGTTCATAAATGAAGAATGGAGTTTGATTTCTCGACTAGTTCGAATCGAATCGACATCTATTCAGATTCTAAATTTAATTAAGAACAATTTTCACCCCCAAATCGAATCCTACAATCGAAGTTATACTAATTTTATCGATATTCCAATTAAAGTTTTAATTTGAAATTATTCAACCATGAAAATTGAAAATTTGTAATTGATTGCTATTTGCTACTGCAATAATGTTTATAAATGCTTTTGTTTAGTTTGCGAGTGTAACACTAAAAAAAATTTTTTTTCACACTCATTTAGATTAAAATAATTGCTTGATTAGTATCAACATTACGGTTTGATTTGTGGAATTCATTCAAAATTACTTTATTTTCAACTTAATATGTGCCGTGTCGGGTACACATAGAATTTTGCTTATAAAAATTTTTATGAATTATTTTGATTGCGACAGTTTAATAAATTAGTTTTATAAGCATCATTATTCTTGAATTGTCTCTGCAGAATTCAAAGTATTTCTCTGTAAGAATAAAGTAACGAAACAAAGTTGGATTTTTTTTTATTATTGTCAAAAAAATAAATTTTTATAATGGATTGGTATCCAGAGGATGAAGAAGAAGAAGAACTTATGTTTTCTCCAGCTTTGCTGGCTAGAAGAGCATCAGAAAGCTGGATTATAGCACCACCAGTAGAGGTATAAAATTTGGAATGAAAAATAAATCAATTATTTATATTGTGATTTAACAAATTTAATAAGTTTGTCAACTAAATGTTGATAGAAAAAAAAATAAGAAATTGGACCGGCAAGGTTTGAAATTTTCTGGTTTTAACATAGAGAGTGTTGGGAGAGAATTGAATGTTCAATAGGTAAAGAGGCAACCAATATGGATTTTCCATCCTTCTTTTACTTTTAAATGTTTAATGAATGAAATTTGTAAAATTGGCTGATACTTTGATTTTACAGCAGTTTTCGTTGGGTCATAATTTCGTGATGCGAAGAATTTTACAACCAAATGTTTATTTCGTTATGTTTGTTGAAAAAGTCCGGAGAATTTTTCATTTTTTTCATCAGCTTTTATTGGTATATTTTCAGAGTGTTCCGATTAATGTTACACTGCAAAGGAAAAAATCGTTGCCTGATTTTCAAGAATTACCACTGAACACTGGTATGATGAGTCGTGAAGAAGTTTCTATGTTAGGTTCAGCACGTCGAGAAGAAGTTCGTAGGCAAATGGAAAATAATGAAAGATTGAAAGCAAATCCCCTGTTATATTTAGTTAGTCCGCAAGTTAAGGTAAGAGATTAATTTGTAATTAAGTTATTAAGTGTATATATGGTATGAAAAGTACTATATAAATCCTAAAAAATTTAACTATACCCAAGTCCAATACAAATAATTTTATATTCATAGTGAAATCAAGATAAATTAATTTAAACAGTTTGGTGTACATTTTGTTCCATTTCGGAACTTCTCTTTTCCAACGATCTATAAGTAGGTACATAAATATTGCTTCAAATCCTGAAATGCCAATGCAATGGCAATGGAAATTTCATATTTTTGGATTTCTGGAGCTTATACTCATTGGTTTGGGGATTATTTTGTATGTTTTTTAAAAATATTTTTAATTAATATCATCCACCGCATTCTTGATTTATACATAACTCATGTTCTCACCACGATTCATCGCGGAAAACTTGGTTCAGATATTATTTTAAATATAGCTGTAGCATCGGGAGTTAGCTAGAAAGTTTCATACATCAATAATTCATAAGATTCTAAATTTAATTCTATTTTATTAATGAACTTAAAGAAAAACAATATTTTCTTTTTTCAGGATTGGTTTTCGCGTCAGCAATTAATTTTACTGGTTCTGATTGTCAATATTGTTTTGGCAATAATGTTTGTTAAAATGCTTACATAGCGACCACTACCATCACTAATGTATCATTTGAATTTTGAAAAGTCAACGTGATATTCAGTATCAATGACACATTTTTACAGAAGAACAAGAGCATTATAAACAAAATTTTTTAAAATCAAACTAAAATAAAATTTAAAATACAATTTTTGAAAATAATTAAATAAATAATGCAATAAACCAAATATAATTTTTTTTTGTAAAAATATTTAAAAAAAAAAATCAATATAATCAAAAATATTCGTAAAAGATTTAAATTTACTAATTCATATAAACGATAAAAAAAAAAATAAAAAAAAATTTTGTACAATTTCGACGGCCTTGGTATATTAGATCATTTTGGCCTTTTGAAGTCAAATTTTTAATTTTAATGTGGATAATATAGTGTTGGTTTTTTGATTGTAGGCATTCTTTTAAGTGAAAAGAAAATATTTTGATAGAATTATAATAATTACTATTTCAAAAAAATTGTGTTTTGGAAAAAAGTATAACAGTGGGAAAAATTAAATTCTAAATTAAAGCTTATAACGATACATAATTTTTTATCAAATTACTTTTTAACTATTTAGCAAATATTAGTCTATAGTTGAATTTTTCAGTTCTTAGTTAGCTTAATTTTTTATCGAATCCAATATTTCATATGTTATGTTATGTTTGTAACATTTAGATTTTAGATCGATTACATAGAAAAATTTTTAAAGATAATCTAGAAATTCTCAGAATAGAAATATATATATATATATATATTCTTGTTTGGAGTAAATTTTCATTAAGAATTTAATTTTTTTCCAAAAACATAACTAAAAAGAAAGATAGGGAAATTTGACTTTATTTTAAATTGATTTAATGTACTAGTTGTCAAAATAAATGAATATAAAACTGACTTATTAATTAGAGTCAATATTTTTGAATTTTCTTATATAAACTTAAAAACAAAAAAAAAACATATTTTAATTTATAAACAATTTGTCAATCCATCTTTTATAATGAAGATTAATTGAAGAATATATAATGGAAAGTTTTTTTTTTTTTGTAATATAAATATATTATATTTATATATTTTCGCAATTTGATGTTAAAAAAAAAATAATTTTTTTTTGATTCTTATTATTATTATTATTATTTTATTTTAAAAGATTAAAAAAAAAAGAAGAAAAAATAAAAAAAAATTGTTAACTTTGAAAAATGTTATATATAATTAATTATGCAATATGAATATTTATTTTATGAACTCAAAAGCATTATTTTTCTCTACACTAGTTAAGGAAATATATTTCAATTAGGATTTTATTTTTAATTTTATTAAAAAAAAAAAGAATTCGCGTATAAATAGTTTTTTGTTTTAACTTTAAAATCTTGTTTTCTTTCAATTTATATTTTTGAAGTAAATTTGGTACATTTTTTTAAAAATGGCAACACTTTTTTTTTTTTTTTTTCAAAAAATGTACTGTTAAGTATTAAGTTTATTTAATTTAATTTAATTTTTTTTTTCTAAATCTTAATTTGAAATTTGATTTGACTTTATAATTTTTAAAAGATTGATTTCCATTTAAAGAATTTTGTGCTTAAAATTTAATGTCAAACGCTTGTTGTATAAGTCAGAATATAATTCCAGTTCGGCTTTCATAATTTTTTATTATTATTATTTTTTTTTTTTTTTAGATATTGAATTTTAAGTTAAGAATTTTAGGGAAGAAATCTTGAAGATGCAAGGTTGAATATTAAAAAAAATAATTTTAAGTAAATATTTTGAAAATTCGTAAACTATAAATTGAATTAAAAAAAAAAAAAACAAAAGAAAATTTAACAGAATTTTTAATAAACGCTTATAAACTTGAATGGCGGAATTTATTTGTAATAAAAAAAAAAAAATTTGTAATATTTAAAAAAAAAATAATGTCGAAATAACGATAAATTTTTTTTTTCTTTTTAAATTTTAAAATAAAAATATATGATAAAAATAATAAATTGTAAAACTTTTATTTTATTCATTTCTATTTTATTATAAAATAAAATAATGTGTAAAATTTTTAAGATCAATTTCTTTTATTTTATATATTTAGCATTAAAATATTCTTTTGTGGTAAACTATGAAACACTATCTCTGAACTCTGACCATTGTAAATTTTTCCTCTGCTGTCAATCAAGTAAAGAAAATAATGATTTCTGTATTCATATATGATACATTGCTATAACATCGACATTTTGATACTGATAGAGTTAATTAAGTTTGTTTAACAAGCAATAATCAAATTTAAGACACTATCTGCAACCGCATTTATTTATTTTTTAGGTCTTTTACTTCTTTTATCTGTAACAATAAACTTTTTGGGACTTTTAAATTACTTAGATTTTGTATAAAAAAGATTAACCTTTCTAATGTTTCAGTAGAAATTTTTAGATTCTGTGCATTTTACTATTTTTCTTAAAATTGAATTGTACCTCAGAGATGAACTAATGAGTTTCATTATGTGATTATACAAATAACAATAGACTCTTTTAATATTAAGATAATAAAAAACTTTTTTTCAAAACAGATTTGTTAGGTAATTATCATTATCCGCTAGGAGTCTGTAATATACATATTTTTTTAATTAAAACAATTATTTTTTTTGGTTAAAGATAAACATTTTTGTACTTTTATAATTTATTGAATTTCCATAAATTATAAGATTCGTTATTTAAACACTTTTTCTTTTGTAACTATTTAATTATTATTATTATTTAATAATATTATTATTATAATATTTTTCTCAATATAATTTTTAATTTTTACAAGCAACTAAATTTTTAGCTTAAATTAATTATTTTTATAATATCTAATGGATTAAGCGTATTTTTTACAATTTAATTATTTATTTTACATTAAATTCATAATAATTAATAATAATCCTATATAAAAAAAATGATTTTGTCCTGTATCAATGAAGGTTGATGTTGACATTGATTTTTGATTTTTGGTGAAATGATCAGCTTCATGGTTTAATGAATTTCTAGATGAAAACTCATTATTACGATGACTGCTGTTAGTCGGACCTAAAACAATACACTGTTTTATAAATATTGTACATGACTTTAGTAAAAAGCCAGACTTTTGAATTGAGAATATTAAAACTAACGTAATCCAATATTTGTTTAATTTTTTTCTGAAAAGACTTCAATTTAAAAATCCGTACAGCGAAAAGTGAATACTCACTTTTGTCTTGGAATGAATTTTGCAAAGTCCAGTGACTCGATGAAGTTGACGAGTTATTGCTATTGATAACGTTATTTAGTTGTGAAATGCCTAAACGTTTCTTCTGTAAATTATCCTCTGAAAAAAATAAAAAATATAAAGTAAAATCAATGATTATTAATTATATTTAAAAATTACATTTCAGAAATATAAAACTATTGGAATGGAATAATACAAATTATAAGTTGGATGAAGCAAATCATATTAATTTCGTTTTTACCTTTTTCATGTTTGAAAAAAACAACATTAACTGTGTCTCTAGATGCTAAAGTTGTTGTCACTGTAGTTGTGGTTGTCGTTGCACGTGGAATGTCTATAGTAGGAAAATAAAATACCATATTTAGAAAATAAATTTAAAATTTTTATACTTCAACTTTTGTTTTTGGAATAACCATGGATGAAGTTTGTTTGAATTTTGTATAGTCTCAATACTCAACAGATACGAACATTTTTTGATAATTTTTGAACGTAAGTATGTATCATTTTAATGACAATAAAATTATATTATAATGACATTGATTGATATATATTTATATATATTTAAAAATCTTGGGACGAGGAGCGGGTTATTATAAGCTCTCTACTGCTCTCATTTTAATAAAATCATTCAAATAGAAATAATTATTCCTATTTCCTATTCTCTTTCAATTTATTTCTTACAACATTAATAAATTTTTGTTAGATTATCTTTTTTTTTTATATACGCAATATCGTTTCGACAGAAATTATTATGAGCATAATGTACATTGTACTGTATGTAATATTTTGTACATTAAAAAAATGAAAAAATAAAGCTAAAATTTTAATGTGCAATTTTTAAATACTTTTTTTCACTTACGATAAAGTTTGATTGCGCCATCACTTTCAGCTAAATAATTCTTTGCTATACATTTGTATGTTCCAAAATCACTGAAATTTACATCTCGAATTGTTAATTTCATAGTTGTTTTGTACAATTTTTCTACAATTTCATGTACAAAACGTCCACCTAGAAAGAATTATATAAATAAGGATAAATATTATTTGTAAAAAATCTACACTTTCGATTTAAATGAAAGAAACAGCTGTGCCAGTTTTTCAATATGCAAAATGTAACTTATATGTATAAGTAAAAAAGACGATTATTTCTTTTCTCTTGTTAAAACCTACATAGTATAACTATAACATTATGGAAACAGATAAATCTATCAAAAAAAGTTAAGACACTGTACTTGCAAAAGCTGGAATGATATCTTGGTCCTTACCGAAATATAACTATTTACCAGTTAAAAAGTTGAAATAAACAAAGATTATTTTGATATCAAAAGTTAAATGATGGAAAAGAATATATATTTAGTTAGTATAAACTTTTAGTTTGTATTTAATTTAAATAATGTTGTATATTTTTCTATAAACTTAATACATACATTAAATAAAATTTAATTTCATTCTATACATAAAAGAGTAAAATATTAGGATTAAAAATGTTAAAATAAATCAGTTGGTTCTTTTTTCGCTTTAGGGGTGAACATTTTTTTTTTGTAAATATACATTTAATTAATTAGAGCATTTATTGTTATACAAACCTGAGACAATAATACTGTCATTCTTCATCCAATAATTAATTGACTTGGGATATGCTTCTGATTGACATTCCAATGTTATTGCTTGTCCAATAGCTGCACCAACTAATTGGTTTGATATTGCAACCATTGGTGGGACTAAAAAATTTAAGAAAAAAAAATTCATTAAATTACTTAAAATATTTTATATATATGTTTATTGGTTATAAAATTAGGTGAAACGAATACTTTAATTATTTTTTTTTAAAGAGATTATTTTAAAAACAATAGGTACTATATTGCAAGGAAAGTCCATTTTTTGTCCATATACATTCCATAAAATGTAAAATATTTTTTTGATATTAAATAAGGTACGTAGCAAAAAAAAGTTTAAAATTATTTCTTCCACTTTTTTACCTTAAAATAGCATAACGAGTTTTTTTTCGTTTTTTTTTTTTTTACTAAAATCATCATTAAATTAATTTCTGTATCCTCCAGACACGGATTAAAACGATAAAAGGTAGACACAAGAATTTTAATTTCGCGTTTTAAGGATCCTTGTTAGAAATAACTCTATATACATTTTTATGGGTTTATTATTATCATATATGATTTTCAATTAATTACTATAATTAAAATGTAACTAAACTAATAAATGAACCATTGGATTCTAAGATGAAAATAGACGTAGAAATTAAATTTAAATATAAATTTTTTTTGGGAGATTTTTGTAAGCACTTTTAATTTGGAAATTTTTATAAAAGATAGTAATGAAATCTGAAAACAATTATTAAATTCCCGCACAGGAAGCTTATGAAATTCAATTGAGTATATAATGTACACAATATTGGATAAAATTAATTGTTTGAAGCTATTAGCTATTATAATATTACCTATTACCTGAGATTTTTAATCATTGACTTTTTGTTATATCTGATTCTAATCTTAGAAGTTAGATAAGGAATACCTACTATTTGATTTTCACTAGAACATGAGAGCTCAAACAACAAGTACAAAGAGCACAAAAGAGGATAGACCACAAATTTATCTGAAAAAGGACTAATCTGAAAGTTGGCAAACGATTTGGCTGAGAAACTTTTATTTTCTTTTATATTTAGGAGAAATTCGTTGCAAATTCGTTCATTAAACAGATGCAGATTATAATAAACAGAAACAGGTTAATGTTAAAATTTTATCATAAAAATATCTACTTTTCAGTCAATCATACACTTAATTTACATTTTCTATTTTACACTCTTTATAAATTTCAATACCTTTGCTGGTATGGCGGTTTGCAATTCTAAAGACCAAGGTTCGAATGTCTAAGAGGGCATGACAAACAAATAAAACATAAACATAAATAAAAAAAAGTAAATACGAGAGATGTCAACGAGATAACATCTTTATTTTTTTGCTCTAATAAAATTATTATTTTTTTTTTTCTCTAAATATTATATTTGCAAACAATTAAAACCGGTCTTTGCTGACTTGCATGGAGATTTTATAAATTAATTTTTTTTTTTTTTGTTTGATCTTTAACTTATTGTTCTGCTGTTTTTTTTATCAAGCATTTATTTAACAAAAGGATAATTACTACATATCAGCAGTTTATTAAAATTTATTATTTTATTGTCATCTGTTTGAACGCATCAACTTTAAGTAATTCTGTTTTTTTTTTATTGATTATGACACGTAACACCAAAAATAATGATGATATTGTGCAGGCTCTTACAGATTTGCGAAAGGGTTTGAACCAGCTTAATGATAAATGCTCAGCTATTGAATTGTCTGTGAAAGCACTTACTCCGATCAAGTCGAAGCTAGAACAATTTGGTAAGTTATTGTCATCTCATTCCTCCGACACTGCTATTAAAATTGAGAAGCTGACCAAACGTGTGGAGGATTGTGAAAGGAGGTCAACTACCTGTTTGGACTCTGAAGCTACCAGGACCACAGAACTTCTCATTCATGGCATTCCATATTCTACTAATGAAAATTTGTATGATCTCTATAAAAGGATCGCAGGTAGAATTAAATTTGATTCACTATGTGATGTTGAACTTTTTCGGCTGAAGAGCAGAAATGCTTCAAAGTCGGCTTCCATCGACTCAAATAAGACTCCAGCTATACTTCTACGCTTTGGTAATCTGATTGCCAGGAGAAAATTTTATAAATGCTATTTATCTGATTTGAAGATAACATTGCAGGATGTCGGCTATTCCAAGAAGGCAAGAATTTATATTTGTGAAAATTTGACTTCGGTGAAGTATAAACTTTTTTTGTATGGTAAACAGCTTAAAAAGGATGGTGTTATTACCAAGTTGTTTACCTGGAATAACGAGGTTTTTTATGCGAATGGTGATAGTCCTCCAGTTAAAGTTCAGTCAACGTGCGACTTTGACCAGGCTGGAATCTCGAAGGCTTCTAACAATGTAAACAATGATTCTTGCTATGAAGTTGATGCTGCTGTGACTATTAATACTAATAATTAAATCAGTTTAAATTTTCTATTTTTAATTTTCTATTTTTTTTTTTTTTTTTTTTTTCTTTATTGATCATTTGAATGGTAGTTCATATTAAATCTCGCTTTTTGCAAAATATTTTATTTGTTTTTCTTAATCTTTTTTTTTTTATCTTAATATTTTTATTTGAGCTGAA
The DNA here is from genome assembly GCA_964007475.1 of Hybos culiciformis. NCBI lineage: Eukaryota > Metazoa > Arthropoda > Insecta > Diptera > Hybotidae > Hybos > Hybos culiciformis. The sequence continues at coordinate 124,576,934 of OZ023273.1, forward strand.
TATTTTTATTTGTTTATTTTTTTTTTTTGGTAATTTTCATTTGGATATTATTATATTATGTTTTTTATTAATTATTTCTTTTTAATTTTTTTATTTTTAGTTCTTCGGGGAAGTTCAAGCTGTGATACTGGTTTATTTTTTTCAATACTTCTTGGTGATTGCTGCCGTGCTGTAACGTGTGATGAGGGACCAATATTAACATCGTAGCTTGTTCTGTTACTAGTGCTGTGGGTGGATGGGATCCTACTGTTGTAAGTAACATTAATACTAGTTTTCGTTGCTCGGAGAGGCAGTTAGTTTTTGGTCATATGAATCCTAGAAGTGTCAAGAAACATTTTGAAGAGATCAAGTTCCTTCTCGAAAACTCTGTTATGGATGTTCTTTGCTTGTCCGAAACTTGGTTAACTCAACACACTCAGGAGGCATTTTTTAAAGTTCAGGGTTTTTCAATTTTTAGATGTGACAGACTTAGAGGTGCTTCGGGTGGTGTTTGTATTTATGTCAGAAATGGTATTAAATGCAATTTTGTTGAATCTGAAATGCATGATCATTTTGAATTTATTGTTGTAGAGATTTTATCCGCTAATCGGAAATTTTATTTTTGCTGTTGTTATCACACACACCCTGTGAGGAATACCGATAAACTCTTTGATTCGATTTCTTTTCTGGCTAATAAGTATACGAACATTTTTTTTGCTGGTGATCTTAATATTGACCTGTTGAAACGTTCAAAGTTGGCTGATACTTTAAGGTCCAGTTTCGAGTCTCTAGATCTTGTGGCTTGTAACAGTTTAGCTACTCGTGAGTCAGCACTTTTGGACTTATTTTTTTTCCCCAAGCATCTGGAGCATTTTGTGCTCAAGTTTTCCCAATTTACAGGAGTTGCTGACCATGACCTTATTGTTGCTAGTTTGTCTTTCAAATCTGACACAATTGTTCATAACCGCTTTTACTATGACTATCGTAGCACTAATATTGATGCCCTTTTAGCTGACGCGAATTCTAAGCCTTGGTCAAACATTTTTCAGCTGTCGGAGGCTAATCTCATGATTGATTTTATTGAATCAATCATTGTTGAATTGTTTGGAAATCATGTGCCCAAGAAAATTTGCAAAGACCCAAAAAGTTCTAATCCGTGGTTTGATGAGTCGCTCAATGCGCTCAAAATTAGAAGAGATCGAGCATATCGAATTTGGAAGTCGACTAATCTGATTTGTGACAGGCATGATTATGTATCACTGAGAAACAAATTCACATCAGAGATTCGCTCAAAAAGGCAAATGTTTGTTCAGAATGAACTAAACGCTTGTTCATCTGCCAAGCAGCTTTGGAGCAGCATTGATCGCCTTGGTTTTAGATCAGGGCAATCTGATTTAGCTTCTTTTTCTGCTGAGGATTTCAATAAACATTTTTGTGATAATTCCAGTAACGATAATAATTTTTCACTTTCCTTCGAGGGTAAGTTTAGTTTTTGGTCAGTTACTGAAGAGGAGCTTCTTAAGTTTTTTTCTCGCATTAAATCCAATGCCTCTGGCCATGACAACATTTGCATCAAATTCATTAGACTAATCCTTCCTGTAATTTTACCGTACCTTACTCATGCGTTCAATTTCTGTATTACTTCTTCAACTTTTCCCTCCTCTTGGAAAATAGCTAAGGTCGTGCCTGTTGCGAAAATTTCCACACCAAAAACCTTAAATGACTATCGACCTATTAGTATTCTTCCCCTTTTTTCTAAAGCTTTTGAAATGATTCTTAGAGATCAAATGACTCAGTACTTAGAATCGAATAATTTACTTAGCCCGCTGCAGTCAGGATTTAGGAAAAATCATAGCACTACCACAGCTTTAACTAAGGTTGCCAATGACATTGCACTTAATATTGATAAAAATCACCTTACATGCCTATTGTTATTGGATTTCTCTAGAGCTTTTGATAGTATTAGTCATAAAATTCTTTTCAGTAAACTAAAATATAAATATGCGTTTTCTAGTTGTGCTATTAAATTAGTAGCTTCCTTTTTTAATCATCGTAGCCAATTTGTCTGCTTGGGTGATTGTTGTTCTTCTTTAAGATATCTGTCTTCTGGGGTGGCCCAAGGTTCAATCATTGGTCCGCTTATTTTTTCGATGTACATAAATGATATCATTGAAAACATTACGCATTGCAAATTTCACCTCTATGCTGATGATGTTCAATTATATTTGGAGGGCCCTAAAGACAGGCTCGGTGATGTGGTTCATAAAGTTAATGCGGATCTGGCAAACATTTACGAATGGGCTCTTAGTAACTCTCTTTCACTCAATGCTAAAAAGACGCAGGCTCTACTAATATCTAAAACTGGTAAGCATTGTTGTGATTTTTCACTTTTTCTGGGACCAGACCGGATTTCTTTCTTGGAATCAGCTCGTAACTTAGGGCTATGGTTTGATAAATCTTTATCTTGGAGCACGCATGTTACCAAAATTTGCAATAAGTCTTACTCTATCCTTCGTGGCTTATGGTCTCTTCAACAATTTACTCCGACTTGGCTGAGACTGTATTTGGTGAGATCCTTTATTATTCCTCATATTAGGCTATACAGTTCTATTTTTTCTTCTTTCAACTGTGGTGAGCTCAGGAGACTTCAGGCCCTTATTAACAGTTGCACTCGATACATTTTTGACCTTCGAAAGTATGATCACCTTGGTGCCAGCAAATTTGCTATTCTTAATTCCACGCTTAAGGATTTTTTAGATAAAAACTCTCTTCTATTTATCCACAGGTGCATCTATGGTGATTTGCCTATTTACTTAAAGGATTCATTGAGTTTCGGTGTTTCTCGTCGCTCCTTTAATATTGTTATCCCTATTAATCGCAGTCGACAATATAGTGGGTCTATTTTCGTCCGCGGTGCTATTCAATGGAACAAGTTATCCAATTTATTAAAAAAAATTTCTTCTCATCACAGGTTTAAGCTCGCAGTTAATCACTTATTTGTTGCTTATTAATTAACTTTAAATAAGATAATTTTTGTTTATTATTACTAAATTTTTTGTCCGGGATTCCAGCTCATACTTCCCCCGGTAGGTTTTTTTTTTTTTTTTTTAAATTGACTAGAATTTAATTTAGGTTTTTAGTTGTAGTTATATTTGAAAGTTTTGAAACTTTGTTTTAGTAACATATTTTTTGTAACAAAACATTCATAAATTAAAAAGATTGTATCTTACTTGAATGTATTTTTTTGTAAAGTTAAATAAAATAAAAAAATAAAAAAAATAAAAAATTATTTTATTTTAATATAATATTTATTTTATTATTTAATTGATTTTAGTTATATAGAGGTTCGAATCTACGTCTTTGCATTCCAAACCGTGATCGTTACCACAAGGCTAAGCTATTGAAATTTAAAATTTGGTTTTTTTATATCGAATATTGCTACACATGAACATATATATTGAAAAGCAACAGTATGAGTTATTTTCCTTAATATGACAAAGGGCTATGCTTCCTAAAGTCATTCACTAGTTCGATTTCAACCAAGAAATATACAGAAATTGTAGTGTGATTATTATAACTTTAATCTTTCCACTTATCTTCAAAATTACCATTATTATTTGGGAACAATTTAATTTTTAAAAATCCTATTCAAAAGATTATTTATTAAAGCGATTAGGTTTTGAAGTTTTGAAGGCAACAATACCACATACAACACTGTTGTTAAATTTTTAAACACTGTTTTTTTTTTTTTTTTGTTTTTTTTACTCACAACATTGTTGTTATGTTTTTTTTTTTTTATATGCATTTTTATCTGATTCTAAAACATTAACGGATTAAATGAAAGTTTTTAAATAAAATAAAACCATTTTCAAACATAATTACATTTAACAGTTGTTGCTTATTTCACAGGGCGAAGAAAAATAAAATAAAAAAATTGCAAAAAATTAAATAAAAAAAACTAAAAAATAAAATAAGAAGGAGAAAGAAAAATACTATACTCGTATAACAACCACAAAAAGATTTTTCAATAGAAAACAACTAACAGAAAATTGTTGTTTATTTTTTTTTTTTTTTCGTTCCTTTAAGCATTTTCAAACTTCTCGTACAATCTACACTATACACATTTTTAGTTTATAAGAGTAACAATTGAACTAATTTAAAATAATAATAAATTTCTTTATATATTAAAAGACAAAGATTTTGTCTCGTAGACAAAGTAAAAAAAAATAAAAATAAATACCTATAAAAAAAAATTTAATAAAATTAAAGTTTTTAAGCAATTTAGAAGATATTCTGCAGAATCACATACCTAGTTATGAATGAAAAAAATTAAATGTTTAAAGACCCAATTTATTTTTTTTTTTTAATTTTATTTAAACCTATTTATTTAAACCGATTTTTTAAAGAAATGTGCCTGCATTTAAATTCTAATTTTTCTTGATTTAAATTCTAATTTTTCTTGATTTAGAATTTAACGAATTTCAAAAAATTAGATTTATATAAAAAAGGTCAGACAATCTATACTAAATGTTTGTATTCAAAATGTGTTTGCCGGACATTGAGCTGACGAGTTATACAGACATAAATAAAACTATATAAAACTATATAAAAGGCTCAACGAAATGAGGCACATTTCATTTCAAATTAGAAAAAAAACTCTTTTAAAATTAATTTCATCTTCAAGAAATTATGTTTTTTTTTTGGAACGCTTATCATACTATTTCTATAGCCTTGTGTTGGGATTATCTAAATATCTTTTAATCTTACAAATAAGTAAAATAATATTTTATCATTTTTATATAAATATAATTAAATTAAGAATTTGGAAGAAAAAAATGTTTTTCTTTAGAAGAAAATTCAGTTTTTGAAAAATTTCCTTAAATCACTTCTTTTTTTTTTATTGAATTTTATTTATAATATTTTTAAGTGCACGAAAGAATTGCATCTTCAAAAATTACAAATATTTTCTTACTTTTATATTATATGAACAGGTATAATATATAGAGTAAATAAATTTTTTTTCTAAATAAGTTTATATATAGAAAAAAAGATAAATGTATTTCAAATTTCAAGATAGTTTTTTTTTATTTTTTGTACTATAAATTCGAACTGTTTACAAATTATTCTTTAATATATGGAACAGTGTAAAAGGAAAAAAAAAAAATTCCAACTATTTGCGACTTTGAAAAAAGTATTCGTAAACTTTAAAACAATTCACATTTTAGTTTTTTTTTTTATATAGATAGAATTTAAAAAAAATTTATCCAGAAAAAACTTTTAAAAACTTTATTATTTTGAAATGGGAAAAATAGTAGTGAAGGCGACTAAATTATCTAACAAATTTTCCATTAAAAAGAAATTTATTGCATTTATTAAGAAAATTTTTTTAAGATTTTCATCGAATTTTCATTATATGAAATAAATTCATATATCAACTGAAAAATATTGTTTTATAAAACGAATAAATTCAATTAAAAAAATTAAATTAACTTTTTTTTTTTCATTAATATACATTATAAATTTTTAAATAAATATTAAATTAAGCTGATTAAGTGGAAAAAAAAAATTATGCTGTATTGGAAAATTAAATTTTTGGAAAAAACATTTTTTTCCGAATTAAACACACTTATATACAAATAGTTATTTTGTCAGAAAACAATATTAAATATTCTTAAAAAAAGTCTGAATTTAATGCAAAAATAATAAAGATTTAATTTGATTTATTTTATAAAATTTTTGATGTAATATAAATCGTATAAACATAAAGTAGGTTCGAAAATTAAGAGTTAAACTATGTACTTACAATGAACAATTAACATTACGCGTTTACTAACTGATGGTGGCACTCCGTTCGATGCAATACATAAATACGGTCCCATATTAAGTCGATTGACTTTATTTATACTTAATACCGATCCATCAAAACTAGTAACTGAAATTGAATGTCAAATTATTTATATGCATAGATATAAAATTTGCACATTGTATTTTTGTAATTTATTAAAAATATTTTCATATTACATATATAACATAAAGTGAAAAAAAATCTAAATCATCACCTTCCTCACCATCTGCAACTGGAATAGGATCTGCATTCTCTCTTCGCCATGTTATTGTTGGTGGCGGTGATCCTGCTGCAGCACATTGCAGTGTTACGTTACCTCCTTCTCTCACAACCATATCAGTGCTTGTTGGAAAATCAAGAATATCAGGTGGTACTGGAAATGTTTAATGCAAATTTTATTATACCTAAATTATATACCTAAATTTTTTATAATCATACAGAAGAGCTAAGTAATGTCTAAGGGAATTGTTGTGGTTCATAGTAATTAGATTCTACGAATACGCGTTATTCTCTTAGTTCTTCTTATAACGCCCGGAAAGTAAAATCTTTAAAATATTGAATAGTTAAATTTATTAAAAAAATCTTTAACTAAAATAATGGAAAATCTATTATTAATTTTTTCTTATTTAATATTTAACTGCAGTTGGACTTGAATATCGACAATTTTTGATTATGTATATCGGTACGACTTTGAAAAAGAAGTAGAACTAAGACCCAGATTGACAGATTTCTTTAAATTTAATTATTTTTTGTACCAAATTTTATTTTACATTTTTCTAATTCTTTTTTAATTTTTTATTTACTAACATTAAATTTCGTAAAATTTTTAAAAATGTATTCTTTGGCGGTTTGAAACAAAAAATACAAGTCTACAATGATAAAAAAATATTTTGACCAAGACAATTTACAAATTCAAGTTTGTACTGTGTCACACTTTTTTTTGTTTGTTTATAAAACATATACATTGCAATATAGTTTGTATAGTTTGAATCTTTTTGTTTCAAGATTTCGCCAATGTATTTTACCAACAACATTCAAGTATCCAACTTGACTTTTCATTGGATCTGTGTTTATTTGACACATGTACCATCCTTTGTCTGATTCTTTAACATCACGAATCCTTAGAATCCAAGCACGTTTCTCAGCATGTGTAATGCTTATTCGATGATTTTTTGTTATAACATGATGTTGGATTGTCAATACTGTTTGTGTATCGACTCGCAGCCACGCGATCTAGAATTAAATTTTGTTTTATATTATAAAAATTTTGATTTTGTTTCTAAGTCATCAATTAAACGTTGTGAAAAAAATTTTCGTAGTAATGTTGCTAAAAAATAGTATTTTGAAATTTATCTAAACCTTTTAATTATGGTTCGAAACAGCACTTTAAGGACATTTTTAATTGAGATTTTCGTAAATTCATTAAAGATATTCATTAACTATTTCCTAAAATTCGTATAAGTGTAAATATGTACAAGTACATTATAGAATAAGTTCAATTTATTTTTTATGATATGTTATTTCTCAAAGCCTTATATAAAACATATTCATACTGAAATGCATGTACAATTATTTAATTTTTATTCAAAAATCAAATACCATGAACTTGTGCAATTTTATTATAGTTATATATATAGATATGACAGCTTCATTTAATTGAGAAAAAAGAAGAGCTGAACTATGCAAAAAAAAAACTTTTCGTTAAAATTAAGGGTCAGCAAAATAATGAAAAATATTCCCAAAATTTGTGTGTATCTGTCTGAAAATTTGTTGATTATTTCAACAGTAGTTATTGGTTACAATAATTTGCTTGGTGAATACCTGATACTGTGTTCAAGACAGAAAGAAAAATTATTTGCTGGAGATTAAAATAGAAATGAATTCCTATAAAAAAGGTTATGTAGAACATTGTGCCTAAAATAAATAGGTACTATTTCTTTGTATTTATATAAAAAATTTCATGAAACCATAGCTCACAGCCTCTATTTTGTAATTATCTTTTAAATTTAAATACAATGTGGGTATAAAAATTTTACATTTTGATATTATTGTTACTGAGCAGTGGCAAAATGTACTCTATTTTGATTTTTTTTTTATGGATAACAATACACGAATAATTAAATTATTATTGTTATTACGTTTATTAGTATTATTATATTGACTAAAGATACTGTCTAAAATGTATATGAAATATGACAATAATATTCCCAATGTATGTTGTGTACAATTTCAAATTACATTAAATTAATTTTGTTTTTTGATTTTTGTATTTTTTTTGAAAACAAATTTTCTAGTTCTTGTTGTATCCAACCAAAGTAGATTTGAAATGATTAAGAATATTTAATAGATACGTAATTAATTTTGACATTTTGTTTTTGATATTTATCTATTGTATATGTAGATATTGGAAGGAAGATATTCAAGTGGGAATCCAGAAGTGAAATACATTTTTATTAAACATATGGTCATTATAGTTTAGGATATTAGATAAATTAAATTGTAAAAAACTGTGACAATAGGATTAGATTCTAAATTTTCATTTGCTAACTTGCTTAATATAAAAATTACCTTATATGTCTGTAAGTTGTCAACAACACATTGTAGAACAGCTTCTCTTCCAACTGGAATTGTGTTATTTTGAAGCATTTCAACAAATTTTGGAAGATCTATAAATAAATTAAAACAAATGTATAAAAATGGATATATATATATTAACACATTTTTCTACTATATTTCAACCATTTCTTTTTTTAAATATCCTCTTTTTAGTATAAGAAATTGCTCTTGTACAATTTGCAATCAAGCAAGTTAATAAAAGACAAATATTTTGTTCAAAATGTTAACAACCTCATTTTAATAAAAATCCTAATAAACAACAAAAAATAATTTTCTACATATTGAATTTATTGAAAATGTTACCTTTTTCTGGAATTGAGCTAATTACTACATCCTCTCTTATGTCTTCTAATTGTTCATCATTATTTTCCCGGTAATCAATTTCTATATATAGGAAAAAATAAAAATAAAACTTTTTTAATTCAAAATATTGTTTTTCTTAATGAAAGGATATACAGGTAATATGCTTTTCTTTTTTTCAATGAAATTTTATTTGAAACATGCTGAATATATAATATAAAGAGCACATACTTTACTATTGCGAATAATTTTTATTGAATGTATAGTAATTAAAATAAATTTTATGAAGGGAAATACATTTAATAAACCTAGAATTATATATATATATATAGCTTAGTGTTACTATAAATATACCCTCAATGAATTTTGATTAAAATTTCAGGTGAAAAAGAGCTTTTTCAAAAACAAATAATAATTGTTAAATTTATTCTTCAATAAATATATATTATTCTCATAATTCTTTTACTTTTTTGTATAGTTTTCTTTTATGTGGTACTTATGAAAACTAATTGTTTTATATTTGTTTGACAAAATGTTAAATTTGATTTAAATAATTGGAAGTTGGAAAATTTAAAGATTAATATATCTATATGCCAAAATATAATAATATTGTTATTTGGAATTGATAGTATTGCGAAAATTGTTTATTGTTTAAGCTTATTGGGAACTTCTTTTATGAATTTTATAAAATCATAACTGCAACAAATATGAAAAACTCTTTTTATTTTTCTGAATACATTTATACAATATTAAAATGTTAGATCATTTTTATTTTTTTCATTAACTTGTATTCTCTTTGATATTTTTTCTTACATTGTTAAGTAAATGGAATATAATATTGAGTATTAAAAAAAAATTTACTGTACAATGTATATAAATATTATTAAATAAAATAAAAGTTATAAATTTTACAATATAATATAAATTAAAGAAATAAGTATAGACAAAGAGGAAACAACATCATATGTAATATTAAATCAAATATCAATATTTCTTTTTCTGAGAATTATTTCATAGCAAAGGAATGATACCTACTATGAATTAAAAAAAAAAAATTATTAAAATTTTTTTTTGCCCAAGGCAGAATTTGAAAACAAAATAAAGATTTTCATAATAAGAATTTTTAAAAAATAAAATTAAAAAAAATATTCAAAATAGAAGACTATATTTTTGGAATGTCAAATTTTTAATAAAATAATTTAAAAGAAAATCGTAGGTTGAATTTGAGCAAAATCTATTTTTTATATGTAAAATTTATATGTAAAATTTAATATATTCTCATTTTAGTATGCGATTTAGCTCTTCCAGGCTAAAGAAATTAGATATCTCAGAAATCTAGGACATCTAGTACATAACAATAGTATAAATGTACTTTAGTAGGATAAATGAATATTTTCCAAGCGAGGGGCCTACATAAATACAACAAATAAATAAATATTATCTTTTAAAAAAGGCCCACGCTTCTGGCATGGCGGTTTCCTTGGTTATAGCAATTTTTTAAAAGAAGAATACCTACGACTTTAATAGAAAATAATGCCAGGCGCCACGCCGGCCCTGCACTAGACAATATTTATATATATATAATGTAATTTATTTTAATTAATAAAAACATATTTTTTCTACAATTTAAAAAAAAAACTTTAGTAAATAAATTTATTTAAAAAATAATATTGTCTTAAAATTTTATTATGTACATACAAATCCTGAAATTTTTCGATTGTTATATTATTACATTTACAAATTTTTCTGCCAGCAAAGTTGTGAAGGCGTTTCCGAAACAAAAATGGAATTTAATTTTTTTGTATTTAAGTTTCAAAGTTTTTGAATTGTTGGTGCTTAAAAGATTCATAAAAGTTTTTTTTTTGAATTTTAAAATGAATTTTCTTTATTGTTATAAAATTGGCACTGATTTGATTCTTGTAAATTGTCACAAAGACTTTTATAATAATATATGTTGGACGGCGATAAATGTTTTGCGTTTTTACTTTGGCTTAAGCTTTTGAAACTTTTGAATATTTTTAAATATTGTGTAAGTAATTTTCAAATGGAAACTATGATTCAAAACATAATGCTGACTGTCTTTATTTGTAATTTTCAAAGAGCTTTATTTGTAATTTTCAAAGAGCCACAAATTTAAACAGCATTTTTTTTATGAAGATTAATTTTGTTATCAAGGATTAGTGTTATAGAATTCTAAAACACTGACTAGTGGATATTTAAATGAAATTGTTTGTAATTATTTTATTTTAATTAAATGCATAAACAAGTTCCAACATACCGAACATTATGTATATCATTAACTATTTTCAATTTTTTATGTTTTTTTTTTAAGTCAACGGAACCAAAGATAACCAAGTCACAAATCTGCTTTGAAACATTTGTAGGTTAATTACCCTTTTGAAAACATTTAGAAATTCGTATATTATCATTTTATGCAGTGTACGTGATGCAAAAACTCTTTTTTTTTTTTGCAAAATTATTTTTTGAAGTATTGTAGGCGAAAATTCATGAAGGATAATTGGTAGGTACATTCATTTCATTGACGTGATTTGAAATTATAAATAGAACGATATGTGAATAACAAAATTGAATTGAAAAATTTTGATAAAAAAAAAAATTTTATGGACTTTTCAAAGATAATTTTATGTTTTTTTATTCTTCTTTTTTTTTTCTCATTCAAGAATTTTTATCTAGCTATATGAATGCACAACATCACAGTGCGTCAAATAAAGATGAAAAACTTAAAAAAGAAAATGAAAATAAAACTCTTTGTATGGTCCTTTAAGAAGAAATACATAGAAGATAAAAGTTACTGCATTGATAGATATAATTATGTATTTGTACTTTATAAGCATTATTCTACGTAGTAAAAACTCTAAACTGTAACTAAATACAAACTCTTTATATAATAAATTTTTTCTTTCACTAACTACATACTGTATGCAATAATAAAAAATGAAACTTTGTTATTTCAATCTGGAAATAAGATTCTATTTTTCTGTATTCTAATAATTAAAATAAAAATTACATAGCAAAAGTTTAAAGGTAATCGTTTTGTCATACATATACCATTCAATTTATATGTTATATATGTATAAGAACATAAAAGTACATATTTAATAGTATTTAAAGTTTCCATTATATACACATAAATGAAGTGGCATAGTTGAGAATTTATTTTTGCTTGGTTACAAGTTTAAATCTTTATTTATTTCCAAGTATATGTAATGAAAGTACATGTTTCAATTTTAAGTACAAATTAAGAATTTGAAGTTTATAGAAGTTCAGAAATATTTTTGTTAACTTTAGAAAGTTTTTATTATGATTTAATACTCAAATTTATATTGTGACTATAAAAATATTTCTAATTTTTGCTAAATTTAACCTGCATATAAAATATTACATGCTTGTAATTTATGTAATTTATGTGTCTAAATTTTCTCTTAAAACTGATTAATTTTTTTTTAAGGGGCGTTAAGTTTCGTTCTTCAATGTACTGTAGAAATAGTCTCATATTTTATAATATTTTAAGATGACATTATTAATAAATTTTGCATCTATTCCTCACACAGTTCTAATTATGAGTTATCCTATTTTTACTCCCATCTTTTTATTAACTTCTTATTTATTTTCTTTTATAAAATATAATAAATAATTTATTTCAAAAATTTGGATAAAAATTTAATTTTACCACATAAATTGTTTGTATATACATTATTACATAATTATTTATTTATCTATTATTTAAGAAATAAAATAATGTTGTTAACCTAAAACTTATTTTATTTTTTTTTGAATTTGTTTCAATTACAAAAAAATTAAAATTTCAAACAATTTATTCAATCTTTTAAAGTAAACTATAAAAAGCATTTAACATCACCAAAGAACTACTATATTTAATTACAAACTTAAATACATACTTCAACATAAAAGTGTTATACAATACTCTGTTTATACTAACCTTCTTCACTGCCATATGATAATCCTTGTGAAAATTGTTTACAAAGTACAAAAACATATGTAATCATAGTAAATAATTTTCTTAAATTAAAATGATTTTTTTTCATGATTTTTTAAATATTTGTTTTTTTATTCTATGCATATTTTAAAAGAAAATTTTGGTGTTGAATTTCAATAGAATGAAAAAAGCAAAATATTATTTAAATAAGTTGTATATAATTAAATTTTAATGAGACAATATTATACAAATACATAAAAATGTATTTGTATATATTAACAAGAACATAAATATTTTATTTTATCCTTCTATTTATTCTAAAATTATTTTGCAATTTGAATAGGAAAATGAGGCCTAGCCTATGTCTGTAAAATAATAAATGACTTATATATAAAAATTAAAGACACAATTTTATTATAAAAGAATCATAATTGGCTTTGATGGAAATGCAAAGAGTTAATTTTCCCATTGAATCTATCTAAATTTAGCCTATCTAAATGTTTGTAAATGTCCGCATTACGTAATGATTTATATAAATTTAAGAAGATAGTGTTAATTAATAAAAATAAATATTATTGTCAAATTTTTATATTTGACGCAAGCTTCAATATTATAAAGATGGTCATTTGAAGATTTTTTAATCTTTTTAATAAAATGTAGTTTTGTGTAGTTCTCAGTTCATTCGTCAGTCAAACCATATTTTATCACTTACCACCTTGTAAGTAAATTTATTTAAAATTATAATTTTGTAATTAGATACGTTCAAATAGTTGATAGTTATAGTAAAATGTGAAAATATTGCAATTATTATATTCAAATTAAAATATTATTATTTTTTTCTCATATAGATTAATTTATTTCCATCGATTTTAATAAAAGTCAATTAATATATATTATTGAAAAATGGTCTCATAAATTATAGATACATATGTATGCTTATAATCCTTTTATAGAAAATAACAGTACATAAATTAACTCAGAATCAATTTAAAAATGTTAAAATTTAATAACATTTTGATCTATTTTACAAATTCATACTTTATTATTATTATTATGATAAAACCACATAAAGCATAAGTTCCTAAATTTTGATTTTCCGATTAATGTCTATTGTTATAACTATAATAATAAAATGCATTTTCAGATATATATGATTTTTGAAATTTTATAGAATAATTGTAGATATTAGAAATAACTATACGTAGTTAATAATTTAATGGAATGTTTATATAAATATAAATATGTGTTTCTTATGTGGCATTTAAAATTATGTGAGTTGATTTAATAATGTGTCTTATTTATATTCTATTTTGAATAGGAAATTCTAAGTAGAAACATAATTTTGTCAATTTTGATATATGTATATTGAAATAAATAAAATTTGAAATTTTTCTATTTTGTTTGTATACCAATTGCAAGAAAAAATTTAAATATTTTAATACAAAACAGATAAAAAATGAAATTTTGTTGCAAAATCATAAAGACTTCGAAACCAATCAAAAAGGCAATTTTTTATTCCGATGAGATATGTAGTTCAAAATAGAAATAGAATTATTTGATATGCGGCGAAATAAATTTTACAAAAGCCTTTTTCGCAACTTAACCTACGGCTACGCGTGCAACGGACTTTTCCAATCCAAGGATCGATTGTTTCTGCGGAAAAGGAGTTAAAACCTCTTTAATTTATTTAATTTATGACATAACTAAGTATGAACATAATGAAGAATTGCATTTTTTATTTATTTGACCATTAATGTGTAAAGCCAACAAAATATAAAAAACCTTTTTTTTTGTCACAAAATTAAAACTCTAGTATAATTTATATATGTTATATTGAAAAAAAATAGATCAAATTTGCAATTCGTTATAAAAAAAAAAGTCAATTATTTTAAAAATTGCACTCATACAAAATAATTTTGGCCAACAAAACTGTTTATTCTGTTGACCATAGGGGAATTAAGAATATAATAATTGGCTCATAATTTCAGTCATTTTTTTTTCATATAGTTCACAACAAGTGTTTTATGAATAAGTGTTATGAGTTTTTTTTTTATGCTGTTTCGTATGTTATTTTCATAATATGTATCAAGAGATTTCCCTTTTTTTTTCTACCAAAAAATTAAACAAATAATATTGTGTGTAATTTTAAAAGACAACTTTATCCAAAAAAAAAAAAATTTCTTTTAATTTATCGTCATTTTTATCTTTTACATAATTCACTGATTCCAAATATCTTTAACGATAATAATAAATAATTAAATAAAATAAAATAAAATAAAAAAAAAAGAAAAAAAATTATAAAGAAAATACGGAATAAGTAGGAGAATAAAATAAAATAAAATATTTTTATCTAGCTTCTGTTTTTTTTTTTTTTCTTCTGCAAAGGATAATAAATTTTTTAATTTTATTTTATAAAAACGTTAAAGTTGTTGATAAAACGATATGCAAAGAAAATTTCTATGAAAATTCTTTTTTAAAATGCATAAGTTGTAAATATAAATAGATACATACATATAATTTTACATGTAGGTATACATTTTATATTATATATATTTAAAGCTTAAACGATGTGATCATGAATGATACTTATTTGCTATTTTCTTTTTAATTTGTCTATTTATCTGTTGTGCTAAAAAAATTATTATTTAAATATTAATAATTTAAATAAATAATAATTTATTTTTTAATGTTTATCGTTCGCATTTCACTTGCTTATGTAGGTGGTAGGTATTATACTTGTTCACGGTCCATTTTTGAACTAAGTGGTTGTTTCTGATACTAACTCTGTCTATTATAAGAGTTGTCGAGTGTAACGTTATTAGGATTAATTAATCTTTAATGAAAACTTTCTTTAATATTCTGAAATAATTATTTTATAAAACTCTGACTTAAGAGCCCTCACTATGAAAAATTGGTCTTGGTTTTTGCTTTGATTGTAGGGCTAATAAAATCTCGACTGAAGTGATTTTTTATATGTTATACCGAACAGAACTGGCTCCAGGATGATTGAGCCGATTTTTCTTAATTTTGAGATTTTGGGCTGAAATTGGCCTTTGAAAAATTTGAACATATTTGTTGAGATTTTAAATCAAAATTATTATGTTGAATATAAAATTTTGATAAAATTTTCGATAAACCCAGTAAATCATTTACAAAAAAAAATCTTTTTGAGTTAAAATTATATACTTATATTTTTTTTTTCTTCAATCTTCTATATGTATATTTTGAGATGCATCCTACACAGAGATATATCTACTTATGTCATATATATACACAAAAAAAGTAGAAACTTGAAACATTTAAAAAACTTCTTTCACTCTTAGAATTCTCTAAAGTAAATATTCAGCACTTAAGATAAAGAACATAGATATAAAAGATAAACATATACCTAAGTTATTCAAAAACCCTATGGAAGGAAAATTTCAGAAAAATATAGAAAAACTTATTAATAGCATTAAGATATCAAAGATTTTAATAATTTATAAAACATTATAATATATAAGTATATGTACATTATTCAGTTTGTATTTTCAATTTGTTTTTAACTACATTCTCGTATTAAACTTTTATTTATTTTAAATCTGTGGTTCCTCTTTGAAACTAAAAAGTCCAACCCAAACTGAAAATAAAAAATTAATTTTTTTTTTTGGCAAACAAAATAAAATTATATATACAAACATTATATTTTCTTATAGGTATAAAAACTAAAACTAAAATAATTTAAACCAAATTAAGAATTTCTTAACTAATTTTTGTGATATTTTCGAATTTATGTATTTTGATACCCTTGTAAGTGCTGACACTATAGTACAAGTAAGATAAAATTTCACATGATGTGTCAGTCTTTGTTTTTACGATTTCAAAATTATATTCAGAATTTCCTATAAGTTAAAGCTAAAAAAAATATTTTTTTTACAACTTAATCTGGTTTAAAAGTAAATAGGAAATAACTAGAATAGGGCTGGTGAAAATAACAAATTTTCTTAAATCTTTTTCATCCTTATATATAAAATCATCAAATTATATAAAAATATTTAAGTGGTTAAATGTCTGTTGTTTTTATAATTGAAATTATTATTATTATTTTTTTTATCTTCATACTAAGTATTTTGAGTTTCTTTTTTGATGAAAAGAAGTCAATTTCAATTAAAAAATTAAAAAAAAAAAAAAACAAACTTATAAATTTTTGTTTTCTTTATGAATTATTATTATTATTATTATTATTTATTTTGAAGCAAACGAATAAAGTTTTCTTTGATGATTTAACTAAATGAATATTTGCATTCAAAATTATATTCTTTGAAGAAAAAGTGCAATAAATTTTCCTTTTTTTTTTTTTTTTTGAGCATCGAACATAGATTTACAGCATTTTTTTGTGAAATTTTTTTGCTATTCAAATATAGAATATTTTTTCTTCACTTTTTAATATTTTTTGTATTCAAGTTTTATCTATATTTTCTTTAAATTATTCTTGATTTTTTTTTTTTTATGACTTGATTTGATTTTTCTTTTGGCTCTGAAAATTAATTAGTTTTTAAGTGATGAAGAACATCAAAATGGATGTAAATGGAACTAGTGCGAAAAAAAAATTATTATTATTCAAATTTTTTTTTTCATTTTTTATATCTTGAATAATAATTGGAAATTTTATACAGCTTTTGTAATTATTTTCCGTCAAATTATTAATGTTAAATTGAATCATAAATGCAGGTTTAAAAAAATATTTATAATGTTTTCGTTCTAGGCCGTTTCAATAAACTTTGACACTTAATATTATATAAAACAAAAAAATTATGATGACCTTCCATTAGAAATAATTTAATTAAAATAAACTTATTAATTATACATATATAAGTATAATTATATGAGAATATATTAGCAGTATTTTGATTCATAATCATTTATTGTTTTTTGTTATTAACGAAATAGAATTTTTAATTTAATAGAGATCTTGCGAAAAGAATATCCTTCGTAAACACTGTAATTGTAGTTCTTTGGTTCTTTTAAAAAAGATTTTCTCTATTTTATTTTAAATCATTTTTGCAAATTTTTTATATTCCATCAAAATTTTCTATTCACTTTTTTTTTTGTTGTTATTTTGTCATTTTCATTGATAAATTAATTATGCATAATATACATTTACTTTATATTTACTAATATGAATAATACTGCAAATTAAATAATATTTTGTATAATATTCTTATTTTGCATATTTATAACAAAACAAAATTATTCCAATTATTTAGCTAAGCTTAATGTTTCCAATTAGAGGCGATTATTTTTCGAAATTGAACACTGTACATAACCATTGAGTAATAATATTTATACGAATTGCAGGATTGATAATATTCTCGTAATTTTTGAGTTATTTAAAAACAAAATTTTTAAATTTACTTGTATGAATCCTGCACCTCTTGTAAACATTTTTGTACTCAATGGCGTATAACATAGTTGAAAAAATATGGTTACAAAAATAAACATAAATTTGATCGTTTTCATAAATATGACTCTAATTATTATTTTTTATTATACCATTGGACTAACTATTGCCATGAAAATTTAATTTCAAGCTTTTTAACTTTTCAGGTATATATACACAGTCATAATACTTTTATGAAACGAGCAATTTAGAAACAAAAAAAAAAAATTACAACCATTTCAAACCATTTTATAACACATTTAAAAACTTAATTATTTTTATTTTCAAGCAGAGAAAAATTCTTTGAACTTTTTTAAAAATTTGCAAAAAAAAAGCTATTACGAATACGTGGAATACTTAATATGAAATTCAGATGAAAATTATAAATTATGCATATGAAAAAGATAAATGAAAATTATTCTAAAAATAATTTTAAAATATTTTTCATATTTTTTCGTAGGATACCACTCACATTTTCCTCTATTTTAAGCCCTCAAATATAAAAATATCTTTAAAAGAAAACTCTAATATAATTTCCATGGTTTTTCCATGGTTTTATATTATAAAATAGTGTTGTGAAAAATATATATATGTACTTATAATGTATGTGACATTATTTACTACCTATTATCTAAAATTAAACATTATACTACTTTTTTCTTAGTTTATATTAGATCTCTTCAAAGAAATTTACATGATAATTGTATTCGAGTGAATAACCTAAAAAAAAAAAAAATTCCAAAATACTTTTAATTAATTAAAAATAATTTCATAATTTTTATAGATTTAAAAACAAAGAAAAAATTAAATTATAATATTTTTGATTTATTAGCTCTGTTTATAATTTAGATTTTTTTTTCTTCTTGTTCTTCAGATAAATTTTGTCTCTCTTCTTATAATTTAGATTTTTTTCTTCTTGTTCTTCAGATAAATTTTGTCTCTCTTCCCTTTAGCATTATTTTTTATTTACAAATATTGCATCTGACATTATGATGTATTTTCTGTAAAGTTTTTGGCAACTTTATCATGAACTTTACCCTTGTCAGAATAATAAATATTTATATAGGTATGCTAGAAAATAATATTTTTTTTTTTGCTCAAATGTGTTAATCATTGAAATTGAAATATATATATTTTTTTATTATATTTGGAACTTATTTTTTTAAATTGCAGGGAAGAATTAAAAAAATAATTTGAAATATGACAAATAAATTTATATTGTTATTATTTTTAGCAGCTCTATACATATCGTATGTATATACATTTTTATGAATGATTTCGATAATGTTGAGCTGGCTCAATTTTTCAATTTTTATTTTAATGACAATTAATTTTAATATACAATATATGAAATAATCATTAAATATAAATATATTTTTTACGCTAATTTTTGTGCACATTAAAATTACAATTTTTTTTTTTTTTTATGTTTGTCATTTTGATCTATTGTGATATTCCTGTGTATATTATAATATGAATATGATACTAAAATTAAAAGAGGAAAATTGCATTATATTGTGTAATAAACTTTTTTAATTAATGTTTTTTATTTTGGATATACTTTTAAACAAATTATTTCCGTTACTAGTTTTTAATTAAATAATTTAAAAATCGAGTTTTTTATTGTCGCATATAATGATGGGATGATATTGCAATTAGCGCACAATACAATATTTTTTATGGCTTTTGATAGGTGTACATACTACATAATACTTTATATGCAAGTAAGTGAATTAATAATTGCAAAAAAAATTTTTTTTTATATATAAATTTTTAAATGTTGTGTAAATTCAAATATTTTATTTAATTTTATAATAAAGTAATTATTTATTTATAATTGGAATAAACAATTTAATGTTTATTCATAAGTTTAATAAAATAACGCAGAGAAGAGCATAAAAGCCGTTCAGGGGTTATTAGAAATTAAAAAATATATAAAAAAAAACATTTTTAAAATATAACTTTTTTTACTGCCGACCATAAAAAGAAAAATAATCATGTTCTATTTATTTAACTCTTTTTAGTCTTCTCACATACAACATTTTCAATTGTAGACTAAAGCGTAGCTGTCAAATATAATAAATTTGGACAAGTTCATAACCTCATTGTTTTTTTTATTCAAATTTTCATTAACATTATGTCTAACTATTTTGAACTTTATATTTAATATTATGTATTGTTGCTTCCCGGATTTTTCGACATCATAATACTTAAATGTTTAATTAGTAATTTATTGTTAAAAGCATTTTTCTAATATGAAGCTGTGTAGTCGGTAGTACAAGGATGTATGCTATTTTTTATAATTTTAATTGATTTGGAGTTATTGACTGTTAGTCATGTAATGTCAAAATAAATAGTTCACTTGTTCATGAATAATACTTGTTATAAATAGAAAAATTATTATTTCAATGTATGTTATAACTAATAATATGAATAAATGTCTGTCTATATGCCAATCTAAAACTAAATGTTAAATTCACATAATATCGTAACAAAAATAAAATCAATGTATAATTTACATGCTATTATAAATGTATTACATGAACAACTCTATAATATAAATATGCGTCGCGCCGGCCGTGAGAATGTGTATTAACGGAAATAATATCAATCGACAAATCAAGAGGAAACAAAAATCAATTGACATTTTTTTTTTGACCGACTTTCCTTTCGTAATCTTTAATTTAAACAAAAATTTTATTCTGGAAATAATTTAAACATACAAAAAAAATTTTACTTAAAAGTTCGACTAAACTAATAGTTTCAAATAATTACTTATGTTGACGAAATTGATTCACGACCAAATTATACATTAATCTTTACAATAATTATGAGATAATATATTATATGTACATATATCATAGTATTTAAGTACATATCACTATATAATTGCATTGTAAATAAAGTTAAATGAAGACAAATAAGTGTGCTATATTAAATGATGTGTAAAATAAATCTTTGAACGCTGTTTACTTTCAATTTATTGAATACGTACTGCGTATAATGATATATTTAATTTCAATTAATGAGTTACATTTTTTTTCACTGTTGCATCATGTTATATAAACAGTTTGTTAAATGAAAATCATTATTAATTTCAATTAAATAATTTGTTGATTTCATAAAATGTAATGAAATATGACATAGTAACGTTAGAGTATTAACTTAATAAAAATTTAAATTTAACAAAAGTAGTTATTAAAAACATGAGATATAATTCTAAAATATTAATTAATTTGTTCAAAATATATAACAAAGCTTAATTAATATCATATTTCCAACTAATTAAAACTTAATAATAATACGAGATTCCAAACGAATTGGAGTTTACCTTTAAATTAGAATCATTAATTTAGAATAGAGAACAAATTATAAATTTTACAAAGAGACATATGTGAGTATGTATATGTATAAAGAGTTTGGAGGATCCTTCAAATTACCGAATTGGAATAATCTATATACTATAAAGTTATATTAATATTTTTGTTAACACTGAAAAATTCTAAAAATTCATAAAAGAATCTTAAAATTTATTTCAAGCGTATATGTTTCCTGTAAAATGTATATAATATGTTCTGTTTGTTTCTAGTATATCTAAATAAAATACTATATTTTTATTCGTATGAATTTCAAAAATATATATATATAACATAGAACATTATTATATAAAAAAGTAAAATAATAAAATTTATATAAAAATATATAAATAAAATAAAAAAAAAAAAAAATCGTTAAAATAAATTATTCCCTCTTTAAAAGTTAGCTAAGCATGTTATCCAACAAAATGTCTTTCCCCTTTTTAAATTACTGCTTTTATTTGCAGCGAGAATAAAAATATAAATTTAAAATTGTATATATTTTTTTTATGTAATGTGAAATAGCAATTAAAGTCGTTGGAAAATATAAATTAGAGGCTAATATTTTTTTAATTTGAATTCATTTTGATTTAGATTTGGGAAAACGTTAGAAAACACTATTAGGTTTTTTTTTATTTTATTTTTATTTGTATTTTATATATATTTTGTTTTTTGTTTTTTTTTGGTTTTGAAATTTATCTTTCATAAAAATCTTTGTTTTAACCCTTTTTCACATTAATTCGCCTTTGTGTTACTTAGACCGGCTAATTAGTAATCATGGTATCCTTTATTTAAATACGAATAAAAGGATAAAAATAAATAAATATATATTATAGGAATATAAATTAAATTATATAGTGAAAAAATATTTATTATGAATTTTGATTGCTGAAAACGCAATGATATACCTTAATATTAATAATATTTAGACAGAGGGTAAATTTTTTTTTTTTTCTTCTTTTTATTAAATTAATATTTCAATTTAATAAGGATTCATTTATCTTAGAGATAACTTTTAATAAATCTTTTAATACTTTGTTTTTTGGTTTAAAACCACAATTAATATCAGGCCGATTATTTCTTCAAACTTACTACAATCGAGCATAATATCAAACTTTGCGGTACAAAGACGATTGAGGATCAGAGTACCAGTACGAATTAGGGGTACAATGAATGATATCGTGGAACGCATCTTGAATACATAATTTCAAAATAAAATGGGTAATTATGAAAAGTTACTGAGTGAAGAAAGCCTAATCAAACATTTTTTTTTATGTATATAGGTACTATAAATCCAATCAATGATATGAATTAATTCGTTTATAAATCTGAAAAGTTTTGAGGAATTTGGGATATGCACTGAAAATGTGTTAAAAAAAAATGCAAAAAAATGTAAACATATGTATAATATAAAAAAACATATACACAATATGTTATCAATGATTTATTATGTCACAATGGTATTTGGATTGTTTCTAGACAGTATATCATGAAATCTATAAATTGTATAAAAGGAGTGTTTGAGCTATGTAAAACTATATATAACCTTATGTTGTGTGAAAATTGTTGTCACTATTAATATAAAATACGGAAAATTGTAATGCTAAATTTTTTTTTTTGTTATTTTCATATATCAGACTTTTTATACTTTTGCAAGTTTTTTTTAAATTACTGAAGGACACTTCAAAAATATTCAATATGAAAGTCTTTTAATATTTTAGATCTTATTGTAGATATTAGAAATTATAGACGTTTAAAGAAACATTATATATTAGATTATTAGCATTAAGAAGAACCCTTGAGTTGGATAATTAATATTTGAAACTATAGTTGTATGAAAATTAAGAAGAGTATAATGATTTAAAAAAAAATCTCCCAATAAAATAGTTATAAACAATTATCTCTAGAATTTTCGACAATATTGTTCAGTAAAATGAAAACTATAAATTTAAAATAAATAGCATAGTTATTTTGAAAGTATTTAGAAATGCTGCTTTCTTCTAATTTGAACTAGTTGTGATTGATGTTTTTCAAATGTTCTTGTTAAAATGTTTTGTAGACCTTTGATGAAGAAATTGTTAAGTGGAATTTTTGTATTGACGAAGTAATTGGATTTTTATGTTCTTTTTTTTTCAATATTACCTATAACATAAGCATTGATTGTTAGGTATACTCTTATTATTTTTTATTTTCTTGTACGTTACTATTTTTAATTAATTTGATTGTTGCGAAACCGATATTTTCATTTTATAAGTCAAGTCGTTTTAGTTATGTTTGTAATTTAAGATTTGCCACTATTCATTTCCGATTTTAATAATAACTATTTATATTCTCTTTTACTTCGGTAATTCCTTTGGCAAGAATGGGTTATGCAATATAAAGTAAAAATAATGTAATTAAAATGGTATATATATACTTATTGATTGAATAAGTGATAACATCATTTTAATCCATCATACTCATGAAGTAAAAAACAAAACATTTTTCAATAAAGCAAAAGCTAAAAAACTATTGTATATATCTAAATTGGAATTCGGCATAAAAATTAGTAAATAAAAATATAAAATATGAAGAAAAAATTAAAAGGGTAATAAAAAATATAAAAATGTAGGATAATAAAAAAAAATTGAATAATGAGGCGTGAAACTCTAAAATTATTTGAATTAAGTATAACATTTTGAAATTGTGAAAAACTTTAGCATTATGTAATAAAAATGATTAAGATCTTAATTATCATTACGCAAGGTCAAGTCAGGTTGTTAAAAATTTTCATGATTATTGAAATTGAAAAACATAAGTGTTTTGTTTTTCCAATCGCACAGTATTTCAAAATTTTAATGAAGGAATTGCAAAATTTGAATCTTAAAATTGAATGCTGAAATCAGAAATGAGTTAAATAGATACTACGAAAAACAGTATCAAGTCTAAAATTAATGAATACGAATAAATCGTAAAAAACTATTTCTGTTATTAAAATTTCTTGCCTAATAGCTCAGGGAGCCGGAAAATATTTATCATGTAAATTATGTAAGTTTTCGTTTTGATATTGTTAGAACAATAATGTTCAAAAATTTTACTATTCTAATTAAAATTGAAAACCGAAATAATTTGTAAATTCGATCAAATGTGAAATACATTTATAATGTAGTTTATGTGTGTCAAAAATATTTATTAATATTAATTTTTTTTTTCATTGTATGTATTTATAAAATATCACATTTCAACTCGATGATTTTACACATAATTGAAAATGAAACTATTCCTTTATATAATAGATAAAAAAGAACTGATACTATATTTTTATTAATAAAACTACGAAATTCCAAAAATATTCGGTATGTAAAATTATGTAGAAAGTTAGCTAATTTAAAAAACAAAAAAAATTTAATGTTGTGCGGGAAAATAAAAACGGCCTAAATTATGTACTTTTATATAATAATTCTCACCATCATGGCACAATTCCATAAAAAAAAAAACTAATTTGTTCCTATCTCAACTTGTTACGCGTATTCCCTAAGGTCTCATATAATTAGACAGAAAAATAAAATAACTTTGAAAATTTATAATAACAATAGAAATTCAATTCATTTTGTCCATAAAAATGGACAATTTCATTTCGTTATAAAGATTTATTTATTACTATTTTTTATTTTATTTTTTTTTTAATTTGTAAAAAGAATTTAGGAAACATATATTAAACTTTATGGTCAAATTTTAACTTTATACGGAAGAATAAATATTTCTTTTACTTTTATTTTAAGTGTGTTGAATCGGAGAATATTTCCAGTGCTGGGCTGAGATGAGAATACATCCATGACCGAGAAAAAAGTGCATATGTTCGAATGACTACGAAAACTTCTACATATGCATATCAAGAATTAAATAGAAATTAATAAATTTATTTTCATATTATAATTTTTTTTTAAGTATCTAAAGTTTTTCCATAAACTTTTTTTATTATATGTACAATATTAAAATTAATAAAACACCATTAAAAATTTATTAACCATAAGAGAAAAAAAATGGAAAACAGGATACTATGGAATATAAGGACGCAACCTTCCCGATCAGTTGAGTGGCGCACAATATAACGTTTACCTTTAATTCACAGTTCAAATCTCAATCGATCGAAAAAAAAACTTTTGCGTTTCGTTATGACTTATTCACCATATTGCCTCATTTTAAGAATTTGTTAATGAATAAGCGTACTACATATCTACGGTTTCATGTTTTCATTAAAAAAAACATCTAAATGATTCAAACAATAAAAAATGTAGGGCTTGACGAAGTTTTAATATTTCTCGGTACATTTTCGGCCCGTTCTTGGTCAACCCTGATTTCAGTGCTTTTATTTATTCAATTTATTTATGGATTGAACAATTAATAAATTGAAATATATTTTTGCACAGAGCTTGCTTAATCACAAATGCAATAGTTATCAAAATGAAAATTTTTTGAGCTTTAATATACTATTAATATGTGCTAAAATTTTCTAACATTAAAAAAATTGTTATAAAAAAATTTTAAAAATAAATAATGAAAATATATAAGACTTCATACTGACTGATTTTTCATGCTAAAAATTATATACCACAAACTTGTGGTTGAAATAAAATGAACTGGTAAATTTTCAGTTGATTAAACTTTATAAAAATAAATTATATAGTACATATACGAAAAGAAATATAATTTATAGAGATATACAGATAAAACATGGATAAAAATGTTATAAAAAAAAAAATATTTATATTTTTTTTTTTTTTCCAAAAAGTAATAAAAATTTTTAATAAGGAAAGCGCTTTTGAAAAAATATAATCATGATTCATTGGGATATTATATTATAGAGAATCTATGCATTAAAAATTTCTTTTGCAGATTTAATTTTCTGCAACTCGTTCTGCGATTTTAATGCAATAAAATAATGTAGTATATTATATTAATATATTTTCGTAAATTTTCTTCATAAAGTTAGTTTTATGCTTTAGCTAACATACATTAAGTAAAGTACACAATATTTATAGTTATAATAGTTGTTGTTTTTTATGAATATTCTATAATATACGAAAAATAATGTGTTTGAAGTTTTTTTTTTGAAAATTAATTAAAAATAAACATTTTTATGCTTATAGATATGATAATTTTTAGATAGAATAACCTGATTTTTGGTTATAAATTTTTTTTATGACAATTAAAAGAGGTTATCGATTTGGTGGTAATAAAAACAATGTTCATTTATCATTGTTCCAATGGGAAAATTATTATTAATGTTATGTGAATTAGAGTTATGGGAAATAATATTTTGATAGGTAAAAATATTTATATTATGTATGTTGTATAAATGTTATGTACATAGTTAACATAACCTCAAACATTATTATCACATATGACTAATTTGTCAATAATTCAACATTTTGTTGGTGGTAGAGCTTTAATTAATTATTTCAGATATATAATGTCGGTCTCTGATGTAGAGAATTTGTTTTTTTCTAATTTTTTATTGCATTAGATAAATTAGATTGATATTGTATTTGAAAATAATCTAACTAATGAATTGAGGTAATTGTCACTAGTGAAGAAATGTAGAACAGTGTACCTGGGAATAATTTTCACCGTTCTGCCAAGTCGAATGCTTCTAACTCGGGAACTTGTAATCCCAAAATCTCATATTTTAGTTTAAAAGAAAGTTCCATATGGCCAGATGAGGATTAAAAAACATTTCAATGCAGGGCACAGAACATATGCTAAATATATTTAGTTTATTACAGCAATTATGGATTCAGAAAATTGATTATGCAAACGTAAATTGTACAAGTATACATTTATGTATAATTGTGCATTACGAATATTATATTAATATGTATATGTTTTTGAAAATTCTATATATATTTTACTTCTGTTTAGATTTTTCCCCCCTCCAGAAATGGACCATAATTTTTGTCGCCATGTCGTGTACAATCTATGTAATAACTTTTTGTAAACAAGTTTTTTCTGTATTTATGAATTAATTCTTAAAAGTAGAAAAAACTCAAAATGTATAAAACTATATTTTTGATTATTTATTTGTTATTGTTGTAAATAATCAGGTCACTAATAAAATTGACTAATGATTGTCAATAAACCTGAAATTTTATATTATAATGGCTAATTGTGTAATTATGATGTGCAGCACAATTTTATGATTTTATTATTTGACATTTGTGATTCACATAATTGGCAATAAATTCATTTAACATGTTATAATTTAAATTTTTTATAATCCAATAATATAATTGCTAAATTAAATGCAATAACACCATACAAAAGCAATCGAATTTTATTGGTTATATGTACATTATTTTATTATAATTTGCCTAAAATACTTAATTAATTTTATTATTCTTAATGAAAAAATATGCTATCAATTTTTGTTATTAAAGAAGAATTTATTTTGTTATTGATTTTAAAATATAAATGTGTAATTGTGAAAAAATAATTTATTATACATATATTTTATTAATTTTATTGCCATTGCAAGGAAATATAGAATTTAATCTGATGTTATTTGCGATGAATATAGGATGTGAAATAATACATAAAAAAAACTAGGTATCTTTTTTAATCACTAGCTTACATATTTCGTACTTTGGTTTAGGGCTTCATCAGAGCTCGATTTTTTGAGATATTTGTTAAATTTCTATTTTTTTAATCGCAATGGAAAATTGATAAAATTATTTTAAACTTTATATTTCTAACTAAATTAATAATTTATTTCGAAATTTATTTTAATCCTTTTTCTAATAAAATCGAGTTCTGAAGAATTCCTAAATCAAAGAATGAAATATCCAAGCTAATGATTGAACCCCCATTAGATTTTTTATTACACAATTACCATAATTTTCGCAAACAAGATCAGATTAAGCCATTTTGTAAGGGTGCGAAAAAAAACATTAAAAAAGAAATATAGAATATACGGAATTTTATGATCTCGAGATTAAACAAATTTGAATAGTTAATTAAAGGATGTCTGGATTAAACTGTTTTTCCGTCGAAGTTTTAAAAAAATTCTAGAAAATCAAAAAAAAAAAAAAATATTGAACGATGGAAAGAAGATTAAATTCAATTCTTTTTAGAAATGCATATAATTTGTTATCTTTTACTTATTATTATATATATCTAAAAACTCCAGGTGCTTAGATGTCTTAAAATGATAATTACACCAAATAAACTATACAAGTTATTGTAGAATTTAAAACTATAACTAATAAAAAATATATTTGTTTCAAAAAACGGAAGTATTAAGATTGCTATCATTGAAATAAATTTTAAAAGTCCCTTTCTGAGAATATGTAAGAATTTCAAAAAAAATATTTCCATGCAATTTCAAAACCATAAAATATTATACCTTTCCCGAAAAATAAAATAAATTTTAAACGACCTCTAAGAAATTTACCAAATTGTTTTAGATATATGTACATACATAATTCAATTGTTGGAACCAGTATAGTGAAGTGAAAAATTTTCTTCAATCGATAAAATTTCTTTTTCCTGATTTTTTTTTTGGTTCATCCTTTAAACAAAAATATTTTTATGTTTTTGCATCCCAGATGTGTTTGGAAAAGTTATGTTATTTTTTTTGGAAAACTTTATAAATTGCATTTTTTTACATTTTGTTTGCTTCAAATTATTATTTCCTTCCATTTTCTTTTATTTGAAAAAATGTTTGAATCTACAAAATATTGCTTAAAATTGAATCATTAATAGTTTTAGAAATAACATTAAAATGAAAACTATGCACTAAGAAAATTTGATAAATATTTTCTTATTATTATTTATTTTAATACAATTGCATAATAATCAAGAAAATGATGTAGATTCAGGGAACCTTAAAAAAATCAAGGACTCGAATTGAGGGCTGAAACCGAACTTCCTTGAAAACTCATATTATATAATTATAGAGAGAGAGCGTTTGAAGAAATGTAAAAAAGAAGAGGCTGGAAAGTATAAAGTAAAGTGGAAAACGCATCCAACACTCTTCATTTATGAACTACTGCTAAATAGTTTTTACTTACAAATGCTTCAAAATATGTAGGTACTTTTTAAAAATTATAATTTAAATTTAGATTTAATTAGATTTTATTCTTTAACATTATCCTTTAACGGTGTCATGGTATAAAAAGGCTAAGAAATAAGACCACATATACTGTATTTCACATCCAGATGAAAAATTAAACAAATTTTGGCGATTTTTAGTTTTTGGCTTTATTTGTCGAATGTGAATAAAAATTTAAATTATTTTAATTAAATTTCAGAAATAAGGACAAATTTTTTTTTATTTAAAAATTCATAATAACATCGGACAATGAATAATTAAAATATAGAGTTGTAGGGCGCTGTGAAGTCTGTAAAGAAATAGTCTCTAAAAACCAAAAATTGAAAAAGAACCAAAAAAACGGCATAAGAATTCTAGTTTAGAGATTATTTCACTCAGGTGATATTTCATAAGGACATAGTCTCTAAAAAGCTCAAAATGAAACAACATCTTATAATATCTAACATAAAAGGATCATAACACCCGCCGAGTGACTTCTGTTTCATTTGAAAGAGCCACAACGTTTTAAATTTCAAAAAGGAGGATTTAACTTATTTACGCAGGAACATGCGAATACAAAATACCATTTGGCACAGAACCCTTGTTTCAGAGAATTGGGTTATATTATTTTTGTTGCAAAAGAATCAAAATTGAGAAAGAGAGCCGAAATGTTTTATTTCACATTAAGATGAAAAATAAAGTCAAAAACAGAAAATCCTCAAAATTGGTGTGAAAAATTGAATGTAAAATCAAGCATTTTCGGTCTTATTTCATTATACTTTATAGCATGTCACCTCCTTTAACAGCATAGTTATTAAAAACTGTATAATTGATAGTACTTTTACGTCAGACGTGGGTTAACATGAAAATACGATTAACAGGAAAGTTTTTCGTTTATTTAAAAATTTATTAAAATAATGATACCATTTATTTAAAATCATACATAATAAAAATCCTTCTCTTTCAGCAAATTAAATTAAATGGGAAGTCTTTTATCAAACGTGTATTAATTTTTCATTCAATTTTTGCTCAGTTTGTTTAAAAATAATTCTTCTTTTTACTTATATATAATGAATTAATTAGATATGAAAGCTTGGATAAATTACAATAATAATTTGAATTAAATTAAACACGTTATTGTATACTGTTAGCGTTAGTAAGTACAAAGATAATAAATTATTATACTCTTTTTAACATCATTTTATCAGATTACATTGATTTTTATCTTTTTACATTTTAAAATTATTAAAACCATATAAAACTTTGAAATACTGCGAATACGTGATTTTTTATACTATTTTTTTCAAACTTAATTATAAAATAAAAAATTAAAACCAAATAAATATAATTTTTAAACAAAAAATTTAAAAGTTTTAAGGATTTTTTTACTATTATACCATATAACTAAAGAAGTTTTTAGTGCCAATAATAACACAACAATGTTAATAATTTTTGAAAACATACAATTTGAAAAACAAACCAAAAATAATACATAGTACCAAAAAAGAAGATAATACATAATGCATGTATCTACAAAATTTCGTAAAGAAAGATTACAAAATTACACAAGAGAAGAGAGAAAAGAAATAGGTATTCAAAAGTGAATAACATAAATTCTTAATACAATTTTTAATTATTATACAAAATTAGAAACTTTAAATATTATGCAATTATAAAATGATAAATATTATACAGTTTTAAATTAAATTACATGTATAATACGATTATACACAAGTGAGTGTATAAATTCTGTAATAAATAATTATTATCGAATAAAATTTTAGGATTTTGTTACTAAAATGTCTTATATATGTAAATTAAATAAACAATTTCTTAAAATCTAAGTTAAGAAGCTCTTTTTCACTATGGAAGTAAAAAGTGAAAAATAGGAAGTTCTCAAAATACTTTCCAAAACAATAATATAATTTATTTTTCTTTCATTTTGCTTGTACTTTTCACTGTAATAAAGTTAATATTATTGTTGTTTTATAAATACTTAGTGTTAAAATTTATAGATTCCTTGTTTTTAATATGTTCTTCAGAAGTTCTAATTGTATGTTATTGAATCTGTCAATATATTTATTTAAAAGTTTATAGGACACAATCCTATTGGTAATTATTTTTTAAAAATTTAAAACCAATAAAAACCAATTATTTTTGTCAGCATTTACGATTATGGAAAGTTTTATCTCTTGAAGTTCTTGCAAAAAAAAAATTGCATCCAAAATTGTATATAGTTTCGAAACAGTTTAATGTATATTTTAAAAGAAAGTCAGAAAGTCCTTTAATTTACGTTCGTTTTTTTTCCACTATGTTCCGCTTTTTCATTATGGAAGTTGAATAGAAAGTACTTTAAAAATTGTACTTTATTTTATTAACAACTTATAGTGCAAAAAGGGATTTAAAGTAACAAATATCCGGCAAGTTCAAAACAAATAGCACGCCACATCGAAAAAATGAAAACATAATAATAACATGCCATTTAATTCAATGAAATACAAAAAAAGTGAGGATATCTGTTTCAATTAAAAATTGCATACAATACATTATGCAATATTATACAATATTATAAGATTAAATAGAAAAATAAAATTAATAGGTGCAGGTCTTAAATAGAGTCTTAACATATAAGTTCATTAATTCTCATTTCGCGTGAGGATTTCGAAAAATTTTCCTTTAAATTGTCAAATTGGATTATATCAAAATTTCAAAACAAAATAAGATGTAAAAATAATGGATGAATGAAAGAGGAAAAAATTTATTTTCCTTTTCAATTTTAAAGTTTACTTTTTTTTTAATAGTTTTTCCTATATAAATATTTTTATTTTAAATTTTAGTATTCATTACCTCAATAATCTCTAATTTATAGTATTTGCAGTGTGAATAATACAGATTAAATAAATTAATGTGAAAGAAGAGTTAGGTGTTATTATCCGACACATAATTCTTTTTATTTTTTTAAGATTTGATTTTTTTTTTTATATATTTAATTTAATCATTTCAATAAAACAATATAAATTGTAACTTCTATATTATATCAACAGCTCATAATATTTATTGAGTTCTGTCAATTCGATTTAGATGACAAACAAATTTTCTGATTCGATTTTATGAAAAAACGCATATCCAAAAAACAATGAAATTATTGATCATTAAGTGTGTATGCAATTTATTCCAAAATTATTAAAAAATCATAATCAATACAAACATAATCAAGTAGATTATAATTGTTCTTAATAATTTTTTTCTTTTAGACTATAAACATATAATATTCATATTTGAATATTGAGAGGTTTATGTACATAATTGTATAATGTTAGTTTATTTATGTTTTCCGTTTAGTTAAAAAAAAATTGAAAATCAATTTAACAATTCAATCAAATTGTTCAATTATTTCTGTATACAGGGTGTCCCGAAAGTCAACACTAATAATTCAAAATATGACCTTAGTAAATAGTTGATAGTTTTCGAGTTTTTGTCACTTTTATTTTAATTAATTAATTATTTGATTTTCTGTGAATTTTAAGTGCCACAGCCCTTTTTTTTTTTTACAATCCTGCACAAAGCTGAATAACCATGCAATTTGATGTTGAGTTTCGCAACAGCCGGTATAAAAGACTAATAAGCTTTTCAAAAATTCGTTTAATATTTTATACAAGTAAGTAGATACATTTTTTGTAGTGAAAACATGGTCGGTTTTTTATGAAAAAAAAATACATATTTTCTTTCAATGGGCCTAGAACCGATCAGTTTAACCGAGTGTTAAAAATAATACTTTTTAAAATGTTAAGAAAATAACATCATCAACATCAAGTTATTTTCATGACTAAAATTTAGGAGCATTATTATATTATATATAAAAACCATAAAGTTTTATAATTAATGATTGGTTTGTTTAATCCCATTTTTTTATCTTTTTCATTTTTTATATATTTTTTATTTTTTTTTTTTGAAATTTTCAGAAACTTAAAATTAGTTATCATAAAAGAAATAAAGAATAAAAAAATAGAGTAAATTTAAAATTAAAATTTCACAAAGTGGATTATCCATCTTGTTTACTTGAAAACAAAAAAAAAAATAAATAAAAATTTAAAATTAAAAAATTAAAAATCATTGTAGATCATCGGTCTCTCTAAAAAATTATGTCTCGTCAACCTTGATGTTATCATTTTAAAGTCCCCTGTCAATTTTTTTTAATTATTTTTCCTATATACAACTATAATAAGGCCGCATATTAAGCGCTTTACCTTGCCATTTATTTAAATTAATTTCTTTTAAAAAAAAAATGTTTATTTTTATTTGCTTTTTTCAATATTTCAACTCTATATATGAAATCCAAATTAAGTTTTTTCCTTCAGATTTCCAAAATTTTTCTATATTATAGTATAGTACATATAATAGTGAATTTATTTATTTTCGTTTTTTGTTTATTTTTATTTTATTTTTAATTTTTTTTTTTTTTTTATTAAGCTAATATTTTCTTTTATCTGATTGATTAAACAAACTTGATAAAATTATTTTTTTTTATTTTTCAATCGTTTCCAAACCGACACTACTACGTAATGCATTTTTATTATAAATTATATACATATTATACAAAAATATATATATAATTATTATGTTGATAGTTTTTTATTGCTTATTTTTCCAAAAAAAAATAAATAAAAAATTGGAAATAGCAGAAAACCAAAATAAAACAAAAATTATTTCAAATAGAATAAAATATAGTTTTTTTTCCTTTTTCTATTTTTTTTTTTTTTAATTATAGAAAAACACACTGAATTTATTTTGTCCGAAAATAAAATCCAAAACCGATAAGAGTAGAGATAGAACTGAAAATTAACTGCAAATACCATACTGATTTATACATTCAGTTTGCAAAAATAAAAAAAAAAATAAAAAAAATTCAAATAGTATGGTTTTTCCTTTTCCTTTTTATTTTTTCCTTTTTTTTGAAAATTCATTTTCATGCTTTTATTTAATGTTACAAAAAAAAAATTACTTTTATTTCTCTCTGCAAGAAAATTTTCTCTTAACTTTCTGCTATATTAGGATGAAATAAAATTTAATTTGCTTTGCAGAAAAACCTGCAAAATATATTTTTTTTTTAACTTTGAAAAGCAGCTGTTTTATTTCAAATAAAAGTTAAACAAAAAAAACCAGTTAAAGTTTATTGTAAAAAAATAATTTTAAAAGCTTTTTTTTTTTGTTATTATTTTAAAATATTATAACTATTATTACACAGACTTTATTGCTATATTATATTTTAAAATAATGTGTTATGAATTAATATAGAAAATTATGTATGAAATATATAAAGATAACTAACTATATAGTTACCCAATATGTATATTTGGATAAAAAAAGCCAGTAATATAAGAGAGTAATATAAAAATATAATTTAATTACATTTTGTGGTCGGTAAAAGTATGATTATTCACTTTTCATTATTTTGATGTTATTTTTTTTTTGCAAAATGTGTTGCGCTATTATAAAAGTTGAAGTATATTTAATATCATAGTAATGTTTTTCCAATTAAAAAAAATAAAAAAAAATAAAAAAAAATCGAATAAATAATTTTATTTGAGAAAAATTTTTTTAGAAAAACAAAATTTCATTCAAATAAATGAATTTATATCCGTAAACTATATCTTTGAAGTATAAATAAATAGAAAATTTTTTCAGATACTTTTCATATTATAGATAGAACATTCCTCTATATCTTTGCTATCAGATATCAGTTTCGCTATCTGTATATATATTCGAGATTTATATTTAGTAATATTTTTTTTTAAATATGTTTTTCTATTAATTTTAT
The DNA here is from genome assembly GCA_964007475.1 of Hybos culiciformis. Lineage (NCBI taxonomy): Eukaryota > Metazoa > Arthropoda > Insecta > Diptera > Hybotidae > Hybos > Hybos culiciformis. The sequence goes on from OZ023273.1 coordinate 124,612,293, forward strand.
CCCCTTTATTACATTTATTGAAGTGAAAATTTTTTTCTGATTTCTTCATTTAAAAAAAATTTTCACTATAAGAAAATCCTTTTCCAATTTAAATTGGTTTTTTTTTGTTAATATTAAAATTTTTTTTTTTAATTTTTTATTTTGATTCTGTACACAATAAATTGATGTTGTTTACAAATCAATGAATAAATTAACTATCAATTTAAAATATGAAAAATATGTAGGTTTTGATGAAAAAATATATACATGTATATATAATACAATACAAATATAATTTTATCTCTCCTTACGATTATTTTATTTATATTTTCATTGTACACAGAAGGTAGATATCTATATTTTACTCTATAAATCAAAATCATCATAAATTTTAAATTATATTATATATATACATTATTATGTTCATTATATTCTCAAAAATAAAGTATACACATATAATATGTTAAAAGATAAGAAGAGTTCAGTCTTTGAATATGAAGTTCATTATATTTTTATGCATCAATTCCCTTTTCTATGATTACATGGGTGATTCCACAGGCACAAAAAAAATATATATATATAATCTAAGAGATTTTTTTTTATTTTTTTAACTTAAATATTGCAGTATTAAGCTTTAATGTAGATTTATCTTTAATATGATATTATAAAAAGATATATCTACCTACAAATGTTGGTAGAGTAGTTGGAAATATACATTTACATAAATAAATACATTTTTCAGTGTATAAGTTAATTCATTATTATAAAACTTAAAATGCATCTAAGAAGGAGGTAAAAAAAATGGAAATTAATATATAGGCATATTTTATTTTTATTTTTTATTGCATGACCAATATTGCACAATTGATAATAAGATTTTGATGAAAAGAAAAACAGAGAAATAATAAGGAAAATTTCAAGATTCTATCAATCTGCAGGATGAATTTGGAGGAACAGGATCTAATGTATTATGTATTTTGATATTATATAGTTACATAATGTTGAACTTTAATTCCCCGAAAGAATATACGACCGAAAAATGTTGATGAAATTATTAATCAGTAGTTTTAATCAGTCATCATAATGTATGTACTTTATGAAAACGTTTTGAACGCATTTTTGAACCATAAATTCTCTCTTTACGACTTTTTTAAATGACACCGACTTCTGAACACTTTCGGTAGAAGGTTTTGTTATAGAAAACATAACATTTTTAATGACAAAAAGTTTTTATTTTATATGTAATAGATAATGCTTTGGAATCTGCCGTAGGTATTTGAAAAAATTTGTCTTCATATTGCAATTTGTGTATCTTGTGCAAAAGGATTACAAAAACTGTGTTTTTTTTTATTTAAGTTAAAATAATCTACTTTTAAATGTACATATATATAAAAATTATCTGAATCTTTTATATCGTTCACTTACCATGTTATTTTATGTTTTCCTAAAAAAAAAAAGCAAAACTTACACAATATTGTACATATAATAATTCCTGGTAAGCATAACAATTGTATTTATTTCCTTAAATTCCTAAATTATTTGATAATGAATAGTTATTATCATTTTTATTATCGAAACCACAAAACCTTTTTTTTCCCCAATGTCTGTTTACAAAATTCTCATATGTTTGTGGTTTAGAAATTTGCGTGTTCAATATATTATTCAAATATTCGGGATTAGTATTATATAATTATTTAATAAATTATAGCAATGATATTAAATTTACCTGTTTAAATTATCTCTAATTGACTCATTCGCATTAGAGTATTTGATTTAATTACTCTTGGATAAATTTTTTTTTAAAGTAAATAATTCATTGCTAGCAACTTTATACTTTATCTTTTATACGATTAAGAGTTTTCATTCAACGGTGATCTGCTTTGGAAAATAGCAATCTACCTTTTCGGAAATTTATGAAAGTTTTTGAATACACAGATTCTGTTAATACATATTGAATTCTTAATGATTAAGATAGAATCAACTTAAATATATATTTTGGGTTTTTTCTGGAAGTTAAAAGTTTCCAAAATTTTTATTTTATTAAATATAACACTTTTTTATTAGTTTTCTTAGTTAAAAATAATTAAAAATCATAATTTATAATTTATTTTACAATTTGAAATGTGATCTTAATTAATTATGGCATATGGCATAACTTCAACCTTGTAAAGAAGTCCTTCTATGTACTTTTTTTGCTATTGCAGAGGCTAAAGCTGCTCCTTTTCCACTTCCATCTTCAGCTAGAATGAATTTTATCTGAAAAAATAAAATTCATTGTCAAAAATATTGATTGATAATAATAAGTATATTGAAAATCTTAATTTTACCATTAAAGAAGCCTGAACTAGATTTCTTAGTGCGCATCTAAATCAAATTTTAACAACAAAAGTACATACATTATATTTCGTTAATAAGTAATAATAAAATTAATTTGCTTTAATTAAATTATTTTCTGAAAAATATTTATGTATTTTGTGTAATTTTAAATGTCAAATAAAAGTTTAGAACTAAATTACAAATAATTTTATTGATGTCAATTGCTACTACATAAAAAATTAATTTGATTTATCGTCCTGATTTATTATTTTATTTTCTCTTTAGCGATAGAGTCAAGTTTCAAACACAAAATAAAAGTAGTTAAATGAAATTTTTAAGGACCTTAATTAAATGTTGCTATAAATTTAATAATCATTTGGCGATTTAAACAAATTATTGATGCAATTTTTTTTTCTAAAATGTTTATTAGATTTTGTAGTATGTATTACACTATACCTTCTTATCTGGAACTCTTTGCATTGTAAATTCTGAGATCCATTGTTTCAACCTGGGATGATGTTTGTAGACAGAACCGTCTATTGCAATAGTAATCTCATTTTCTGTCATACGTTTCAGCAAAACAGCTGTACAAATTGATATTAGACGTGCAGCTCTTACAGATATTAAACCGCATAAGTAATTAATAATTTCAATGTCATCGTCATCGTAATCTTTTTGGTATTCGTAATTTAATGTATTCAGAACTTCAATAAGTCCATCATTTGAGTTTATTGTGTTTCCTCTAAAAATATTGGTATTGATTATTCTTATTATTGCTTTTTTTTTACTATTAAAAACTCACTGTTCTATTTTTGATACATTGCTTGAGTCAAACTTATAAGCAGCCGGAAAATTGTCATGCTTTGTATTTCTCATAAGAAGTTTTTCACTAATTAATTTTTTCATAACAACGCGGCAAATCTCACCCATATATTTACCACTTATATATTTTTCGAACCTAAAAATAATATTTAAAAATAATAAGTGCCTTAAAACAAAATTGAGTGTATGGGTGTATACAAAAAGTATAATGATAATTCAATATTAACTTGATGTACAATTAGGTGGATCTCGGTTTAAAAAAAACCGGTAATGTCAAAAAAATATCATACTCACGTAAACGAGGTAGCCAGCAAAGAGCCGCTGTCGACTTCTCGATCAAAATCTGTTTTAATAAAATCAAGTACTCCATTGTCACCAAATGCTCCCCATTCAATGTCTATTATAACATTCTTTTCACCGTGTCGTTCTGTTTCCCAATGATGTACACGATGTGCTTTCTCTAAATATGCTGCATTCGATCCAGTTCCAACAACAATGCCTATTCTAGTGTTCTTATCCAATTTCGCGCCTTGAACAAGAGTTCCTGTGGTATCATTCAAAATTGCTACAACATCAATATTTCCACAGCCAACTTTTTTTAGAGAATCTCGTAATAAATGCACCACATCCTGCCCTACCGCCGATGGACAATTGAATGATTTTGTCCAAGTAACTAAGCATCCAGAATCGAGACTATGCTGTTTCATTGGAAAAGAAAACGTAAACCCCATTGGAATATGAACATCTTTAAGATTTTGTTCCTTTAAAAAATCATTCACAGACTCAGCGAGAAAATCAAAAAGTTTAATACCACAGCCAATTCTTAAGGAATCACATATATGATAATGCTTTACTTCTTCGCGAATAACGTTGGCATTTTGAAGTTCTAGTAAAATGACACGAAAATTAGTTCCTCCTAAGTCAAGAGCTAAATAAAGACCTTCCTCTGAAATGAGTGAATATAAATGTTAAAATATAAAAACTTAAATATTTTAATTTAATGCAATTATTTACCTGTTCCATCTGGCAGTTCTGGTATATATGTGTTTTCCATTTGTAATGATGATGGTTCCTCATTTAAAGCTAACTTCAATTCCGACTCAAATGCATTGCTAATTTTTTCAACTCGCTCACAATCTAATATTAAATTATTTAATATTTCTTTAACCTAAAAGTATTTAATGATTAATAAATGCTTTCGATATGCATAGAACATAAATAAAATTTAATTTCTTACAAAATATGCACAAAATACACGAAATTTTAATCTTGAACTAAACAAATACATAGTGTTTGGTATCTTATTATTTTACTGTTCATGGATGGACGATGCTGTATTTTGAATATTTCTCACTATTGTATGTGAACATAAAATTTTTCTTTTAACAGTGATAGTTGTAATCGACTTCAATTTTGGGAGCAAATTATGCGAATAGTAAAAATAATAAATAACTATCACAAAACTTCTTTCGTAACACATTTGATTATTATTTTATTGAAAATCGAAAGTCGAACCGTGCTTGTAAAAAAATTAATCGTTTACCTTATGAATAACTAAGCTAATCGTATATTCTTAATTAAAAAGTAAATAGCTACTTAACTTTTAAAACACTTAAATATATTTTTTAAATTTTTTCATAGTGAAAAGTTTGTAAATCATAATTCATTATATGAAAAAACGGAATTATAAAGTTATTTTATTTAATATGTTATAATTATATACTATTTATCGCAACAAAAATAAAATCTAGATTACAGTTAACCCCCCTACAACGCGACACTTTTACAATGCGTTTTCGCTACAACGCGATTCATAAATGGTGGCAATTTTTCTCACAAATCGGTTTTTTTTCCTACAACGCAATTAAAAAAAATTTACTTTTTAAAAAAAAAAACGCTTTTCTTGGAATGTTTTAAACGACCGCAAGAGCTAACGAACCTATCTCTTGTTCCAGTAGTTCAGATTCGGATATAGTACCAGCAAAACGTTCGCGGAAGAATAATATTCATCAATATTTCTTTTTATATTTTAATTTTAATAAATTTGAATTTTTATTTAGTTCTTAATTTTTAAAACCGTAAATTATTTTGTACAATTTTATTAATTTGTAATAAAATCTTGAGTAGTAATTTATTAAAGTTTCATTTTATTAATTTAATTCGATTTTTTTTATACTTGAAACCTAACCCCTTTTTTCTATAGAGTTCATGTCTCCTGCAACGCGATTTCCTACTACGCGATGTTTTCTAAGAACGTATCTGTCGCGTTGTAGGAGGGTTGACTGTACATAAATATCAATATATGTATCCACAGAATAAGTAGATATTTACTTACAATTAACATGTACCTACTTTGTACATTACTATGTATGCGATAATATTTTATTATTTTGAAAAGTGAAGAGGCAATTAAATTAGTTTATTAACATTACATTCGAAAGTAGTAGATATGGATTAGTTATACACAATGTCAGATTATGTGTGACTTGATGAATAAAATTTTGTTATAATATGGGAGCGCAAAATAAAACTATATTTATCAACTTTTACACGGATCTAGGTATATAATATAATCTATTACATATATGAAAAATATGGAATTTATTTCCACTTTTGTTAAACGATGACATTAGTTTTTTTTCTATATGTTTTAGAAACATTGAAAATACTTGACTCCATTTCATTATTTCTTTAATATATGTTGCAACTATTATCCTTTTCAATTTGTGTTAATTATCTAATAATTTTTAAAATATTGCACATAGAAATAATTCGTACATTTTTTTTCGTAGAACTTTTTAATTTTTACTAAAACATGTCAAATGTTACATTTAAATAAAAATAAAAATGATCTCTTTATAAATATGACATGCTTCAGGGGTAGCAAGAGACTATAATTATGCGTAAAATTAATGATAAGCACAAGAGAAAGCGTTTAATTTTAGATATTAAATTATTTCAATACTTCAGTATTTAATATTAGAGAGCTTTAGAGATGTTTTCTATCGAAAATTAATATAATATCTTAAATTTAAGCAAAAAAGAGCTTTGGAGGCATTGAGAATGAGATTGAAATACGAAAACATAGAACCAAATGAAGGGCAAGACACCTACAACATTAGAAGCACTATAAATTTTATCTGTCATTGTCTGTAAGCAGAACTCAAGCATACTCCAATTTTTATAAATGCCTACGATTTTATTTGTGTAATATTGGTAACGTTGACAAAATTATTAAATAATTATTGACATTACTACACGTTTGGTTCACTATTCCGACATAAAACATTACGTCTATCTGTATAATATATAAAAATCTAGACTATGTACTAGCCCCCGGTCACTGATGGTTTATTTGTTGGTTTGATTCCGATAGATGAAATATTTTTTTTAGATACATTTTGTATGGGGAATTTTAATTCAATATTTGCTTTAAACTTCAAATAAATATTATTATATTCAAATAAATATAATTCGCCGGTATTAGCTAGTTTTAAATAAAATATGCATGTACATCAATAATATTTTTAAGAATTGCGACATAAAATAATAATGATAATGGAAAAGTTATTAAATCTTTTGTAGAGGTTAAACAAATTTCTCAAAAATTTCAATCAAATGAAAACAAAAACTGATTATATACTTGAATTTAAATGTTCAATTAAAATCGTTGTTTATTTTAATTTTTATTATAGTAAGATAAACCACGACCCTTCCATTAAAATCAGAGATAAGACAAATAAAAAAGTTAGTTACTCGAAAATTTTAAAGCATTTGCTATCGCTTAGCAATCAAGTTCAAGCGTTATAGTCTGATTCGAATTATATACATTAATATATTTTCTTATCATTTCGCAAACGTCAAAAAATTCATTTAGTTAATTAATTATTATTGTTGAACATAATTTTTTTTCACTGTAGGCATGTTAAATTAAATTTTAAAGCAAAAAGATAATAGGTACAAAATAAATAACCGAAAAAATATATATATTACGAAAATGGTTTTTAGTAGAAAATAAAAAAAAAACTAGATTAATTAATTTAATTAACTATTAACTTTATTCAATTTCATTTATACATAAATACATTATAGATTTTTTGAAGTTTCTAAAAATTCATTTCATATTTTGGAAATATTTTTACCTGGAACAAGAAATATAGCTAGACTTAAAATGTTGTGATCTTAGGAAGCATTGATCTTCCATAAATCAAACCAATCCTATTATTAATTTAAATCGTTTATTAATTGAAATAATATCTGAAACTTTAATTGACTGTATTTAATTCAAATCATTAGTAGAGTATTTCAGTTCTCAAATAAAAAAAAAAAATTATTCGAACATTTTTTTTTTTTTTTGATTATATTGACCCTCCAAAAACTTGCACGATATTAACTTGATAAATATATGTATAATAAATTTTAATTTCACGTTTTCTATTAATAATTATGTTTATCAGTAAACAAAACTTATAGTATTTGTATAATTGTATCTAAACTTGGCAATTTAATAAAAATGTTCACACAATTTAACATGTATTAACAACATAATATTATGTATTAGATACAACGGAATTCCATAAAAAATATTTCATTATCATTAAAAATTTTAATAATTTTTTTTTAAAGAGTTGAAGATAAAAAGCTTTTTTTTCTCTTTAACTTTTATAAACTTATTTCAGTTGGTCTCGAGCGATAAATTAAATAATGTTTAAGATTTCGAATCTACAAGAAATATTTATAATTTGTTATTTTTATGGATTCTTATTTATTTAAATAATTAAACCCATATACTTGTCGAAAAAATGTTAAATATTTATAATTTTTATGGCAAATCAATGTCAAAGGTTCATGTTGTATAAAATACCGTAAAAAATAAAAAGACGTCACAAAACAGAGTTAAGGTTGAAAAATGACTTGGCTAATGACTATAATAAATTTAAGATAGAATTTATAAGATTTTTTATTGATTTGTTGAATTGATCAGATATAATTATGAACTGTTATGGATTATACAAAATAGAGGCGAAAAAAAATTGATATAACGCCAGTTTTTTCCAAATTAGCGAAGATCATAAATATCTTTTACAAATCAATATAAGACGAAACAATATCCTATAAATTCTTTCACTGAATGTAGTTTGTACAGTAAAATTAAAATTTAAATTCATAAAATATATCTTCGGGTACTTTAGATTTTATTTTTTTAACAAGTATATTTTCAATTGTTTAATTTTTTCTTATGTTTTAACTAGAATTAATAAATGCAAATGAATTATGACAGATGATTGCAGTGCCATTAAAACTACATACATATTATTTAAATAATCAAAAAAGTGTAAATTATTATATACATATCTCAATTTTTTTTCTCGCTCGTTTTCAAGAAATATGATAAAATAAAGATTCTTATTGTTTTATCCCCATCTTATTTTATTTATACACATTATTAAATTGACTTCGGTTAAATGATATTGCTTTAATTTTATTCCTCTTACATTTTTATGAAAATTTATGAACTAGTGGAAATTATTTTTAAATCGAAATCTGGTCAAGATAAATGTGTGATATGTATTCCAGTTAAAGAAATTAGCTAAAAATTCTTGAACTAATAAACCAAGTTAAAACTATTTTTTCAAGTAGGAATTTATTAACTTAATCTTTGAGGCTGGAAAATTTGATAAGCATTGTTGATGTAGTTATATGCACTTAATTTTTTTCTTTATCAATCCCCATATTCGATGGAATATTTTTTTTTTTTTTATTTTAATTAAAAATACACAAAAATTGTTTTCACTTGTATTAAGATATTACTAAGACAAATATTTAGAAACTTGGGTTCCATGTAGTTTAAATTTTATCGCAAATTTTCCAAATAATACACAACCATATTACATCAAACGAAAATAGCGCCGAATTAAAAGCATTGATAATTCCCTTGATATATTTTTTTAAAGTTATTTTTAAATAACAAACTTGCTTACCCTAGAACATCTTGTTGAATCTTTTAAGTTTAAATCTTTTAAAACGTATTTCGAATTCATGATAATTAAAAGTTTATAGATTTCTTATCACCTTTGTGCTTAAATTATGTAATTATTGAAAGAACTTAGAAAATTTTTTCATTGACCATGAAAATAAATTGAAAATAAGAACGAAATAAAAAAAAAATAACAAAATTTACGACTTCTCGCAAAAAACAAAAAAAAAAGATCTTAAATCGTCGACAATAAAAAATAAACTGAACACAAGCTAGATTCAAATGTTTGAAAGCTCAAAATAATCTTCTTCCGCAAAACAAAATGTTCTAATAGCAATTTGAGCTAAAGACAATTATTGAATTGTGAATAAAATACGTTCTAAATAATTGAACAGCTTTTTTTTTTTTAAATATAATATTCATCAGCTGTGAATGCTAGTATTGCTTTGGTTTTCACAGATTTCTCATAATAAACAATATTTTGCATAAGCCAATAATATATTTCGTACCAATTACATATTAACTTTAATAAAGATATTTTGAGAATTTAAAAGACTTTTTTTCCATGATAAACTGCAAATCTCGCTTAAACATTTACTAGTTCCATTTGACCTATCACCTACCTATTCTGGGGCGCCGTGACATTTGTCCGCGGGACATTTGTCCGCGATTGAATTTTCTAACTTTAGCGGACAAATGTCATTTTGCAAAATGTCATTTGTCCGCGATTGATTTTTCGAATTTTTAGCGGACAAATGTCATTTTGCAAAATGTCATTTGTCCGCGATTGAAATTTTTAATTTTTAGCGGACAAATGTCATTTTGCAAAATGTCATTTGTCCGCGATTGATTTTTCAGTTTTTTTAGCGGACAAATGTCATTTTGCAAAATGTCATTTGTCCGCGATTGATTTTTCAATTTTGGAGATACTGCAGATTACGTGAACCACTCAGAATCGTCTGAAGCTTGGAAAAGGGAAGAGGGGTAGAGTCCCCCCAAATTGTTCATACATTTTGTATATGCAATTTTTTTTTTTTTGCCCGATTTGCCCCTTAAAGAGAGGGTGGTGGGGGGTGGCCGCAAATCCCACTGACCAACCACCAGTCCACCCGCCCGCCCGCCGCCCCCCACCAGCCTCTCTTGTTGTGCCGATTCTGATTGGTTCACGTCATCTGCACTTTAGCCTCAAATTTTTAGCGGACATATGTCATTTTCCAAAATGTCATTTGTCCGCGATTGCTTTTTTTAATTTTTAGCGGACAAATGTCATTTTGCAAAATGTCATTTGTCCGCGATTGATTTTTTAAATTTTTAGCGGACAAATGTCATTTTGCAAAATGTCATTTGTCCGCGATTGATTTTTCAGATTTTTAGCGGACAAATGTCATTTTGCAAAATGTCATTTGTCCGCGATTAATTTTTATCGCGGACAAATGACATTTTGGAAAATGTCATTTCTCCGCGGCGGACAAAAGACATTTTGAATCGCGGACAAATGTCATTTTTATGTCCGCGATACAAAAACAAATCGCGGACAAATGTCCCGCGGACAAATGTCCAACCCCCCTATTCTGGTGCCAATCTAATTTGCTAATTGAATATTCAAGATGTCCATTTAATAACTTTGTGTAAGATATCGGTTTCTTTTATTTCGATTAAAATAATTCTGATTGTTATATTAAAATGTACCTGAAATTCATAATAAAATAGCAAACAGATACAGCTAAATATTTGTACAAATTTAAACTGAATTCATATGTTAAGAAAAAAATAACATATTCTATGGTTTATGTATAAAACATCATATAGTTTTATTTATTTACATAATGTGTGGATTATCATAGTATAAAACCGCAAAGAATTTTTGTTTTAATGTTTTTTTGAGAATAACACTCATATTTTAATTCTCTCGAAAAATAAAATAAAATAAAAAATAGTAGCAATAATATATTTTATGATCATTATTATGTTATCTAAGAACACAACAGGCTAAACATAAAATAAGCTGATTGCAATAATTTAAAAAATATCGATTAAAAATTATTTTTTTGTTATTATTTTACTAGAATTAGAGTGTGGTTATTTGCACATATAGAAACTTGTGTAGGTTACGTACCATGGAACCACACAATTTTTTCATGCAAAGTCTAGCTTACGATGGTATTAGAAAAAAACATTAAATTATTTCACCAATTTGAGATACATATCTTTTATTGGGTTAATGATAATATTTTTTGCAAATTTATTAATATAATTATTTTATTTTCTTGGATGAGCTTTTTTGTTTAGTTTTGGTCACTTTTTGAGTTTTGACAGATTTATGACAGATATATATATATTGGGGAAAAGTTATGAAAAAAATTTTGCGTTCGCGGAAAGCTCTTGAAAGCTTATTATTTAAAAAAGAAAAACTAAATATATATTGAGTCCAAAATAAAATTGTTTATGACGTAAAAAGTATGTTCATGTTAAGTATGTAGGTTTAATAAATTTAATTTTATACATAATTTATTTCAATATTTATGATAAATTATTATTTTTGATAAATTGTCAGCAAAAAAAGTAAACAATTATTGCATTAGATTTTTATGAACAAATTTTCCATTTAAACCAAAAGAAATTGTTTCACAACTTTCGATTCGAAGAATGTTAGCTTGGAGTTTCTAAATTATAAATAAAATATATAAAATATAAATACATTGTTTACTTGAGATTTATATAATCTTTTTTCCGAATAAAGCTACAAAAAATTAAATAAAAAAATAAACGAAATTAAGTTAATTTTTAAAGTAAAATTCTCACCTGTTTGTTTAATCAATGTACATATTTAAATGTATTTTTTGTTTAAATACAATTGCATATTTTACAACTTATACTCCACATATTTTATTTTTTATAAAAAATGTAGAACTCTAAAGTAGTGTAAAATATATTTCTATAAGATAATATTATGTATCTTTTAATTCAATATTCAAAGCTTAACATAAATTTTGTATATATTATACACATTTAAAATATTATGTTTTATTAAAATATAAAAAGATACAATATGATATATAGGTTTAAGATATGAATTTATGAAAGATTGCAAATTTATAATATAATTAATAAGCCAATTAAGCTACTGCTATATAATCTAACAAATTGAAAAAAATACTCTGAACGGTGATTTTGGAAGCTTTAGAAAATGTATCCATAATGCTTGTATCGTCGCTAATTCTTTAAACTGGCGTATGTATAAATTCGTATTTTTCTAGAAGCGTAAACCACATAACTATATAGTAACCACATAACTATATAGTCTCAATATTCCAATGTATTATTTAGAGACATTAGATACAAAATAAGATATCTCATTAATAATTTTGCAGAAAATTGTAAATGGCTTGTTCTTCAAACGTTTATATTCCTAAAACCCGCATTAAAAATTTTAATTATTCCACTCTAATGGCATTCGTTATTCCTATTTTAATTTCGGGAAAATTTCAGATTCACTTCTTCGTATAAAATGAACGACGATGTTATTCTGAACTTTAAAAAAAAATAATCAGTTAGCTTTTATTTTATGTTAATAAAAAAACTTCAAAGAAACATGTTAAATTAAAATAATTTTGTGTTAACTTGTTGATATTTTAGCTCAACTACATAATATTGAAATTTAAGTTTATAAGATTTAAGTGCCTTGTACATAACTAATTAAAATATTAACATTATTTTTATATGATAAAATAACTTTATAGTTAAGAAAAAGAAAAAAATATATGAATGAAAAAATTGTAATTTTTTTTTTATTTAGTGTTTACTTCCATCATGCTAACAACATATTTTTGTGTCTAGACCCAAAAATAACTGCTATGTTAATGAATAAAGTTATAGTATATGAAATTTAAACGAATTAATTAAAGAATACTTTATCTTTTAGTGAATTCACTAAATACATAATGATAATAATAATAATAATAATATAATAAAAAACGTTGGAATATGAATTAATTATGAAGCTACACAAAAAAAAAGGGAACAAAAAAGGAGGAATCTTTTCTAATTCATTACATTTTTTAATCCATTTTAATGGAAAATTAAATTGTTTTGTATAATAAAAGATTTTAAGGTCAAATTAAATAATAATTAAAAGCTGTTAGGATTTAATTTATTTTTCTTCTTTTATTTTTTTTGATATTTTTTTTACTGAGAATAAAAAAGGGGTTTTTTTTTATATATTCCTTAATCATGGAACTTAATTTTATAAAATGCCGCGTTAAATTTTGATGTAATTTTAATTGATAAAGCATTGTTCGTAACATTGTTATTTGTAACAGCTCGTTAAATCAGGAATTTTTAAATAAAAATTAATGAATCATTATAATTTCGATTTCACGGAATATAACTTTTTTTTTTGGCTTTATGAGACTTTTAGTGAAACTGGTATATTTAAAGGTTATTATGAACTATAATATAATAATTTTTATTGCCGAAAACATTTAGAACCCTTACCCTTTTAATATTTGTTATTTTTGAAGACATTAAATAATTAAAATTTGAGTCAAATAATTTAAAATTATAACAAATTGTCTATTCGTTGATATGTTAACTCACTATCTACTCGCACAACATAATGATATCTATCGCTATCGTTTAAATTTTTCGTGTCATATATTCTTAACTGATTTTGTTTAGTTTATTTAAGGTTTCTTTATATTTACGTTGTAGAAAAATTAAAAAATATTTATGAAATATGTATTCATATAAATAATAATTAAAAAGTAGAACATTTCGTATTTGTCATAAGAAAATTAATTTATTTTATGAATTTAAATAAGATACTTTGTTTTTTAAGTCTTGATGCAATATCAATTAATTTGTTCGATGTTTTTGAACGCTTTCAAGCTTTGATATTAATACATTGAAAATCGAAAATTGAAGCCTTAAAAGTTCAAATAATGCTTACTCCGAACTATAGTTTCTTACGATTCTATCAAAAAACACAAGTTTGAAACATGAAACTTGTTTTTGCAATTTAAAAAAAAGTTTATTTGTCTCCATCAAGTAATATGCCGAAATTTGAACATAAAAATAAAATCCCCTCACAAAGTAGAGGTAAAAATTTCAGAATGCTCAATTAATTATTAATAAAATTCCTATTTTAAATTCATAAATTATTTAAAAGAGTTAGTAATTATGAAATTAATATTTGTTAATTTTTAACTTTGATAAATTGAGAGCTAGTTCAAAAATTTAAAGATTTTTTATTAATATTTATGTATTTTAGAAATGTAATTACTAATTCAATTCTTTCAGAGCTTTTCTTTCTCTCACGCTATATTTTGTAATTTATTTTTGGTTTAGTGTATCAAAACATTAATTTTGGATAACTAAATTCCTTTATGTTTATTTTTTATAAAAAAAATCACAACTTGAGACACTTAATATATCATTCTTTTTATATTTACACTTACACGAAAATAATAATGAATATAAATTTTTCAGATATCTGATTAACTATAAGTTCTTTAATTTGTGTTGAATTTAAGTTCTATACTTGAGCTTTGTTCACTTTAGCACAAAATTTATTTTATAATATTTTAACAACACATTCTCATGTTTAAGAAGTTTTTATATATGAAAAGATGTTATCATCATAAAATACATTTAAGTATCTTTTCAACAACACAGTGTATACTTAGAAAATTTTTTTTCCTCATTGAATCTTATCAACATTTTCAATGAGCATACATAAATACTTAGTTATGTTCATCTTTCTTAAGTTAAAAAACAAATAATATTTTTGCATAATTGCATGGCCATAGTTTTTTGTTTTTAATACAGAGATAAGATTATTTTTATAATAAACATACTTTAGAGATGTAAAAGTAACTTAAAAAAACACAAAAAAGTTTTCATAACTATTGATACAACGTGCTTAAATTGGTCTAATGTATACAATTTGAAAACCTTCAAATTAGGTAACGGGATATTATGATGTCATGCTCATCAACAATAATTTTAGTTTTTAATTAATTAATTTTTAATAACTTTATAAACTAAATGCAAATAAGAAATAAAAACAAAAAGAGCAGTTTTTATGAAAGAATATATACAATAATTAATTATTTAGGATTTTTCTTTTCAAAATTTTGAAGAAAATTTATTCAAGAAAATTTATCCTTGAAACATATAACGATATAATTTTCTTCAACGTACAAAAATTTGTTGTCCAAAATTTGAAATAAAAAGTTCTTAAAGCTAAGTTTTTTGTTTTGTCTTAATTTTAACAATTTCTTATTTTTGAACAAAAACTCGACAGGGTGGATTTTAAATCAACAAAGGATGGAATTTAACCCTAAATCTAAACTACAGTATAGTTATAGTCTGGTAATAATATTTAGTGATGGTATCGCAAAAAAAAATATTATTTAAAAATTTGTTAAAATTAATAAGAAGTGATTTAATGATATGTAAAACTTAATAAAAAAGTACAATTATTGAAAATATTCAAACAGAGCGTTCTTATTTATTTTCTCACATAAGTACTTGAAGTTAAATTAGGTTAAGGTATAGATGAAGATGAACATCCGTTGTGTATTTTTCTGATTAATAAGTTTAAATTTAAATTTTTTGTTGAAGAAAATAAAATATTTTATGGTTTTTATAGGTATGTGGTAAATGTGGTATTTATAATATTCTCAAAGTGACAAATTATCCAAATTCTATTCTGCACATATTTACAGATAAACACCTAACCTTAAGAAAGACCATGACGAACAGTGACACCACTATTTATTGGTCGATTTGACATAAGCAAACAAGTGCGTTTAGTTGCAAACACTAATCTTATCCTAATCTAGTCCTAATCTGGTCCTTATCTAGTCCTAATCTAAATCAAGTCACTTAAAATAAATAAAAATTTTGAGTAGGTTTTATTAAAAAAAAAAAACTACGTTCTTCAGAAAACCAAAATAGCGATAAATATAGAACTACGAATTTTTGTCTCACCGTTATAAAAATTTTATAAGTTTTATAAAATAAAATATTTAATGCAACGAAATGCATGAAATATTTTTGTATTAAAAATAAAACTTTTTTTTTTCTTTTCTTTATGTTGAAAAATTTATTATTAGTTTTTTCATATTTTTTTTTTCTTTCTGAAATTTATTTAAAAAAAAAAAAAAAAAGAAGAAAAACGTTTAAATCTACTATTATTATTAAATTTTTATTAAAATGCATTTTTCTTAGAAATGTTTGCACTAAAATTAAATTTCACTTTTAAAATATAAGAAAAGTATATTTTGAACGTGATAAAAAAAAAAATCCAGTGAAAAAGAAAAGATTTATTAAGAAAAAAAAAACCTGAATTCCGTTCTGAAGGATATCCACAGGGGAGCAAAAATTTAGCACTTTCTAGTAATAATTTTATTTTTATTTTTTTGTTTTGATCTTAATAATAATAATAATAATAATAATGGCAATGAATGTTTGAAGCCTTAATAATTTTAATAATATTTTTTAAAAATATTTTTTTTAAAAAGAATTCAATTTAATGGAGTTTTTTTTTATGGAATTTTAAGAGTTTGAAACAATTTAAAATATTTAGCAAAGTCATCTGAGATATTCTATAATAAGTTTTTCCGCCAAATTGGAGTTTTTTTTGGAAAAAGACAGTAAATTTGAAATTCACTTTCCCTGACAATTAGTTCCCTTTTTGAAGGCTTGGAATCGTAAAAGTTTTCCAATTACTTCTTCAATCAGTCAAAATAAGAATGAAATTTAAAATTTAAGTCAAATCCTGTAATGGATTTACTGAAATCAAAGAAATTTTTTTTAGATTTAAATTACATATATAAAAACATGTTAATTTCTTAAGCAGATGCTCTCTCCACAGAGAAACTAAGGACGACTTGTACCTAAGTTATGTACTTAAGTAAAAAATATTCGCGTTCCATATTATAAAGATGATTTTGTGTTGCGGGATCTCCTTGAAAAGTATATCAGTTCCTTTTATTCTTAGAAGAAGAATTATATCAAATGACGGATTTTAATATTAATTTTTTATAACAATAACCCTTTCTAGCTAAAAATATGCTGCCATTGTCCGTTTTTCTAACAATTACGATTTACATTTTTTATAAAATGATATTTTAGATAATTATTTATATGTAAAAAAAGATGAAACTACGATCTATTTTAAGAACTATTTACCTTAATGCATTATGGAATTTTTTTGAAACTTGGAATTTTGAGTTTATAGAACTTATAATATTTCGTAAAATTAAATGCATTTTTGTGTCATAACAATGCTAGATAGATATAAACATTTTAAAAAATTTTATCGAACTCAGTTTGGGTTTTGAAGCATGATTCAACTAATTGTAATTTTGTAAAAAATTATTATAATAAAAGAATTCATATCCAGGTTTAAAAAGCTCAAGAAATAAACAAGCTAAACAAACCAATGTTCATCATTTCTGATGGTACCTAAAATCATTAAGATATTAGAACTAATGTAGGTAACAGTTACAGTAAGAATTTCATTCTGAAAGGATTATTTCTACAAATGTGCGCATTGACAATATTCCATTCGTAATTATAATAAAAAATTCCTGTCGCTAAACGTTAGCAAAATTTGATATTTCGTCGACCCAAAATTATAATGTCGTATCTGCAAAAACTAAGTTTCGAGAAAATCGACTTTAAAGTTTGGAACGCACGGAAAAAAAATTGAGCCGAAAAACTTTTTAATTTTTTTTCGTAATTCGCCTCAATAATCTTTCTAGATTTGTGTCTTAAAAGCATATTTTATGCTACCAAGTAATAACAGATTTTTTTTTAACTTCTTTACCTTAAGGTCCGAGAAAAATTGAAATTTCATACAGATACGATATTATAATACTGAAAATTTTTATTCAAATATTTATTTTTTCAAGTATATTTTAACACTTTAATTACGTAAAATGATCTTTTACAACTTTTAAGAATTAAGAGACAATTATTTATTTTAAAGCCAAATTATATATAGAAATAGCAGTTACGACATTATAATATTGATTTTTTTTATCGATATTTTACATACAATACTGTCGTAAATGACATCATTTTGTTGGTTACGACATTATAATATTTTATTAAATCTTTTTTAAGTCACTTACGACATAATCGACACTGAATATCTCGGGAACTATTAAAGATACAGCAACGTCGATAAGACAGATCGAAAGATCATCTCGAAAAATATAAAGATCAATTCTTAACTCATTTTCGCAAAAAATGCAGATACGACATTATAATTTTGGGCCGACGATTTGTCATAGCAAGGAAATTGTGAAATTGTGTAAAAAAATATTTTTTGTTACTTATTTTTATAGTAGCAAATTTTGTTACAATTCATTATATATAAAAGTTATATAAAAGTTATAACTTTATAGCTGGTTCTTTTAGCTAATCTTCCAACGAATTTTTTTTTCAGTGTGGTGTTTTCTTATATTACCAGTTCTTCTCTACTTCGCAAGTAATAATGTTTGTACAAATTTTTAATTTTTTTCATTACAAATTCGAGTGTGTGACTTATATCCTTTTTATCAAGTTATTTGAATGATACAATTTATTGTAAATTAATAATTGTTCGAAAAGGAATTCAGCACAATTTCAGTAACTATAACTACTACAACACAGTTTAAGCTGTAAGTTCTATAGATTACTTACTTGGTCCATATATTATATTCTTTTAAAACTCTCAGACGACGTGTATAGAATTTCCTTTTTTATAATTAATTTTTTTTTTTTTGAAATTGGATACTATTTAAAATGGAAAATTAAACTAAAATATGTACATTATATTTATTACAATGAACACTTTACAAATAAGTATATAGAATGATATAGTCATTAAATTAAATACCATAATGTAATGCACTTATGCTTGGGAAAACAACTTTTATGGAGACAATTTTCATTTGATGTTTACCTTTCTCGTTGCTCGACGATGAGTGCATTATCTTTTTAATTTTTTTTATTTTTTATCTAATTCAATGTTTCTTTAGCTTGTTACCATTATTGACCCATATAAAAAGTTGACTTCATTATATTATATCATAAATATTTTCTGTGTATATACAGACTTTTATCTCAAAAATACATTTTGGCTTTGTGAAATTTAATATGAGGAAAAAAAATCATTATTTTAATTTTACATTTAACTATCCGGGAAAAACAACTATGTGTGAACGGTTTCTGAATAAAAGTAACGAGCAGTTGGTACATAATCATTGAAGCAATGTGCTGTAGGTTATTATTTGGTATTTAAAAAAGATGCGAGTGAGATTTGTACGTAGCAGAATCTTTTTCATTTTGTTATACTAAATCTCATTAGAGTACAGATTATTTTGGTATATTTAACCTTCATATCGTTTGTTAGTTTAAGAATTTTTTTTAAATTGAACTCAGTTCAATTTTCAAATCTGAATCTTTTGACAAAGGCTTATTTGGGAATCTGAAACAATGCAAACGCTAGCTTATTAGTTTGAGAAATATCCAATTTTTTTTAGACGAGGGTGTTTTAGTCGCTAATAAGAGAATACACAATACAATTATGCGTGTAAGCTTAATTAAAAAAATGAATTCAAGGCTCTTTATTACAACATAAAAGTGAATTCAAAAAATAAAACCATAAATAAATCAAATTACTATAGTAACAGAAGATCGTTTTAGTACATGTTGCTGAAGTTCCTGAACTAAAACTAAAACATCAAGTAAATGCATCAAGTTATTTTGAACCAATATTTTTTATTCAATTTCGGATGCTATTTTTTTAATACTTTTTTAATCAACTTCGTATCTTTAATAATCTAAAGTTTTTTTTTTTAATAAAAATAGGAACCTTAAACATTATATAGCCACATATGTATATTATACATATATACATTACATCGTGTACATTAAAAATAGATTTAATAAAATTTAATGAAAAATCAAAAGAAAAATATAGAAGATAAAAAATATTTAATGAAAAACTGCGACGACTCCATGGAAACCACACATCAGACTATTTTGTAATGAAAAATTATATTTAATGAAAATAATTTTTTTTTTCAGAGAAATCATAAATTGCTTGCAGTTAGTGCAGGGGAAAAAAATTAGTTCCATATGTTGTACATGCATCAGGAGTTATATAAAACTATAAATATTATATGTACAACTTCATAGCTGGTTTTTATGGTGGATTTTTCAACGAGTTATTTTTCAATATAATTTTAAAATAATTTCAGTAATTTTCAAAAAAATCAACTTAAAATTTCACTATACCAGCAAACTAAAATATTTTAGAATAGTTTTTTAACTAACACTGGTTTATTAAAGATTTAGAATTATTAGTTAATTGAATTTATTATGGTCGAATATTTTTGGATTAAAAAAAGGCTTGTATGAAGCAATTAGCGAAAAAAATTTATTAAACTTAATAAATGTCAAATAATTAGGTCCATTAATTTAAAAAAAAAAATATATATAAATGTCAAAACTCTTTTATACAATAATTTATTTTATATATAAGTATTTGGCCGCAACCACAATTTGGCCAGGTTATTATAAAGTCAACAAAAAATAAATCATAAAAATAATAAAAAAAATAAATATATAAAATTTTCTAAATAAATTTCAATTTTTATATTTTTGAAATTATTCCCTAAAGTGGTTTAAAAAATAAATCTTATGACTTTTAGACTTGTTTTTTTTTTATTTTTATTTTTATGAAATAAAAATAATAATAATTGGAACAAAATATAAAGACAGAGAGAGCGAAAAAAAAAACAAAAAAAAAAAAGAATAAGCTTGATGTTAATCTTTCTTTCTGCATATGACCATTATTATCATAAATCTTTTATTCAAATATACATTTTAAAAAGCTAAAAAATTTGTGAAGAATTATAATTTTTTTTTTATAAATTTATATTTTTTATTATTTTTTGTTTTTTTATCCGCTTTAAAGTTTGTTTGAAAAAAAATTTTTTATAAATATATATATAATTTTTTTTTTTTGATATGTACATATTTATTTGGAACTTTTTATTGAAGAGCAAAAAAATTATCTACTACCCAAAAAAAAAAAAATAAATAATTTTCTGGAAAAAATTCATTTCCATGCTAGAAAAATAATTTTTCTTGAACTTTTATTTTTTTATTTTTTTTTTTTGATGAGTTTTTTGTTTCTCTTTTTGCGACTATAGATATTACGAAAATGAAAACTAGAGATAGAATGGAATTTAATTTAAAAATTTTTTTTTTTATAATTTTTTTTTATTTTTTTTTTTTATAATTTTAAATTATTTATTTTATATGTTTGTGTCCTAAAGTATTTTTTTTTTCTTTTTTTTTTATAATATTGGTAATCATTTATTTTCACACTTTTATGAATTAAATGAAAGGACATTATGATAAAAAATAAAAATAAAAAAAAAATCACTCTGTGAAATAGACGAGCATTGTAATTTAATTTTTCTTTTATTCAATTATATAATATAAATATATATTTTCTGATTCCTATATAACAAAATATGCTGTCAAACTTTTATATAATATTCAACAAGTGTTTATTAGAAGAAAATTAATTGAATTTAAATCTATTTAGTGTGCCACTAAAGAGAATGTTCAAAACAAAGATCCTATATATATATTTTTTTAAAAGATTGGAAAATTTGTTCACGAATATGAATTATTTAATTATTTCATTATTTATATCTTCAACATTTTTAATTTTGGTCTGATCTGGAAGGTATAAAGTTTAAATCTTTAAATCAATATTATATTCAATAGTACATGTTCTTAGAGTACATATAGTTATACATATTTTAATAGCGTTAGTGATGATACCAGCTTTTTCTACAAACGCTTTCTTAATGTCAATTAATGTTTCGAATCTCTTGTCAATATTGCTAGAGTTTACATCGCTTGATCATAGTTTTATTATAATTGGTTTATTATTAAAAAATTATTAAAAATAATTGATTTTTTGTCAAAATACCAAAAAGATTCAAAAAAAAAAAAAATTCTTATATACAACGACATACAAAATTAATAAATTGTGAACATTAAATTTCTGTGGGTGGCAAAGATTTTTTGATTTTATTATTGATATGATGAAAAATTTTCATATTCAAAGCATCCAAAAGAAATTTTTCATATAGTACTCGTTAGGATATGATATCTGTTTACTGTATCATGGATCTATCTCATATATAATCATCATATAATTTTAATGAAAAGAAATATTTAACCAAATATGAATATGGCCAAATATTTAATTTTGATTTTAACGAAACAGTTTTGGTTTACTTTCCCATAGTTCTCTTTTATGTATAATTTCTTTGTCAAAATTTATTTTATGAAAAATAATTTAATAATAATAGTTTTTCACATATCTTATATATACCATACAATTTTCTCTCTCACCATGGCTGAAATATCAAAGTCTCTTAAACGTAATGTCAAACTTTTTGTTTTTGTTTCACTGTTTAAAAATTTTCACCAACACAGTTTAAAATCGAAATTATTTATTATTAAATTCTAAGAATGTGACAATTTTTATTAAATGTTGACAATTTTTGTTTTTCTTCGCAATATGTTTCCCTAATGTTTTCAAAAATATATTGCATAAGGATACAAAAAGATTATGAAAATTAATCAAAATAATAAAATTTTCAACTGAGTAGAATTCGATAAAAAAGTTTGCATTTAAAATTTTATTGTCTGATGTTATTTTTTTCTACATTCAATGGCTTTTTTTTTTCAATGAACATTACCATATATAGTTAATTTCACTCATATTCATATTATATGAATAGTTTTTCGTTATTTTATTTTTACTCGTTGGACAAATAAAATAAATCCTATTACAAAGAGACATGATGTAGGTAATGTTCTAATGAATGCGATGCTCATTAAAAAGTACAACCGAACAATGCCCAACTTTATGAAAATTGAACTGCTACATAAAATTTATTAAAGTTTACATTTTTAATGAACAATTCGGTCATAATTGTTACCATATTTCCATCAATTACATCAGTGAAATCTGTTTAAGTAAACAAATGAACATTTGTGGGAATTGATTGTTTCTATTTTGCGGCGTAGGATTAAATTATGGCATTATGTTGCACAAAAAATTTATAAGTATAATAATTTTTTATATAAATAACGTATTTCTCGTTTCAATCCAACTTAAGTGTTTATTTTCTACATTTTACTATTATACTATTATGATGTTTATTATATGAACATTCTTATGCAAATCTATTATTGAAATGAATTTAAAATCTATAATTGTACAATAAATTTCTTTTTATGAAAATTTTCAAAATTATTATTTTATTCCAATCATTATTAGTTTTAAATTTCTAGTACATTAAGTTACTAAATTGAATTTTGATAAGCAAATTTTTGAATTTATAAAATTATTTTTTATTTTATTTTTTTCGATAAATGTATTAATAGAATTAGGATATTTTTAATAATAAAAATTTTAATATCCGGGCTCTTGTATTATAAATTATACAAGAAAAAAGTATACAGAGAATCAAAATTTAATTCTAAGTATAATATCTGTATGACTGTGTATATATAGTACACTATAATAGATATAGAATAGAAACAATCGTTGATATTATTTGTTCATGAACATGAATACGTAATATTGAAAAGAATTAAATTGGAAATTCTTGGTTTCATTTGAATTTCAATTTTCAAACTACATTATTTGGAAGCAAAAAAAAAAAAATATTTATTTTTTTTTGAAGAATTCCTGATGCATATTTTAATTCAATAGATAATATTGAATATTAAATATTATTTATTTTTATTTTAAGATGAGCTTGAGGATACTGTTATGTAAATATCTGGTGTGGGATTAACTTTTGTCCGCCGGTTGACAATTGACACAAAATGTTAGAATTGTCAGCAAGATGAAATTATAATTTTGGTATTATTTTCGAGAATGATTTCTATTAATTTAAGTTTAATTTGTGAATTCTTTCACAGGTTTCCAGATTTTTAAAGTTCTGCTACCTGTTTTGTTCAAAAAAAATTGTCGAATTGATGTTCTTTTTTTCAATCAATTATTTTTGTGGAATATTTACCATTTTGACCGAAGTGACAAAACAATATTCAATTTTCTGCAAAATAAAAATGAAAACATACCATTAACCGATTATGTTCAAATATCTTATATTTTTGTTGTAGCATGTAACAAATGAAAAACTTTTAATTTCACATTAGTTAACTATAATAACTAAAAATTTAATAGAAATAATAAGAAATTCATTAGGTACTGCCTCAGTATTAAAATTCAGGAATATTTCCCATATAAGAAAGTTTACGCAATTTAAGACGAATCAATATCTAAAATTATATCACAAATTTTTCATTATCTATGCTTGAATTTAAGACTCTCAGGCTGAATTCACAATATATATCATTAATGAAGTACACCAAACTGCTAAGTTTATTTAAATTTCCACCAACATCTAATTTTTATTAGAAAAATTATGTAATTACAATATAAAATAATAAATACTAATAATATAAAAGAAGACTTGAAAAAAGAAACCGAAATGTATTGAACTGTATAAAATATGAAAATAATTACCAAAAATTAATTGGAGCATGTTATGCTTTTTAATTATTTTTTTTATTGGTGATTCTGTTTTTATATAATTTGTTTCAAAGAACCCTTCAATTCAATTAAAACATTAACAGAACATAATAAGATTTTTTATAGCATGCAAAACAATAAAGACGGAAATATTTGTTATCATCATTATAAATAATAAATGTACCAAAAATTTCAGTGATATTTGTGTGGTGAAACCTTTTTTTTTTATAAATAAAATTAAAATAAAAAAATTCGTTTAAGAACACTTAAGTATAGACACTCCTTTGGTGTGAAATTGTAATCATCAAAAACATTAATATACCGCATACTTGAAGTCGTAGTCTAGCTAAGAGCTTACTAATAATTGTCATCTGAAAATAAAAAATCAGTTTTGAATTAAAAAAAAAAAAAAAAACTCAATATTTTTCTTTTCTTTAATACTTAATCAATTTTATTTTCATTCATTTTGTTTTTTTTTTTTTGATTTAGTGACATTTCCGACATTGTCGTGATAAAATTTTCTTATAATTCTTCTGTACCAAAAAAATAAAAAAATAAAAAAATCCCTACAAAATAAACACAATAGTATACAAGAAAATAATATTTTAATCCATATCTTTTAACAATAAAAAATATAATACTAAACTAAAGTACCTAAACTTCATTATTCATTTTAAAAAATGAGCTATTGGACTGTTTGTATCTTAAAAAAAAAAAAAAAAAAAATAAATCTATATATATACAAAACCATAATAAAAAATATATTTATTTGACAATAAAGAATAGAATTGGATCAATTTAAATTCCTGAAAAATGTATAAATAACATAACAAAAAAAAAAAAAACAAAAAAAAAAAAAATGTATATCTTTATTTTAAAAGAAATATCTTAATTTTATTCTTGTGTTGTGTTTGACAAGGTTAAATTAAAAATCAAATAACTGTTTGTTCATTTTTCCTTTATTTCCGTAAAAAAAATATAACAAAGAATAAAATTCTGGTAAGGCTGGTAAATGTTTTTATTATTATTAAATATCACTTTCTTTAAATATATAATATTGAGATAATAATAACAATCAACTTGATGCAGCCTCAATATGAAGTTTTTTATGAATATTTATGGATTGAAAAACACTGGAAGCAAATAAATGTTATGGTCAATAAGTTTTATATAGTTTATATAGCCAGCACCACACGATCTTACGAACGTTTAAAGCGTGATGGCTGATTCTCGTACCAGTCCAGTGTCAAACGTCCACATTCGAGCTGGAGTATGTTACAGCTGTTGTTGAACATCAGGTCAACATTTGAATCAAATGTTAAGTTTTTTTTTTCCATTGACGATGCGTTTGGGAAATATTTGATACACAATTCGTCCGTAGCAAAGAAATAAGGACTGGTGGTTGGTTAGTTGAATACTTAAATAGAATTGAATACTTAAATAGAATCGAAACAATATTCAAGTGTGAAACTAATCTCCACAATTACAATTATTGCCGTTTTAAAGTCAACTATCAGAATAATAATGGTATTTTAACATTTTTATTGGCAATATTTTTATATAAGAAAGAAAAGGACCAATCAAACACTGAATGTGATTTAAATTCCAGCCTAATCGATGTCACGTTCCGACAACATTTTATCACTTCTTTAACCTTCCGATTTTTTTTTTCTCTAATTCTTTTTATTTTTTTTTCGTAAATATTATATAAATTTTTTAATATTTTATTTTTTATTTTTGTTATCAACTCTGTTGGATTTTAAGAGTTTTTCCTCTTTACCCAAAAGGTAACACTTAATATGTACGACGAGTTTAAGAAAATTTATCATCTAACCGAAAAGAAAAGAATATTAGAGGATGAAAAACGATTTTCCATAACAAAAAAATAAAAAAAAAAAATCTTATTCGTTTAAATATTTACCAAACGGATTTAGGTACAATAAAAAAAAAAAATTTTATATATATGTGTATCTACTATTGAAATAATATTTAGAGAAATCATTTTATAACAATAAAAGAGATTATATTGATTTAAATTTAAATTGTGTACATGAAAAATTTTCATATATTTTTTTTTTTTGTCTTTTTTTTTTTTTTCTATTTTATTATTGGTATTTAAAGTAGTGTGGCATGGTTTGTACTAAAAACGTGTAGAATTTTTTTACATTTTTATTTAAAATTCACGATAAAGCAAATGTTATTTATGATTATTATTAT
The DNA here is from genome assembly GCA_964007475.1 of Hybos culiciformis. Classification (NCBI taxonomy): domain Eukaryota; kingdom Metazoa; phylum Arthropoda; class Insecta; order Diptera; family Hybotidae; genus Hybos; species Hybos culiciformis. Next base: position 124,639,238 of record OZ023273.1, read on the forward strand.
TATTTAGTATAGGGTGTTGTTAAGATTTAAAAAAAAAAAATAATAATAAAAAAAATGTTGAGGATTTCTTCTTGTTCTATTTTATAAACTTTTTAGCTGTAACAATCGAGCAGAAAAGGTAACTATTGTAACATTTGACAGAAAATTCAAGTTTAAACTTTTTTGACCTAGTTTTTGGAACGTTGTTCCTTAACGCGGCTTATGGGTAACGAAAAAAGAAGTAATAGAAAAGTTTACATAACGTAACGAAATTCTGTATATGTGTTGCATGCGATTCATAATCAAAAAAAATATATTATATTTTAATTTTTTTTTATTTTCACCTGTTGTTCCTTGAGGGTGGAAGTGAGGGCGGAAGTGAGGGCGGAAGTGAGGCCGGAAGTTGGGGCGGAAATGAGGGCGGAAGTGAGGGGGAAGTTAGGGTGGAAGTGAGGGCAGAAGTTAGGGCGGAAGTAAATGAGGAAACTGCAGCAATTAGTCAATTTGGATTAATTGGAAATGAAAGCTCAATTTGAATTGATTGAAAATGAAAATTACTTATATATACGCAAAGGAACTACGTTCCTATCGGGTGTCCTATGACAGCTCTTGTGTTTTTTTTCCAAACTCAAGCGTTGACACTGACAAATAGCACAAGTTGAAAATATCGAGTTATTTTAATCGTTTAATTTTATTTTAATTAAATTATTTGCTTTAACTGCTATTATTATGTTTAAAAAATTTCTAGTAGCTTTGCTTAACTTTATACTGAACTTATTATGTACCATTTCGTACAATTTTATAATTTGAAGTTAATTTTCATAATTGAATCAACTTTACGCACACAAAATATAAGATAATCTATCTATATATATTTTTTGGATAAAATAAAATATCATCTCTACAATATTCTTAGTGAAAAAATATTTTTTAATTTCATTTCATATGACATATGACTTTAACACAAAATTGAAAAAATATATTTACATACAATTTTCATTTTTACAAAAATATTTGTTATAAATGTATGTAAAATGCTAAAATAAGCATAATAGTTATGCACACTACAGCACGTTATTTTTCTAGCTTTGATTTTACTCTTTCTATTAAATCTTAAAAATGAAAAAAAAAAAAAAATTGATTTTACATTTAGTTGAAGCATAAAATTATCCAGAAGCAAAAATTTTGAAAAAAAAAAAAAATTGTTACAAAAAACTTCAGGCATTTGTCAACAGGTTGCAGAAAATTATGATGTAAATGATATGAATCTATAAATGCTTTAAGTTAGATCATAATATAAATAAAATTATCACTAATTGTTTTTTTTTTTTTTAAATTGAAACAAACAAATAAATTTTCAATTAATTAAAAAAAAATATTTTTCTCTATATTCATAAGAATAACATGTTTAGAATAACCAATTTCTACATTTCTAATAATTTTTATTTTACTTTCTCTAAATTCTTAAATTTCTTGAAATTATTTCTACTTGTGCACTCCCAACACGAATTTTTTAAAATTAAATAAAATTGGTCAAAAAAAAAAAATAAAAATAATAATTAAGATTCGATTTTTCACAGTAAATTTTCTAATTTGGACAAAAGTTTTGTTATTAAAATTTAATTAATATTAAGCTTTATTAGTTTCGGTCTGATGTGTATATTAAGTAGTTAATATTGGAATATAAAATAATAATATATTAAAATTAATAAATTTTTTTTTAAAGTCACACTGAAATTAATTTTTTATTTTTACTACTTAGGTAGGTAGTATAGGATATTCTTAATGTGGTTTACTTTTGATAAGTAAGTTTTAATAAATGTTTTCACATACAAAATATAAGTAAAACGTATACATTGTATATACACGAACAATAAATTAATGTATTATGGACTAGTTTTAAGTCGTATTGACTACAATAAAAAAAAAATGTACTTTTTTTTTTAATTAATTATCAAAATAAAAATTTATTGGACCAGATTTTTATATAAATACTATACACTGTTTAATATATCAGGAAGCAATAAAGAACGATGCAGAAAATTACATTTATTACTATTGACGTATCCACAACTGATCAATCGATTATATTCACACTAGACTTTTCTTAGACATCTCTCGAGAATTCCTCAGACAGAATTCGGTAAAATATTGAATTTCATCTTGAACTTCTTCTACCAATAATAATTTATATTTCATATTATAACATGACAGTTGTGAAAATGCATTGTTGTGTGTATCAACTTGTCTTATCAAATTTAACTATATTACTACTCTTATAAGGATCCGTGAAATAGTCATTCTTTAGTCTCATCTCAATGTGCTTAACCGAGGACTAGTCAAATTGAATCTAATCTCAACTTAAATCCTTTATCAATAAATATATTATAATCTCATAAGATACTGTATAAAAAAATCTATTCTTTTTCGAAGTAGAGACAAATCTTTGTAGAATAAAAAAAAAAACACTTTTTTTTATTAAAATATACTGTGATAAAATGCGAGAGATTTGAGGTTATAACCCCATTATTATTGTAAAACCAAGTGTTATTGACGTATAATATTGACATTATAATATTTTTCCTTAAGGAATCTGATTGAATCGCCTTTTGTTATACATTGATTGAGATTTTTTTTTTTTTTGCCTTTTATTTTCATTTAAAGGAGCAATCAGACAAGAAAAATTGCTAAAAAGTTATGATTTATTAAAGAAAGAATGGAAGTTTTATTAAAAAAAAAAATTTATATTATAAAAATACTATATTTATTTTCCTAAAAATAAATTTACATGAAAATGTAAAAGATTTTTTTTTTTTTTTTCAAGTGTTATCAATCAAAATTATTATCTATTTAGAGATAAATATTGTATAAATATTGTATACATTTTTTATTTTTTTTATTTAACTTTATATATTATTTAAATGCGTGTAGCGTATTTTTTTTATGTAGAGGTAGGTGTTTTAAGGTAATTTAGATTTAATTGAAGAAAGCTTAAATTATGTATTAAGGTTTTTAGAAAATATAAAATCTTCCAGATAAAACTTCAGAACTTAATTTAAAATTTTTTTTTCCAGCAGGAAAGAAAAAATATCTTATAGATAGAAGATTAATAAAATACAAGGTGTTGATAAAAATAATTGAAATTTAAATGCATAGCTTGCTGAAAAAGGAATAAAATCGTAATCGAAATTTGTTGCTAGACTTAGAATAATATTTACAACCAGATCAAACTACGTATCTTGATGCAACATTATCATTATTATCAAGTCAAACAGAAAAGAATTCAAGAAAATATTTCTTTTAGTTAGAAAGTGAATAAATACAAGTCATCAAGAATTATTTAATTTAATTATTACTCAGTATTATTATCATCACATAAACAAAGCACAACAAATTATGCAATTAAGTTTCTTTCATCAAATTAAAAAAAATTAAAATCAATATTTATGTTAACAGTATATAATAAAAAAATAATTATGTTTCCGCGTGTTATTTATCACAAAATTTTGAACTAAAATAAATTTTATTAATCGATTTTTATATTTTCTCTTTTTTATTTTTTTATTTTTTTATTATATTTCCTTTTGTATTTTTAAGTGACACAAATCTTATGAAATATTATAAAAAATTTATAAATGTGGAGCATAACAAAACACATAAAGGTCCTTTTGTTTTTGTCTCTTAAAATGCCTTTTTGAGTTGAAACAACCTGTTTACTGTCTTATTGAATTCAATATGGTATAAATAAATTATATTAATCAATTTTATATAAATGATATTTTGCAGAGTTGACACATTTATTGATATGTATTGTATATGTACATAATAATACTTACTACTATAAATTTCGGTACTTATGAATTGTTCTTGTTGTTTTTTCCTTTCATTTAAAAATTGCCTAAAGGAATAAAAATATAAAAATAAAAAATTTATTTAACAGTATAATAGTGACATTTTATTTTTATATCTGTTTATGTTGTTTCAAATAAGATTCTTAACTTATTTCAAATATATATATATAGTTTTTCATTTAAATATTATATAAATAAATAATTGATATGTCATAAAAGTGATTTCCTTATTTCAGCACAGCTATTGTTAACCTTTTGTTTCTTCTGTTTTTCATTATTATTTGAATAGTTTTTAGAGGTCTAGAGCAGTGGTGAGATTCAGCCGGTTCGCGCGAACCGTTTCCTAAAATATTTAAGATTCGCGCAAACCGTTTCCCAAAATTTGTAGTTCGCGAAAATCGCCTGAAAAAGTTTTGAAATAACTATTCACTGTTTTAACAGTCCCTCCGTGGCAATTTCTCAACTACTCAAAGAATATACAAATTAAATTTACATTGAAATTTGTATTAAAAATAAAATTTCAATAATGTAAAAAAAAGATGTTTGTCTTTCAGTCTGTGTGTTATCTAAAAATTTAAAAACTACTTTCACACGATGAGTATCTCGACAGGTAATGCGCGTACAATTTACACTAAAACAATTTTTTTCTGGCTTTTTTATTAATTTATAAAAGAAATACTGGAAAATTTGACAAGCGTTTTACTTATTTATCTGAAAAATCTCCTTTTTCTTTAACTATGTTATGTGAATACTGTGAGTAAAGAACTGAGTAAGAGTAAAAATATGCTTTTACAAAGTAATAAACGTGTAACAAGCAAGCCTGTTAGAACATTACAACATTTGGAAACATCAATCTAAAAATTTATGAGTTTTTATGAAGGAGAAAGTATATATATGTTCTAGAACAGATTTTAGAATTAATTAAAAAAATTAAAACAACTTTTTAGAGAGAAAATTAAAGCAACAAAAAAAATGGTATTTTTTTTTTTACGGGATGCGAACCGGTTGTTAAATGTTTTGAATCCCACCACTGGTCTAGAGGTCTAGTTATCTTAAATAAATATAATAAAAAAAGGTCTACAGCAAAACTTGAGCCAACTACGTTTTATGGTAAAGCATATATTTCAATTATTTGAAAATAGGAATATTAAAATTATTTAATCAAAATATGTACTTAGTTGTTGAAGTCTTAAAATAGTTAAAAAAAAATGAAAATGCACAATAATAGGAAAATATCATAATAATATACACATTATAATTAAGGAGTACAATTCGAAATCAAAACCCAAATACTTTTTTTTTACAAACTACATCTCTTTACAAATATACGACTTGTATACTATTTATTTCAGATATTAAAAAACCGAAAATACAATGCATATTTTCAGCTACAAATAATAAATCCAAAATATAATAGATAACTTACGTTGTGGATCCTCCCAAAACTTAAATATTTTATAATTTATCATTTTAAAAATTATAGAATTTTCTTATGTAAAAGAACAATTGCGTGATTTTATAGTTTTAATTTTCAGCAGCTAACCCTAAATGTGTATTATATCAGAAATTGAAATATTAAACACTACTCTGAAAATATGTTATTGTTATGTGTAATTTCTTACTGTACAGAATACATACTATACATTTATATATAACGAAGAGATGTATTTATAAACGAATGACTGGAGATATTAAAAAAAAATCTTATATATATTTCTTAATTTTGTTAAAATATTTTCTCGAAGAAAAATAGAATTTCATATTTTCGATCTTCAACATTTCTTTTATTAACCTCAACAGACAATGACGGATTGAAAGACTAACCAATTTTTCAACATCATTATCTTTATTACTATTACTATTATTATTATTTTATTCTTTTTTTTTTTTTACTTTTCAATTTAATCAAGAAAATCACATTCCATTCCACTTAACCTAGAAATAAAAAAGAAGACAGCAAAAAAAAAAGTTGTATAATTAAAAAAATTAAAACAACTTTTTAGAGAGAAAATTAAAGCAACAAAAAAAATGGTATTTTTTTTTTTACGGGATGCGAACCGGTTGTTAAATGTTTTGAATCCCACCACTGGTCTAGAGGTCTAGTTATCTTAAATAAATATAATAAAAAAAGGTCTACAGCAAAACTTGAGCCAACTACGTTTTATGGTAAAGCATATATTTCAATTATTTGAAAATAGGAATATTAAAATTATTTAATCAAAATATGTACTTAGTTGTTGAAGTCTTAAAATAGTTAAAAAAAAATGAAAATGCACAATAATAGGAAAATATCATAATAATATACACATTATAATTAAGGAGTACAATTCGAAATCAAAACCCAAATACTTTTTTTTTACAAACTACATCTCTTTACAAATATACGACTTGTATACTATTTATTTCAGATATTAAAAAACCGAAAATACAATGCATATTTTCAGCTACAAATAATAAATCCAAAATATAATAGATAACTTACGTTGTGGATCCTCCCAAAACTTAAATATTTTATAATTTATCATTTTAAAAATTATAGAATTTTCTTATGTAAAAGAACAATTGCGTGATTTTATAGTTTTAATTTTCAGCAGCTAACCCTAAATGTGTATTATATCAGAAATTGAAATATTAAACACTACTCTGAAAATATGTTATTGTTATGTGTAATTTCTTACTGTACAGAATACATACTATACATTTATATATAACGAAGAGATGTATTTATAAACGAATGACTGGAGATATTAAAAAAAAATCTTATATATATTTCTTAATTTTGTTAAAATATTTTCTCGAAGAAAAATAGAATTTCATATTTTCGATCTTCAACATTTCTTTTATTAACCTCAACAGACAATGACGGATTGAAAGACTAACCAATTTTTCAACATCATTATCTTTATTACTATTACTATTATTATTATTTTATTCTTTTTTTTTTTTTACTTTTCAATTTAATCAAGAAAATCACATTCCATTCCACTTAACCTAGAAATAAAAAAGAAGACAGCAAAAAAAAAAGTTGTATACATATATATAAAATGTCCAATCAATATTAACAGTATTACAAACACCTTAAAATTTTCTTTAATCACGAGAAAAGAATTTTTACGTGTTTATAATAGATTTTACCAACAAAAAAAAAGAAAAAAAAAATTAGTTTGAAAATATAAAATTCTTTCCAAAATATAAATGTGGCATAAAGTGGGTAGTTCAATTTTATTGCTTTGAGGAAAAAAAAAAACTAAAGGAAATTAAAAAAAAAAAAAAGAAGTTAAATTTACTGCGATAAACCGCCCGCGTATTTAGTAGGCATTTTATTTTTATTAAATTTGGCATACAAATTTATTTATTCTTCATTTAAATAAATTCTAAAAGACTTAGGGAGAACGGTGTAAATTTTGAGTAAGTGTCATTATCCCGCTTTAGTTTTTCACTCTTTAGATTTCAAAAGCCTCACAAAAAATTTTAAAATCGAAACAATCACAAACAAAAATCAGTATTATTAGTTGTACATTGGTTATATATATTATTATTATTACCACAAAAATTGATAGATAAATTAAGTTCTGATATAAAGTTTAAAAAAGTGATACGTTGATGTTGTTATAAGTATTTTATTTGAAAAATCCTAAATACCTATCCCAGCAGTTATCTTAATTATAATTTTTTTGAAGATAGAAAGTTATTGAAATAAAAACTGATTGCATTAAGAATTTTGTATTTTTTTTGTAAATTTAAATTAATATATATATTTGAAAGTATGAAATTTGTAAGAAAGCAATTTAAAGAAAGCAATTCTATTAGAATATAGAGTACACAAAATATAACAACAACTTAATTAAAATTATGTTATTTAATTGTTCCCGATATTCCATCGACATAGAATAAGATAAGGTATTAAATTGAAGGAAATTTTATTTTTACATAACTGATAAAAAGTAAAAAATTTATAACATAATTATCATTTCGTGGAAAAAAGTCAACATTGAAGAGGAACAAAAATAATTTATATTTTGAAAACTTAAATGCAAGCAGACCGCATCCAAATGCTAATAATTAAAAACTATCGAAGCAAATTCAAAAATGCGCTAAATTTATTTATTTTCATTTCTAGCATATATTTCATTATAGTGTAGTAGAGTGTAAATATGTATATATGTAATACCATAAAAATACCTTGACACTTTATCGATGTTCGTGTTAATGTGAAATTTTGTTTTGGAAAAAATATTTAGCAAAAAATTATCAAAAATTATTTTTTCATTTCATCGCTTTTTTTTATGAAAAGAAAATGTACAATTTCTGGAAGTATATATTTGACATTAGAAAACACTGTACTCTAAGAATTTGAAAATTATATTGGTTTTAATTATTATTGATTATTATGTTTCCTCTGTAATCGGAAAATTTTGAAAAAAAATTAAAAAAAAAAAATTATTAAAATCCTTTCTAGACTTAAGCAATTTGGTTTGTTTAAAATATTTTCAAAAATATAGTTTGTTATATTTGCTTTTTTTTTACTAATTATAGCATTGTACTTTTTTAGGTTTCATAAGATTCTACTAAAATTGGATTCAAATATTTTCACTTCTACTACTATACTGCATTTATAATATAAACTACCATTAAATAGTCTTATTCGTAGGTATAGTTAAAATTGTATAGTTAACAATTTTATTATTTCTATATATTCTATAGACAAAATAATGACATGTAAAAAAGACGTAATTGACAATTACATATAGTTTAGAAAAATGTTGTATTAAATTTCGTGAAAGTTTAAGAGAACATATTTGCTTATAAGAATAAACTTATATGCGTTAAAATAGAAATTTTTCAAACATCATCGTACAAATTTGTTAATGCCAAAGTATATCTAATAAAAAAACAAATTTAAATTTAACAAAATAAGAGAAATTTTTTTCCCATAGATAGAATATGTAAGTTTTTCTACAATTTTTTGTACCTATTGTTGGCGCAATAAAAGAACAGAAAAAAAAAGTTAAATTAGAAAAAGTATTCAAGTTTTTCTGTCGCATATGGGAAATTTTGTTATTTTTTCCAATTTTTTTTTTTCTAAACTATTGTAATTTTTTTTTGTACTAGTCAGAAAAGTTTGTGTTTTTTTTTTTCTGACCGTAAAAAAGACTGTACAGATTTAAAAAAAATGTTTTTATTTTTTATTTTTTTTTTATTCAAGTTTAGTTCTTTTTTTATTTAAATCCTATTTATATAGCATAACATAACATACATATATGTATATCCTGTGTTCTTATTTTGTTCCTTAAAAAAAATTAGTAAATTTCCTTTAGTTTGTTTAGAAAAGAGACAAGATTTCCGAACATTTTGTTAGAAAACACATTTTTTTTTTATTTATTTTCTTGGTCATTCTCAAAATAATTTTATTAGAATTTTTTAATATTATATTATTGCTTTTAATTTAAGGATATGAATTTTATATTTTCATTATAGTGAACCAATAAAGCTGGATTTACATAGTCATCGCCGTGTAAGAGTATTTTGCTGAAAAAAAAAAAAAAAACAGAAAGATTCAGCATTAATGGCAGCATTGTTTTGGGAACTCAAAAATTGTTTACAATATTCTTATATTATATGTTTATAGTTATGGGGATCTGAAACTTTTGAACCTAGATTCTTTATAGTTTTTTATAGAGAGTTTAACTCACTAATTGAATAATTTATTTATTTGTTGTTTTTTGTACAAATATTTTTGACTACAGACATATATAAGATTAAATTTTTTTTGGATTTTAAGAACTTGGTGTTTTATTTAATTACATGTTTACATATTTATATGTCACATATTTTATCTTTCTTGGTGTAAGGATTAACGCACCGCCGACAGTGTACTGATGCAATAATATTTCAATATTTTAATTAATGAACATTTATAATTAAAATATTACAGAAAAACGAAACTATTTATTTATTAGTAAATAACCTATGTATATATATATATATATTTTTACTAACCAATAATCCTATATTGCATATATTTTATTTCTAATAATAAAATAATTTATTTAATGAACTCTCTTGATTACAAAATAAAAAAAATAAAATTTTCTAATTAATATAACCACATATTTTTAAATAACTGATCTGGACCATAATTTTAGAAGAGTTAACAAGTATTCCTCTGATTTCGACAATTATATAATATTGCATCTACATTATAGATTGTAGTCGGATGCATACAATTATTGTACCATAGAGATTCGTTTTAATTTGAATAATATTTTCGTACACATGTATAGTATTAATATGTGTAGTGCTTTTTTATGTACAAAGAGATTTTCATTTGTACCTCGAAAAGAAAAATATAAAGGAATAAATTAAAAATTTTAAAATAATGTTATAATAATTCTATGTGGTTGAATTTAGGGAATATTATTATAGTTTCGTTTCATTAAGAAATACTCCAAAAACAATTTTTGATTATTTATGGTTAATAAGCTAAATTTAGAATTATGATGTATGAACAGTACATATAATGTTAATACCGTCTGGCTTACTTCATCATAGCAGATAATTGTATCGCAAAAAAAAAAATTAGTTTTAATGATTTTATATTTTAGGTTCAAATACAAAAGCGCAATATTTTTGTTTTTAATAGATTATAATTTAATACAATGATGAAAGTAAAATTAGCTTTTATTTTCAATTTTAAGAATTATCATATATAAGAAATGATACGACGAAAATTTCTTATATGTATGCAAAAAATAATGAGGTCGTAATAATTAAATTTCTAAATTATTTAATTTAGTTTCGATATAAAATTCAATATTAAATTATGATAATAATAACTTAACATGATAGTAATACATAGTTATCTAACTAAATTAATTTTTAAATCGTGTTCTAGCTAGACTATACAGGGGTGGCCAGACTTTATCCCGACAGGAGCCGATATTACAAAAACAGAATTGTCGAGAGCCGCAATTAGAAATTGTTTTAAATATCGTCGGTCTCATGCAAAAATCACGAAACTGAAAAAAAAATACTTTTAAGAAAATTTTTTTCGAATTTTCTTTAGTACGTTTTGGTACTTTCGGGAAAATAGAAATAGCCTTGCGGATAATTTATGAGCTTTCGAGTTCTAACTTTGAACATATTAAAATTTTAGTTTTTTATAATTTTTCTACAATATTAGGACAAACGAGACCGACGATATGTTAACTGTCTTTATTGTCATTTTCATTTATCTTTATTTTCATTCATAATTTATTTAAAAAAATTCGCATGCATGTTTATTTATAAAGAAAAATTATATGACAACCAATACATTACATAAGAAAACGTTTTTTTTAAATCGTATTTTTTAAAATCAATTTTTAACAATATTTTTTCGAATGTGGCTAGAGCCGCAGTGAAGAAGAACGAGAGACGCATGCGGCTCGCGAGCCGCAGTTTGGCCAAGTATGCATATAGTTTTAATTAAACGAGTATGGGCCTTATTACTACTTGAATACGAAACGATAAAATAGTTTCAAAATTCAAAAGCTAATGAAAGCTAATAAGATTATTACATTGGTCTTAATTCATTAGGAACAGTATTATTTTTTTTTTTTTAATTTTATCGCAAGGCAAAAAATATAGTTACAAATTTAAATGAAAGAATCATAAAAAAAAGTTAAGAATTTTTTTTATGCGGGTATACAATTTAAAAAAAAAACTAAAAAGGAAAATAGATTTTGAATTCACTAAATTTTCATAGTGTTCGAAAAATTGTAATAACATACGTGATTTTTAAGATATTCTTTTAATTTCAATATTTTTAAAGAGCGAAATTTCATTACAATTGAAATTTTTGGTTTTGTTGTTCACAATAAATTAGAACAAACTTTATACTCGAATCTAGTCAAAAATATATTTGACTACACTATATTTGGTGCCCTAATAAAGAACTAAAAATGTACATATTGTATATGAAATATAAAGGCCGGAATTAGAAGAATCTATAAGATTCCGAAAATTTAATTACACGCTAGACAACCTAGGCCTCTTTTGGTTAACAATCAAAATATAAAATTCTAAAACATTTTTTATGTAAACAAACGAATACAGATGTATTAATAACACCTATATGTTCATATTTATACTTGTTCAAAAATATATATACTATACGTACAGGTACAACATATTTATATTAGTTATATTGTAATATAAAAAGAAAACAGCAATTAAAACATTGAATAATAATATGCGCACTGAGAAAAACAAAAAAAAAAAAATAAAAAAAAAAACAAAATTCTTAATTAAAAATTCATTTTATTCCTTTTAACAAATGTAATATCCAAAAAATTACGTGCACCATGTACACCTAGATTTTTTTCAATGAAAATAATCTAAAAAACCAAAATATATTTTTTTTTTTCATATTATATACATAACATACCTATATTATATATTATGTATATTATTGTAGAAAAAACCTAACAAACGCTGTAAATCCATTTATACTAAAATTTATATGAATTTTATTAGTATACAATAACAAATTCTTTTTTTGAGTAAAAAAAAAAAAAAACTAATTTATTCAGCTTGCATTTTATTCCCAAGCGAAAAAAAAAAAAATTTATTCATCCCTTTTTTTTTTTTGCATTTGGTCCTAACGATATAGAAAGAATTTGTAATGATGACAAAAAAAAAAACGAATTCATCATTTATTTCAATGAAAACATCACGGAAAAATCATAGATTAAAAAAAAAAAAAAAAATTAAAATAAAAAATTATTCCAAAAGCAGCAGCAGCAGAGCACAGCAGCCATATATATAGAATAAAATTTTAATTTTTGACAGACATAGATGAAGGGTTTCATTGAAGACTTTTCAAAATAAACCATTTTTTTTTTTATTTTTATTATTATTATTTTTTCGGATATTATTTAGTTTTATTAAATTTTTATCCTTTTGCAAATTTTATTTGCTTAAAAAAGTGAATTCATATTAAAATATTCCACACTTTTTATATACAACAATGTAATAATAATGAATAAAATATGACGTTACATAGTTTTTTTTCTTACCCAGGGTTTAAACTGGTAGATATTTGTTCTTCTAGAATGTTTAGTTGAAGATTTATGTATGATAGTCAATTTTGTTAAACGTATACAATTATACACAAAATTTTCTCTCATTCATTATTTAAAAAATGCTTTCTAGAAGATCTTTGAGCCAGTGCATCACTGAGATAAAAATTAACTAAAATTAAGTAAAAATGCATAGAAACAGACAACAAAAACGTCCAATTAAGTACTACAGTTAATTATTTTTGGAATATTTAATTTTTAATAGACTTTTGAACCTAAATATTTAGCATTGAAATTTACGACTTTACCATCCAGCTATAATTTCAATGATGGTTATAAAATAGAGAATATAAATTCTGTAGGCCTATCTATTAATTCTCTCAATACTAAAAATCTTGCACTTGGGTTTCTTTACTTTTATGATCGATTGTTTAATTTTTAAACAATTTGTAATTGATATAAAACCGAAAAAACATAAATATTAATTTTTTGAAAATTTTCCGTATTTCTTGTTAATTTGTATATAACAAAAATTTAGTAGTAGATTTAATGCCAAACAGACTAAAACTTATTATGCCATTTTTATCTCAGTGCAATAACATTTATTTTACAACACTGACTATTATTTATTACTACAGAAAATATTATATATAAAATTTCTGAAAGAAAATTTAATTTGATATTCAGTTTAATTTTTGTGGTTTGATTAAAAGAAATGAAGAAAAAAAAAAAAATACAATATAAATTTGAATTTCGATATAAATTTTTATAATAAATTGATTGGCTTGTTAAACTATAAATACGAAAAAAAAACAGACATGAACTTAATTATAAAAGAAAATAATAAATAAATAAAATACAATAATTGATTTTTTTTTTTGTTTCAAGGACTCAACTTCAACAATTACTATTATGTCGGATTTTGGAATGGCAAATATAAAAATTTCGAAATCAATATCAACACAAAAATTACGTTGTATTTCTATATAGTTTATCCGCAATTAAAAATTCATAAAACACTTCAACACTTCATTCTAACCTCAGTGCTAGATTAGAATTCCTTCGATTAATTTCGTCGTAGGTAGCAGTTCAAAAAAAAGTGTTGTAGATAAATTAAAACATTCCAAACAGCTAATAACTATCACCCAGAATCCAGATGACATATTGTAATTTATTTTGTACACATAATATTTGATGTAGTGGAAAAGATTTTAGAATTTCACATTTTAGTCAATATTATTTTTTTTATTAAAAATGTTATTTCTATAATACTTGTTGAATTTGTACTTTTATCATGCGTCTATAGATTAATTTAAGTTTAAATTGATTTTTTCTGTCAATTTTTATCTAATTGATATATTTTAGAATATAATTGCATGTAAATAAACTTTATCGACGTTATCTATAAAATCTGTAATAAGTCTTAGAGTTCTTTTAACTTCAAAAAACATATTGAATTTTACCTTAAATTTTGAATAATGTACATTTTTCATATTATATACATAATATTCAGAAAACAAAAAATAATATTTACTTAATTGGCTATTTTTCAAAAACAAGATTCACAAAGAATTTTGATAAGGTAGTAATTTTTTTTTTTTTTATAATACCGGATAACCGTATTTGTTGTTATCCTTTTTTCCTATAACTTCTTATTTCTCGTTTAAAAGATTATTGTTATGAGAAACAGTTAGTTAGAATATATTTATATATATTGTTATATCTCGATAATATTTTCATAGAAAACTTTTGATAGCAAAAATATATAGAAAAACAAAATATTCACCAATTTTCAACAAATAAAGTAAAAAACAGGAATATCCTTTAATGAATACTTAATGAGTTGATTTTTGTTTTCAAAACGTTCAACTTTTTAAAATTTTGTGAATGAAATGTTAATTGATAAAAACAAATACAGAGCTTCTCCATTCCAGAAAATATAATATTACATTTACATAATAAATATTTCTCACTAGTACTAATGGAATTTGAAATTGTTTATTATTAATTATTATTTATTCATAAAGGTGGTATCTACTATTTTTTAATTTTTAAAACATTTTTCTATTTGAGTTATGTTGTTTAACTTATACGTCTTTTGTAGGGCTTATGAAGACGTCATAAAATAGTTTCACTATAATTTTCAGAATAAAGATAATAAAAATAGAAGAAATCTATTCTTTTTATTGATCTAATAGTCTGATTGTAAAATAAATTTGGGATCGAGAAACCCTTCTTTTTTTTTATATTTGAATTACACATTTTTACTGCATTCTTGGGAAATATAATAGATTTAAGTTCTATATATTCGTTATTCTTTTTGCAAACTGTTTTTACACACAAACTAACATTGAAAAAAATTAGTGATGCATCGTTTTACCAAGCAATTTGTTTTTAAAAAGGTATTAAATTCATTGGTCTCGCTTCATGATATTTAAATTGGTTTGGTTTTATCGTTGGTTGATGGTTGGATGGATATGGTAAACCATATTTATGCGAAAAGCAGTTAAAGGTATACAAATTTAGTTAGTTTTTTAATTTTTTTATTTTAGTTTTTCCTCTAAAAATAACATTAGGCTATTTGTAGAAATTATGTTTTTCCAGTCAGGTTTTTTTATTAGAAAAAAAAAAATTAAAAATAAATAAATGAATGAAGGTAAAATATTTTCAAATTAAAATTTATTTGAAAAAAATAAAAATTAATTTTTAGATAATCTACATTACAACATAGTTATTTTTTTTGGTATATTTAAATAAAAGTAGAGTATATAAACAAATTCTGTGCATACATTGAGTAAAATTAATATTATTTTGTTAAAGCATTTTTATATATTTAAAAATCAATAACAAAATCATTTTTGTTACATGTTCAAAATATTCATAATGACATAAAGACATAATGAAAACTCTATTAATTGTATGTCAACGTTCAATAAGATAAGTTTAAAAGAGAAGGGAACGTTGACAAATGAAACTTAACTTGGGTTTCTGGTTCTCGAGTTAACATTTTCAATAAAAAAACTTCATTAAAATTTATGTTAATATGAAAGTTCTTACATAATTTACATTTAAGTTAAAATCAGAGTGAGAAGACATTTTACAAAGAATTTATACAAACAAATTTACACAAAAAAAAGAAAGGAAAGAAAGAAAAGCAGGAAAAGAAATAATTATATTGTATGAAGTGAAAATCATTAAAATAATTTACACATCATACTTTATTTTATTTTTATTTAAAATACCAAAATTTTAATATCATGAATTTTTTTTTTTTTTTTAACTATTATTATATATTAATAAAATAAAAAAAAACTTTGATATAATGAAAAAAAAATATATATTTTTCAATAATTTTATTTTAATCTTTCAAAATCAGAATTTTATTTTTTTTTCTCAAATTCTTTCGAAAAGCATAAAACTTTTTTTTGAATGAATGAATAAGTTTTTCTTTATGTTATTTTTTATTTTTTTGCTTTTTTTTTAAGATTTTTACAACAAGATTAAGCTTAAAAGTGATTAAAAGTTTTTGACATTTTTTTCATAAGCAATATTTTTATTTTCTATTCTAGAGGAAAAACTAGGGAATGAAAATAAAAAAATAAAAAAAAAAAAAAGAAATAACAAAAATTATTTTTTACGTTGTATACACCAGCAAGGAAGGAAAAAAAAATGCTCACAACATCATATTTCTTGCGCGAAAATTTGCAAAGTAATTTAAAAGTGTTATGGGCTTTAAAAAATTCTGGATAAGCTGGGAAAGGAAAATTCGATGTATAAATGTATACATATAATAGAAACACAATGCATATAACATTTTATTTTTCGCAATAATAATATCTCAGGCTGTTTTATGTGTATTATATTTATTTTTGATTTTTTTAAAAAACTTTATTTGCCTCGTTTTATATTTTTATTTAAACGCGATGAGATACTTAATTGAAACCATCTTCTAAATTATATCATAGTCAGTAAGATTCTAAATTAAAATTATTAATATTATAATTATAATCAAACGATTGTTGAAAAGATAATTCGTCCACCGCTGAGAAGTAATTACAGTCTGTACTGTATTAAATTCGTAGGCAGAAAAAGTTGGAACTCTATTATTGGAGAAGACAAAGTGAAACACATTTGATCATCTTTAAAAGGTTCTTAAATCAGAAACTAGTCTTAGAGTCTGTTCACTTATTAAACGATTGCAAAAAAAAGAAATCTCCCTTTTCTGTAAAACAAATGTCACAATTTCTAAATTGAGGACGTAATTTTCTGCATTCTGTATAATCTGCTAAAATCAACTACTTATAAAATAATATTTGGCAGACTGAAATCAAAAACTTGTAATAATACGTGACCGGCCGAATGTTCTTACCCATTTTTGCCGCTTTTTTCTTTTCTATACAATTTTAGTTTTTGAATTCACTTAAAAGTAGACCTACAAATTTGGTTTGTTTCCCTTTGCAGAATTTAAAAAAGTAAAATTGAATTTGTGAACGGCTTTAGGACAAAATTATTTCATTTTTTTAAATAACAGCAGTAAAATCGTGTCGTTCACAAATTAAAAAATCTGGAATATTAAACCCGATTTCAATTTTTTCAATAATCGCTAATAAGTGAACAGACTCTTAGTCAATTATAAATTATTATCGTATAAGAAATATTTGTGCACACAGCCGGTACGGGAAATCTTGACTTAATTAATTAATGTCCCTAGAAAATCATTGAGTTTTCTACATAAATGTATGTTCGTACCAAGTATTAAAAATATTGTACACTTTACATAACTTTGATACATTATCACGGTACTTGATATCACAATGATTTAAAAAAAAAAAATTGAATTTTTCAATATAAGTTTTACATAATGTATACATTTACAATGTATATGTCTTGAAAATTATTATCTAACTGGGTACAAAACAAAAATATCCATAAACACAGTAATGCAGATTAATATCTAAGTTAAGGGATAAGGCTAAATGTCGTTCTTTTTAATTTAAAAAAAAAAAAATTTAATTACACCTCGATGAAATTGTAATTGCATTACTAACGCTAAGCGTACATAACAAGAAGTGAAAAAATATTTATTTATTTTATTTTGCATTATCATGGTGTGTAGAAATATACAAATGGATATATCGCATTTCTTGAAACTTTTTCTTTTGCATTTAAAAATGTTAATTAAGTGTCGTCAAAATAAATTTTCTTTTTTTTTTTTCTTTTTTACATCGTTGCATTTTCCTATCGTTTAGAAAAATCGTTTGAACGTTATAACGAAAGAAAAAAAAAAAAAAATTAAAAATAAAATGTGTAAAGTTGAGATGAAATTTAACAGATTTTCATTCCAAGAAAAATTTATCATGGCAATTTTATATTTGTTCATGCGAAAGATAAATTTTCCCTTCTTATATCGGTTAATCATTTTATATGGTTTGTCATTTTATTAAATCTTTTATGTTGTCAAAAGAACATTTTCCTTTTAAAAAATCAAAATTGCATAAAACTTTTAAACACATAAGCACATAACGCAAAAAAAAAAAAAAAACAACATTATCGTTATAATTATTAACTGTTATGTTGTAGGGATTCAATAATTGTTATAAAAGCCTTTAACAACAAAATAAAAGTTAAGAATATAAAAATAAGGGGCAAAAAAAAAGACCAAATTCGGTTTTTGCACAAGTTATACAGACAATTTCTTCTATTAGTTATAGAATTTAATTTATATTGCGTTTCAATTAATTTTGATATATAATATTCAGAAATATTTTTTTTCAGGTATAACATCAAGTTCTTCTACCCAGAGATTTTTTTTTTTTCAAATCCGGTATTTCCAAATATTTTAATGACTTAACCACTTAACTAGTGTTTGCAAATACCCGGAAATAAAAGTACCCGGGTACTCGAGTTGTAATATTTCAAAGTTTTCGGGTAGCCCGGGTTACCCGGGTATTAAGAAATATTACAAAAAAAACTGGAAAAAAACCCATTAATAATTTAAATTTTTTGTTTATTAAGAAAATAATATTTTATAAAAATTAAAGCATTTAATGTATCTGGGCTCATTTTATTTCTTAATTTACTACAAAATATTCCAGCAATGGAAAAAACACGCTACGAGTGTTTCAGTGCACTGAAATAAAAACTGTAGTTCAGACAATGAAAAATTACATTGATGCTACGAAAAAAAAGCTCCGACGCAATCTTGCGTTGAAATACGTTAATCCAACGTAAAGGTTTGCGTAGTTGCGTAATATTAATATTCGTCAATGATGCGTTATATTAAAACAATAGATTTTTGAAACAACGTTTATAAATGGTCATAACACAGAATCTGTTTCCCTTGTCAGAATGAAATTTATCTTTGATTCAATGAACAACTTTCGTTGGAAGAAGGAAAGCTTTTCTTTCATTCAGTGAAGGATTTCATTGAGACGACTAAAGCATTTGCGTAGTATATTCGAATTTTTTCTTTATTTCAACGTTTATAGTTCGTCAAGCACACAGATTCTGCCTTTATCAGAATGTAATTTATCTTTGATTCAATGAACAACTTACGTTGGAAGAGGGAAAGCTTTTCTTTCATTCAGTGAAAGATTTCATTGAGACGACGCAGTATATAAGAAATGTTTCTTTATTTCAATGTAATCGAACATTGTTTGAATGCATTTTTTTCTTTTACTTAGCGAAAATATTTGCGTCCAATTAATGAATTATTTTCTTGCACCCAGGGAAATTTGTGTTAATGCAGTGAAAATATTACTTTCCTTATAAAAATTACACTTGGTTTTTATAAGGAAAGTAATACTTTCATTACACTAATACAAAATTCCACTGCGGGTGAAAAAAAATAAAATATTAATTGAACTTAAATACTTCTGCAAATAGGAAGATATTTAGTTAGGCCAACTGTTGTCAAAAACCAAACTTTAATGCGATTCCCATAAATCTCAATTCTTGATAAATTGTCCATAGAAAAATTTTGATGTTTTAGTTAAAAAGACGAAAACTTGTCTAGAAAGAAATCAAGTTAAAAGTTTATTTAGAATAATCAGTAGTTATAATTTAATGAAAAACAAAATATTCTATACATAGTATAACTTTTTATTAATTCATTGATACAATTGTTTCAATTTCCGAAATTAAAATTTCCACATTGGAGGAAGGTTTTCCTCCTTTCATTTTAAACAAAAATTTCTGAATAAAACACCAAAAATTAGTGCCAGCAGTAGGATATTTTAAACTAAATAAGTAAAATGTTTTAAAACAAATAGTAACAGCTTCAACGAAGGAATTAGTTTTGTATCTAATGGAATCAAAATAAAATAATATTTCGGTGATTGACATTATATCACTTCCGACAGCCATAATGTGAGGTTGAATGTTATTGCCCTTCTCCCGTAAAAATCTGATGCGTTCTTCGAGCTCTGCAGCAGTATTTCTTATGAAGATGAATGATTCTTGGGAATCAAGGATTGTATGTTTAATATTAATTTTTTTCCCGTTTTCATCCTTTTTTACAGTTTTTGCTGTTGGAGGTAGGGCACCGTGGAAACTCCATAGAAATGTTGCGATTTTTTGATCTATGTAAAGAAAAATTTATTTTAATAAAAAATTAAAAAATTACTTATTAAAAATGAATCTTTTATTAAAACTAATTGTTTAAGGTTTAATTTATTTAAATTTTTTGAGCAAATTTTAATTGTTTTATTTATATTTTGAATTAAAAAATTTTCTTTACTTTAGTACTATAATTTTTGAAAATATTTCAAAAGTTTTTAGATATTTGTATTTAGTTTCTAATAAAACTGCATTTCTTTTTAATTTTACATCAAAAAAATAAAACTTAAAATTGAATTTAATTTTATAACCCAAAAAGAACATAAAACTTAATTTTATTTTTGGCTCCAAATACATTATTTTATAAGTCTAATTTTCAGAACTTTTAGCTCAACTTACCAGATGTTAAATTTTGCTTTTCCATCATTTTAATAACAGTTTCTTTAATAAGTTTTTCTTTAATTTTGTTTGTCTTGATCAAATAATTGAAAACCTGTTCCAATGTTGTCAACCATAAATTTGAATCTACTGGATTACATTCACTAAAAAAGAAGTCAAAGTCCAATTGAATCAATTTATATCCTGTTGGACGTTTGTATTGTGGCCACTTATCAAATAAGATGTCAGTTGATAGAGACTTAATGTCCTCCATACGATATTTGGCACATGACAACCAAATTCTTTTGAATTCTTCGTCTGTTAAATTATCAGTCTTAAGAGAATCTGTTAAAAATTGGATATCTATATTATCCACTTGTTCTAAAACAAAAAACCTTAAGTAGTAAAATTGAAACTGAAAAAAAATTATTTATCAACAAATCTACCTGTATAATCAATTTTTTCATTATCGTCACATATTTCAGAAGTAACAAATTTTTGTTTTCCAAATTGGGATCTATGCTTTCTGGCTAGGTTATTATATTTGTAATAAAGCTTTCCTCTGGTACCAGTTCGATAAAATTCAATTTTTTCTGAAGGAAATCTGTTTATAATTTCTTTTTCAAGGGAATAAGATGCTGAAAGTGTCAAATGAAGATTTTTTTCACTGAAATAATTGGCAATGCTATCTATCAATAAATTACGTTGGCCTGACTTCAAATCTCTATGTTGACGATAATACTCCACTATGGAGATCAATTTTGGTGTTGAATCTATGATTTGTGATAGCTTAATAGACGAAGTTGGAAATTCAAAATTATGTTCTGATGTTGGAGTTGATGGCCCAGAGTTATCAAAATGACTTATCGAAGCTTTATTATTAGTATAATTTGTTTCCATATGATAAGTTTGTAGAGGGAACCCAATGGAATCTCGCCAAATCTCCAAATGATGTTCAAACTTGATTAAGACTGATAAGCTATGTCCTAAAAACATGTCCCGGATGTGGTGTCTTTTGACAATTTTCAATATTTCAACGTTATAATCATTCACTGAAAAAATGTATTTAATTAAAAAATTTTAAATAGAAAACGAACACTATTTCATTATAAATAAGGTGAACATTTTTTTGTTTACGCTAAGAGGAAAAAATCAAAATACGTATAGTACATATAGAACTACAAGCTAATATAAATCTTTAACAGACTGACGAAAATTAATGTATTTCCATTCCTGAAAAGTACAAAAAAAACTGTCTCGTTTTCCATTTATGATGTGAAAACTTAAATAATGAATTAAAAATACTTACGCAAGAAGTGCATGTACATGTGAGAGAGCTGCCATGATTCAAGCAAATTTTTCAGTTCCGGGTCGTCAGTAAAACTTAACATTTCTGACATGTCAGATAGTGTTTCTCCTTGCAAAGACGAAATTTCTTCTTGTGGTTTGTTCATTTCCATTATAAAGCTTCCAAAATTACTTAGATTGCTACAAGTAAAATAAAGTCATAAAGATAATTGAAAAAATTTTTTGAGACGAATCATTGATTGACCAGTTGCAGTTGTATTTACGGTTATTGGTGGACCTAGCAATTCATTAAAATTGATTAAAACGAACTCTCCATAATTATTAACATTAATTTTATAGCTGCAAAAGTGTCTGAGGTACTCAGGTTCTCGAATTTGCTGACAAAATAAAATTAACTCCCCAGAAGGAACCTCTACGATTTCGAGAATTTCAAAAATTTTAATATGTTTATCTAATTTGCAAACATAAAAACCTCTTTTATAAAGATTTGATTGATAAACTATTTGATCATAAAAAATTAGATCGTTAAATTCGGAATTTGATAGTTTTTGTACAATTATATGTTTAAACTTCATACTTTCTGTTACTTTATTTAATTCATTTTTCATATTTTGAAATTGATTTCCATTTAAGATGTAATTAGCAAATTTTAACTGATATTTTTTTGCGAGTGTGAGAGTTATATTTCTCCTTGAGGTAATGCAGTGGGAATATATTTTAAACTGTTTATGTTTAGCTTCAAAAAGAAAACACCATATATTTCTTAATGGTCCTACTCGTTCAATAACAGTGGCGTAGTGAATTAAATTGTGATGCTTCGGCTTTAAATTATCGTTGAATAATCGAATGTAATCGGAATTATGATTTGTTATTTTAGTTCTTAAATTTTCAATGTCAGCAAGATTCATCTTGAAACATAGTAATATATCAATAATTTCAATTAAATTAAGAGTAAATTGCCATACTTCGTCGTTTTCAGGGATAAAATCGCCTACCATCAAAGGTAAATAAGTTATAAAAGTCATCATTTCTCTAGCTGACATTTTTAAGTGTTTTTTTTTCAAGTTGTTAACCTTGATCGGAGGAGATTTATTGCCTGATTCTAATGTACCATAATCAAATAAAGATTTTCTATCATTTAAACATTCCAAAGAAAAGTATTTTTTTGTTGCCGTCAAGTATAATAAAATATGACACAAATCATAATGACAAACTCCTTCAAATATATCATGCATAACATCAACATAGAAGTTATCCATAACATGAAACGAAGGAATGTTATTCAGAATAGAACGATAAACAATTCCTGTGTCGGTTGGGTTTTCGCTTAATAAATCTTCTTCATAATTGTTTACCGTTCTCAACTGTTCCCTTTTTTCTGTACAAAGAGCATGACATTCTTGTTTTTTACATTTACACATTCTGCAAAATGAGTTAGAGGAAAAAGACGAGGTACATCCAAGAAGAGAATTTATACTCAAATTATCACCAGCAATCAATCCCAGAATAAAGTGAACTTTTCTTTCTTTTTCACCATCTTTAATTAATATTCCATTTACTTCAATGTCACTTATTTGCTTAACCAAACCATCTAAGCATTTATTAAAGCCATATTCCTTAATATCTGTCACCTTGATAACAGCGGCAAGATAAATTTCGTCTAACTTAAATTGGTTTTTCCTACAAGGAAAAGAATAATAGATGTTGGCTATAGAATGTACTGTTGCATGAGATCCAAGAGGGTTATTAATTTCCAGCTCATCCTCGTAAAGAATATATGGAACAAGTGTTTTGTTTGGATACATTTCTTTTTTCTGCGCCCAAAGAGTTCCCTGAACGAAATTTTCAAAGCTATTTTTATTTTCCTCTAGCTCTTGTATATATTGAAGGGTCTCTTTAAGAACATTATCTCGTTCGAACGATTTCCTTATCTGAAATTCTAATGGCAATATTACTGCTTTTTTCTTTATCTCACTGTAACTATTGTTTACAATACCAATAGAATTATCGATTTCAAATTCATTCAGGTCTTGTGAATATCCATTATTTTTTAACCATTTATACAATAAATATTCTGAAGAACATACTTTAAATGGGTTCTTTAGACAGTTAATCAAGCTATGAACATCGTCAAGAAAATTTGAATTATTAGAAAAATCAAACTGGCTGGAAAATGATTCTATACAAGACAAAATTGGTTTAACGATTAAATTTAAAATATCGTTTTGAATTATAAGAATGTCCTTTCGAGAAAAATTGTTATGGTTGTGCAGAGTTAGTAAAAATTTAGCAGCAAATTTATGTATTTCTTCTAATCTCTGATCCCAATGGAACGGAATTTTTTCTGATCTGATTGCGTTATTGACCTCCTGATGTTCCAATGTATCAAAATTTAAAGAATTACTGCTTTCTAGATTTTGTGGTGTTTTTTTGATTTTAAATAAATAATCTGAACTCTGGTTGCAGTTTTGAAGCAGTTCAATGTTAGCTGGATTGACAAGATCCAAAGAACCATTATCATTTTTGTCTTCGGCTCCTATTATTTGTTTTTCGGAAGATTTCGAAAAAACAAAAGAATGGGACCGGTTAAAATGTCGTTTAAATCTCCAAAAATTAGAAAATGTTTGGCCGCAATTAGTTATACCGCATTTGAATTGGCTATTTGGCAGAACATGCGACTTGCGAAGATGCGAAAAAAATTCATTAGCTTCTAAAAAATTCTCACTACATGAAAAACACTTCATTTTAATTTTTTAATTACCTGCTTAATAATTTATTTATTGTCAATTATCAATTTATTTAAAAAAAATTTTTTTTTTCTTATTATTATTATTTCTTTTTTTTTCAACTTTTATACGTCCACTCACGATTTGATTTCAACAACGACTGCTTATGATAATATAATTCCAAACCACGCCATACGCAAAAACTTGGATTTATGTAGAATTTTAATGTAAAATTTCTTTAGTTCTACGTAAACAATTGTTTTAACGCAACCTTTCATCGAATTAATGAAAAGCATTCATTGAATACTTAGCGTTTCACAACTCCGACCGTTATTATATTTATAAATTTATAAATTTACGCTATTTTTGTTAAATGCACAAAAGATTTTGCGTTGGCTAAAAGAAATATTTTCATTAAAATAATGTATTTTGTTTTAACGCAAAGTGTCATTAAATGCTTGAAAAAATTCATTAACTAGAAAAAATAACAAAAAATATTTCATCAAAATGTCTGCGTTAATACAACGAATTTTTAACGCACGCCTGCGTTAGTCGATGAAAATAACAGAAAAATTTATTGAAAATAAATTGCGTTGATAAACAGAAAAATTGTGTTACACTAACGCAAATTTTGAAAACTAAAACTTTTACGAAAAAATTTTTGTTATATCAATGAAAAGTTTTGTTTCTGTTAACGTTAAAACTATCTTGCGTTGTTACAACGAAATATGAAGAATTTTATTTTTATATTTATTTATTAATTTACTTTTTTTAATTGCATATTCGTTAATTTGAGGAAGATTTACGTTAGATCAACGTAAAATTTTCAACGCAGGTCAAATTATTGCTTCAACGCAGCTCTTTTTTTTCAGTGTGGATGTTAATTTCTCAAAGTAATTCCAGACTCGAGACATTTTACAAGATGCAAAGACAAAAAATTCAATCGAGCGCACAACATCAATTTGTATAATTTTTCTTCACTTACGATTTTTAATTTCACTTCCTCAGCTCAGCAGTATTTTGATTAATCAAAAGCACAAAGAATATTTTTTTCAGAAAAACACATTCTATTTTTTTTTCTATGTTTTTGAAATAACAATAATTCAATTAAGCACCCAGTAAATATTTTATAGGTGAAAACCCAGTTAATATTAGGTTAGAGAAACCCAGTGATTACCTGATATTGGCACCGGGTAGTCTATGAAAATTTTTCATACATGCGTTCGCTTCTAGCAGGTATCATTACCTGATCATTCAATAAAAAAGAAACGAAACGAAATGAAATAAAAGTAAATTAAATTAGTGGCTTCTCCACAAATATGGTTTTTTTAAATATAAGGGCTTCTTCCTGAAAGATTTCTTAAAATTTTCTCAAATTCTTTCTAAAAATAATAAAAAGCTAAAATTGTTTTTATTAGTTTTATTTATAATATATTCTATCTCTTGTAATATAACAAAAATAAAAAAAAAAACTAAAAATTAATAAAATAAATGTTGATTTATAAAAAAGCAAAATTTTATTTACAATACTTTATTGAAATTTGAAATTTTTTTTATTTGTTAAGTTTAATTAAAAATGCATTTTTTTTTATTAATTTTTTTTTTACTTGTTAAGTACTTTAATTAAAAATTAATTTTTTTTTTATAAATTTTTTTAATCATTTTTAATTTTTTATTTTAAAAACGCATGTATCTTTCTCAATTTTAACAACAAGACGCGTTCATTAAAATTTCAAAGGAACTGATAAGATTTGAACAAAATTTCAAAATTTTTTTGTTTTTAATTGTGGAATGAGGATAAAGGGAAACCAATATATAGACAAACCCAGTAAAAACGGCCAAAACACAACCGATTAAATATCCTGGTAATATTACCCTGTGAACAAATATTTACTGGGCATTAATTTATTTCGGACACGGCCAACTTATAAAACATGTAACATGTAACATGTAAATCAATATTTCAAATTTTCAAATGCGAAATTATTTTTTAAGCTCGCCTATAACTGTGCAATTTGGTTTTGAAATTTGCTGTTTGAATTTCAAAACTTTGATACCCGGATACCCGATGTTACTACCCGGGTTTTGAAATACCCGAAAAAATGGTCAAATTTGCGGGTACCCGACACCCGGGTACCCGGGTTGAAAACACTACACTTAACCAAGAATAAATTCAAAAAGATTAACTTTTGCAATTTCAGTATATACATGTAATTATTATGGTCCAAGTAAAATAATATCCATTTGGTGAACAACGGTCAAATAATTTTAAATTACTAAATATTAATTAATTTTAATTAAAAGAACTTTAACGACAATGTCATACTTTGTAGAATATAATATTAATTCAAGTTTTTGCATTTGCATTTAATTATGTTGACTTTTTACCATTGATATTGTTACAACAACTGTTAAAACATTATAATCTTAAAATATTTATTATTTACCTATTTGATTTCTTTTATTTTTAAAAATTTTCAATAACTTTATTTGTGGTTTATCTGGTCAATGTAATATGTACAGATATAGTTATATGTATATGATACCCATGCTATTCTTTTATTATTAATGTTTACTATCTAAAAGTAAAGATAATTTAATGATTTCAATCTTTGCAATTTTAAAAGGATTTTTATTTAATATTTTTTTTATTTATTTTTTTTTTTGTAAATAATAATTGATATAAAAACCAAAAAGAATTAAAAAAAAAAATAATTTTAATCTGTTGAAAAAATAAGAAAGCAATTATTTTTAATTGTCGTTTTAATTATTTACCAAAAAAAATAATAATAATATTAATGAAAACAAAGGAAATTATAAAATAACAATAGTACTTTTTATCTTATAAATATACCTTGACAGTTTTTATTGCTGTTATTTCTTTTGTTTTCTTTGGTTTTTTATTTTTATTTAATTTTTTTTTTTATTTTATTTTTTATATTTTTTATATTTTTTACTTTTATTTTTTGTGCTTTAACACCTCTCATTTCAAAGTTTTTCTTTTTATTTTTTAGCATGGCATTTATTCCCAAAGGAATTTTAAAATTTCCTATTCAACATTGTTTTTATATAATCAGAAACAAAAAAAACAATGTTCTTAAGACTTTGTAATGGAAATAAACAGAAAACAACAGATAACCGAATAAATTTTATAAAATTGTAGGAATAAACTTAGATAATGCACATAAAAAAAAATAGTGTATATTTCTATATTTCATTAATATGTAAATTCATGAAAACATATAAATATCTAATTAATGTAAATGAATTCGAGTTGTGTTGAATTTGTCACAAAATAAAATTTTTAATGCTACCAAAAAGACATGTTTTTTTCAGATTCATCAACCGCTTTGCTCTGTCTGTCATTAGAATCATTAGAATTATCTGCAATGATGGTGACAATAAAATGACAATATAATGCAGGACAAAAATAAATTTAAAGCAAATAAGAGTTAAAAATATAGAGAAGAACAAAATAAATGAAGTACAGAGATTTGTCTGAATTCAAGGTCTGAAACTTCATTATTATCTACCCATATACTTCATTCGAATCCATTTAATCTTTAATTAAATTTAAAATTTATCAAAATTGTATGATGGTTTTTTAGAGACTTAAACATTCAAAAAGTCTTCTATGGTAATATTTAAATTTTTCGACGGTCTTTGCTATATTACTAATTTAAAAAAAGATTTCTGTGTGCAAAGTAATAATTTCTTTTATATAAAAAATAATAAAATGGTAATAAAATGACAGTAACTTGAGTTTTATGTTGTGTTTACCTCATCAAACAATCAAAGAGCCGATTAAATTAATATTAAACCTAATTCTTTTTTAAGTTTTTAATTTTTTTCCTTACAATACTATCCTTTCTTGTTTTTTCTCAGAAAAAAGAGAGAAAAAAAAAACTGAAAAACAACAAAACAAATTTCTGTCCATTTTAGTGAGTCTATTAAACTTTTCCAATAAAATTTCTTGGTTTCTTACTTTTTTGTTCGTTGTCAACAAAAATTATGAAAAGTTCATGCTATCTAGTTCTTAAAACAAATTATGTGAACTTAAAGAAAAGAAAAAAAAGAAAATTTCATGGTGGTAATTTTGTTGTTTATTTTTATGTTTGATTAGCTAAAAAAAATTATTTCAGTTTCTGACTTCTAAAAGAGGCTTGAAAAATGAAAAATGTATTTATATGAAATTTGTATCTATGAGTTTTCTAACGTCTGTTGCTAACTTACAAATCGTTGAAACGACAAAAAAATTGTTATAAATGAGTCTAGTTTTCGAGGCATTGATATGGTAATAAGATTCCAGAAATCTATTGAATACATTATCAAATTATTTGATAATTTTGATAAAGTGAATTATTTTGAAACAATTTAATATTATCAACTACTTAGAATAAAAATTACAATAAGTTAATGTAGAAGATTCATACATTCAGGCTATTATAAAATATTAGTAGTGTTCATATCTTGTAAATGTAAATTGTATACATAAATAATTGATTTATACACCTAATAAGAAGAAATATAATAGAAGCATTGTGCTAAATACTACCATAAAGGAAGTATAAAATAGAGAAACTAGTCCCATACAAAAAATGCAAATACAAATAGTGAAACAAAAAATCCATATCACAACCCCATGAGCTTTTTTTTTGTATTTTTTGAGAATTCAACTCTCACAAAAGCTTTTAAAACTTTCAAAATAACAACAGTTCTATACAATTTTTAAAGTTTAAAAAACTTTTGTGAGAGTGGAATTCTCAAAAAATACAAAAAAAAAGCTCATGGGGTTGTGATATGGATTTTTTGTTTCACTATTTGTATTTGCATTTTTTGTAGAGGACTAGTTTCTCTATTTATACTTCCTTTATGATACTACTTATATATTACAATAATCATTAAATCATATTATTATTAATATTAGTATTTTTTTTTAAATACAGGTAAATCATAATTCTACAATTGTGCCTAACGAAGCTATCACTACATAATTGAGGTAAATTTCTGTAATTTCCTTTAATTTTCTTTTGAAGATAATATTTTCTTTCTAACAATAAACCCACAACTTACAATATAATACACTCTATCTTCTCTCCAAAAATACATTATATATATTATATTCTTCAGTTATATAATAGTAATCAAAACATAAATAAAAATATCTGAAGTGAAAAATTTAAAATATTCAATAGTCTTTTAAACAGAGCAAAAATATTAAAAAAAAAAGAAGAAACTTAACAAAATTAAATGTTTCGTATAAGAATTAAAGGTAACTTATTGATACCTCACCTAGATATTTATTTATTGATATTGTTAAAAAAAATTAATGGACATGAACTTATATTGAAAAATAAAGATAACATTTTATCACCAAACATAAAATGCTCATTATTAAATATAAATATATATAATATAAATACGATGAAGAAACTTTCACAAAACATTAAATATTTTGTTGTGTTGAAGATCAAAAAAAAAATAACTTCTAAGAGGAAAACACAACACTAATAAAAATGCATCCTTAAAGCGATAACGATATATTTAGTTTTTTATTAGCCGAGAACAAGATTACACAATAATCATAAAAGTAAATGATTTACAAAATTGTATAATATACTTGAAAATATGTTTATGTATTAGAATAAATTTAATAAAAAAAAAAAAAAAATAACTATTATAATAAATTCATTTACTTAATTTGATAGTGAATAAAAATATAAATATTTATTTGAATACAAAATTTTACATTAAGTTAATTTAAATTTTATAAAATAAGCCTTTGTCTGGGTTACCATTATCCTGTTGGAATACATTTTTTTTCCTGATTATAATACTGTACACAGTATGATGAAGTTATGTTTTCATCGACCATGTTTTTTATGAAAGTTTTATAAACGGCCGGCGGCAAACAAAGTATAATTACAGCAACAGGATTCAAATAATAGAAAATCAGAATAATTAGCAACCAATTTATTCTATATTAATAGTTTATGGAATTGCATTAACAACAAGGTTTCGTTTATACAGTAATAAAGTATAAGCCTAAAGTAAACTTACATGTAATTTTTATGCAGAACATTTAAAAATAAAAAATTCTGATATTTTTTATGATAAATTTTAACCCACGAATATAACTAAAAAATTAACTGATGTTTTTGAAAGCAGGGTTCCACATACATACATAATTATTGTTTACCAAAAATAAACTTTTCTCGACTATACATATAATAAATTTATAAATTATTGTTCTGTTATTAAAAATATTTAAAGACCATTTTTTTTTTTTAAGGATCCCATACAGTTGAGGTTGTGACGATATAACTACTAAAAGTTATAATGATTTTGTAATATAAAACATTGTTTGTAAACAATGTTGAAATTTCTTCTTCTGGAACATGATAAAAAAATTTTATTTTATTTATAATTGAAGTAGTAAACTACATACTGTATAGTAGTTTAAAAAAATATACACAAAACTATGATATTTTTTTTAACGAACAAAAAAAAGTAAGTATAAAGAAAACAGAAATCGCCTTAAGGTTTTAATTTTCGAATTTCCCTTTTGAATTGAATTATTGAAATGATATTTCTTATAAAAACATAAGTTTTGCTTTTTCACACAAAAAAACTTTTATTTTTATTTTATTTTTTTTGTTGAAAAATCTCATCTTAACTTTTTTTTTATCGTTTCTTTTCGAATATTTTTTTTTTTCACACATCGAATATATACGTATAGTTTCTAGCTAGGTATATTATGCACATATGTATATTCAAAATAAAAAAAAAATATTAAAAATAAAAAAACTAAATTTTCCGAGAAGTTAATATAAAGCATAGATATTTTCACCCTTTTTTATTATACTAACTTTTCTGCATTTTTTTTTTTTCGTCGATTTTCCTATTAAGAATCTTTCAACTACACCCTTGGGAGTTTCATATGTATATTTTTTTTTTATTATTATAATCAAATAATATTACTTTGAAGCCAGTTTTTTTTTTTGAAATTATTTCGAATGTAAAAATAAAAAAAATGTTCGCTATTTTCATATTAAAATATTTTTTTATTAATATTTTTGTTTAAAAAAAAATCAAATTTAAACTTTTGCAATTATTTCATAAAATTCAATTATCAACCAATTTATATAGAAAACAGCCTGTTATCGGATAAATTTATTGCGGATGAACAATATGTCTGGGCTTTTCTGCATTTCAAATTTTGATTACGGAATGATCTCTATAATCTAGACTTGTAATAATAAAAATTAGTAAGATAATGGTAATGGGTTATAGAGAGACAGCATTTAATTTAAAGCGTAAACGATTTGTGTTGCTGGTTTTGCAATTAGCTCGTATTTTGAACTCAAAACAACTATCGCAAGGAAGCAGCCTTTATTGACACTATATGATGTCCAACTTGTAAAAAATAATAACCATTGAACCATTTTTATTTATCAGTCTATGATATTGTTAAAAATTTGAAATTTATTCAAAAATCCCAGTAATGTCATAGATTTTTGTTATCTAAACTGTTTTTGTTATCTAAACTGTCAACATAGATTTTTGTTATCTAAACTGTCAATTTGCTTTAGTCCAATATGAGTCCCGTTTTCTATGCATACAGCAAATCATTAAAGAGTACTTTATTTTATATTGCTATTGTATGAAAAATAATTACCATTTTTGGATGATTGATATCAATAATAATTGCACTTTAAATGCATTTTCGATTGTTACTTATTATAATATGTTTTTATTTTATAATTAATTTTACGACTTTTTTTTTGTATACAAATACAATCATTAAAAAGCATATACATATATTTTTATTTAATTTCAAAGTATGCAATTATATTAAAAAAAATATTGTTGGCTATTTTCATAAATTAAATTGAGTTGAATAATATTCTTGAGCTACGCGCATAATAAAAAAAAAATAAATATAACAGTTATACCTATGTTTTTATGTGAAAAAATTAATTTTATTTTATTTTATTTTTTCTTATATAATGTGCATATCTGTTTCTCCTAGAATTTTACCTGTAGGTTTTATAAGTTCCACAGAATATGAAATAAATTACATTAAGTGTATATATGTTTCTTAAATTTTCATTTACAACATGGTTTTATAGGTACTCATTTTATATTTTTTTTACATACGACGTAACGTAATCAAGCTATATAAAAGAAACGTGGAATATTACATGAAATATTTTGCTCTTGGTAATTTAAAAACAGTGAATGCAAGTAAAGTAAATTATTATTATTATTATTTTCTTATTTTTTTTTATAACATTACATACTTACGAATAAAAAAAAATAATAATTGAGACTAAAAAGTTATAGATAGTGTTAGACTAAAACTTTATTAGATGGTACGATCTTAGAATAAAATAGGAATATACTTAGTTAGTCTGAAATTATGTAAATCTAGTTAAATATTTTATTGTAGATACACAAATAACGTTCGAATTTGTCAAAGATTGAACCTTAACCTTACAAATTCTTGAAATTTTCTAAATCCATAAAAACAATAAATTTGATATTTGAAATTTGTTCTATATTTTCAATTTATTGCTATTATTTAACGAAATTTAACTCCGAAAAAGCAGAATTGATGCCCTCCTTTAACCTTCTAACAGTATAATATTGTTTGTAGAACGCTTTCTTTAAAAAAACAAAAATATAAAATAATTTTCTTCCAAAAAACATTTTTCATTTCATTTTCGTTATTTATTTTTTATTTTTTTATTTTTCTTGCAAATTTAGCATAAAAAATGAAAATGCTAAAAACAAAATATATATATTTATATAAAATATAATATATAAATTTTATAACTTTAATATTGACATTATTATGAAAGTATTCATTTTTTTATATTCTATATTTATTATAATAAAATAATAATAATAATAATAATAATATTTTTGTGCAAAGAATATTTTCCAATTGGGAAAAATTATTTGTAATTTTCATTTTAATTTTGGATACCATATAACGGGAGGGAAAAATAAATGCTGTCAAATGACAGAAAATATGTCCTTTTTCAAAGGAATATCCTAAGGGACTTCGTTTTTAGCTTAAATTGTGAAAAAAAAATATAATACGTATACATTTATTTTTTTTTGGTTCTTAATGTTAAAAAGAGCTGAAAAAGATTTTTTGTTTTAAGTTTTCTTCATTTGTTTTTTTTTTTTTTTTTTTTTCTTTAACAATATCCTTAAATTATTTGAAATCATATATATTTCGTTAATAAAAGATTACACATATTTTGTTACGAAAAAGAAAATTCGATATAAAAAAGTTTTCTAATTTTGAAAACTTTTTTGGGAAACAAAAAATTACAAATAATTGCATTTTTTCTTTTGATATTTTCTTTTATTTTACATTTTGAGGTTTAGATTCTTATATATTTGGGAATTTTTTTTTTTCTAAAAAGAAATCAGTTAAATTTTTTTTTCATTATCATTATTATTTTTATTATTTTGTTAAGCATTAATTGTCCTAGGTCCGTCCACATTATTGTGGTTCTTTGTTATCATATTATCTTGTTTTTTAAAGAACATTAATAGCTACAATAAAATAATTTAATAAGCAGTTTATTTGTATACAAAGATAATTAAAGTTACCTAGGATCCTTAAAGAAAAAAAATGATTAAGTAATGATCTACTTAATGAATGAAAAAGGATAAATTTTATTATATAGAGCTACTTGTATAATCGTAACCTATAAAGTTTTTAGTATCTAGTCTCATTAAAAAATAAAGAAAGTTGATATTTTTAATTTAATTTTAGAAAAAGTTTTTTTTTTTTAATATTTCTATAGTAGTTCGTTCGTCAGATCTGTTTTGACCTAAAAGCTATTAACCAAAAATAAAAAAGTGACAAAAATACGCTTAAAGTTCTTTAGCATTTTTGTCCTTTTAGCTTAGCAATTTGCCTTTGAGTGTATAACACAATGTTATTTTTTTTTTATCACATTTTATTCTTTTTTTTTGTTTTCTCAAAGAAAAAATTTCATAGAGCATAAAAAGGCTATAAAAAAGATATTTACTATTAGAATAGTTTTTTTTTTTTTAAGAAAATTGTACTTAGAATTCCATTACAATAAGCTATATGATTATGTGTTTATTTTATTCACTAAAAAAAAATTAACCATAAGCAGAAAAAATATTTTAGATACTTACATATTTAATATGTATACATGGGCATGTAAAAAGTTTTTGATATCTCTAAGTGAAGGTCTGTTTTTAAAAACAGAAACGAAAAAAAAAAAAATAACAAAATTAAAATTTGATGGATTTGTTTATGGGGAAGATGTGTCAGCTAAACGTGACATTATAAAAAAAAAAAACATTTTAAGATATATATGAAATATAAAAAAATGGAAAAATATAAAAAGTTAAAAGCTTTCTTTGGATTAAAAACAAATAATTTAGATATACATACTCTTCACATAAACTTTTAAAATAAATTTCAAATTAAAATAATTAATATTATTTAATGTTCACATCATTCAGGTTCATTTTTCAAACGAACTTAATTCTTCTATAATTGTCTGACCAAGAAATATAAATTTATGGAATGCAAATTTTATTAAAAATTTCTTAATTATTGAAAGAGATTCACAATATGCTAAATATAATAGTAAAAATTTACTTTTTGTTCCATACCGTAGTGTTTAAGTCAAAGAGATTTTATAAGTATTATATCGTTACAAAATCTCAGGTGTCATTCTAACATAACTATAAATTTTACACTGGAAATATATCTTAAGTACAACCAGGAAGTTTTATTGATTATTTATTACTTAACATATTAAGATTTGCACCTCTGTACTCTTTTATAATACATTTGATTTATTTTGCATTCTCCTCCACTCGTAACATATTCAACTGAGAAAGTGAATGAAACTAACAGTCTCTATATGTCACTCAAATTGGCAACAAAATTCATTGTATAAGAATTATTTTGAATTAAACTTTAAATTTACCAATTAAACATTTAATTGTATACTCAAATTAAATTCTATTATCAAAATATATTCATTGAATTTTATTCTGTTTTTCATTTTTGAATCAAACCATTCATAAATTTATGTGTTTATAAAAATGAAAAAGACCATATAGAAATACACAAAAAAATATGTTTTTAAACATTTAACAAAAAAAGAACAAAATTTACCATTTATGTTTTATTTGATGACGATACAAGACAAAAGAATGGAAATTAATCTAGCAAATATACAAAATATATATAGGAAATAAATGATTAGTCGACAAAGGAATGGTTCAGGAACTAATTCCTAAAATTATTAAATAAAGAAACAGAACAAGTTTGTCACATAAAAACTGTAGTTTCGATTTAATAAAAAGATAGACAAAAATCCAAAGAAAAAGTCCATATAGGTTTATGAAGTTTTTTACAACAGTCGATTAAGATTGGTTAGATCTCGGTTGTTTAACTTAAGGGGATTGCGAAGTACATAGGCGCCCGCAGGATTTTTTCTAGGGGGGGGCAAGAAAATTTTTTTAAAAAACTTATAAACATGTTTTTCTTCAACGATGAATATAAAAAAAATGTGTTGAGAATTGAGTTACATGTATCTTATATGAATCTTTTCTTTTTAAAAGTAAAAAATAACAAACATAAATTAACATTTTTAATAAACGAATTCACTTGCTGGATAAAATAAATAATATACAATACATATATAAAGAAAAAAAAACCAGATACCTTCCGAATCGTTCCAAAACTTTCAGTAACTCGCCAATTGGAAGAAAAACAAAACCAACGAAGATATTTTAGACGTAGTTTATGCACGTATGCGACATAAAAAAGACACATTATATGAAACTTTTTGAGGCGTATTATACTCAAACACGTAAATTGAACTTCTCCGGCGTAAAAGTTAAAAAATTAATCTTTTATATTTATACATCATAGATATTTCTACACCATAGATATTAAGAAATGCAATTGCTTTATTTTTTTGTAACTGAACAGTTATTT
This sequence comes from Hybos culiciformis, assembly GCA_964007475.1. NCBI lineage: Eukaryota > Metazoa > Arthropoda > Insecta > Diptera > Hybotidae > Hybos > Hybos culiciformis. The sequence goes on from OZ023273.1 coordinate 124,676,112, forward strand.
TTTTTGTAACTGAACGGTGATTTTCTTTTTTACGTCGCGTGGCGAAGTTTCGTAAACTCGCGTGAACTACTTCGACAATGTCTCTATCATAAAAGTAACCAGAAAAGGAATTCTTTTTTCATAAATGTGTTGCTCTTCACTAAGCGAAATATGAAAAAGGAATATCTGGAATTCCGTCCATTTAGAAATTCCAAAATTTATAAATATTTTTGTATTTTTACCCGTGACTCAAAAATCGAAAAATTTGAAAAAAAAAAAAAAAATTGAATAATTTATTTAAAACAATTTAAATACTGCATGACATAAAATCTGAAAAAATTAAAATCTAAAATTTCTAATTTAAATGTTCTCAAAATTTCTTAGCCCATTAAAAAAGTAAAATTTAAGAGCAAGCAAGGGTTCTTATAAAAAAGTTATTGTGCGAGATAATAAGTTTTTTTTTTCGTTTGAAAAATGACAAACATTCTAATATTATTTAAATTAAAATCCTGTTTCTAATTTGTACGAGATTAGTGTTTAGGTCTCATCGCTGATTAAGTTTTATTTTCTTCATCAACGCCAGGGAGGGGCCAAGGCCCTCCCTTGCCCCCCCCCCCCTCCGGGCGCCTATGGCGAAGTACCTTTACAATATTATCGCTTAAAACTAATATACATTGATTATGAAGTTCAGGAACATCTAAAAACTAACATTAAATTATGTAGTTGTTTAAAAAGAAAGAAAGAAAAACCTTACCAAACGGAAAAACATACATTACGAAATAAAAAAGAAATCAAACAATATTTACTATTTTGAATCTTTATTTATTACTATTGTATTGGCTTGTAGCCCTCGGTTATAATATATACAAAATTTTCGTAATTTTTCAATATTTCCAGAACCGAATTCAATTTTATTAATGTATTTCATCATTATAATCGATAACAATATCTCGTTAACCAATATTCCAATGGGAAAAAATATATCAATCTATTGAAAATATATTATAAAACCTATAGAGTGATCGGATTCTGAACACTACTTCCTGTTTTAAATCGTTGTATTTGAATTTTGATTTAAGTTGGCAGATATGAATATTGAATAAAAAATATTGAAAAAATGATTAGTCATATGCTTTTCATGTCACATAATATAAAAATCTCCTTAAGTTCTTAAGGGTATAGATATTAAATCCTAAATAATTTTATTTATAACAAATTTTCTTTGTGAAATAAAATATTATAAAGACTTAAATAAACTGAAGAAGTAATTATGTACATTATTGATGTAAAGATTTAATAGCATCTAAAATATTAAAAATAATTTAAACAAATAAATAAAATACCATATAGTACTTGAAAAATAAAATAAAATAAATAATAATTAAAATGTGTAGTGGGTGTTGTTAAAAGAAACCTGATGGTTGCAATCAAATTTGGATTAAATTATAATGCGAGAAATATGAAAACATAACGTAATGTATATTTTGATAAATTATAACTATATTAAGAAATTTTAGCGATTTTAATAATAATAATAATTTGTTATTTTCACTTCAAATTTATATTTGTCTTTGTTATGTTTTAATTTATATAGAATTTGTATAAATCTATCATCATTGTAGAAAGAAGTAATTACTTTTTTTTTTTGATTAATGAATTTAATTTAGTAAGGTTACTAATATGTATACAATAATAAAAATTACATACATACATTTGAAATAAAATTATTAACGGTTATGTACGTAATCAAATTAGTTGTGGATAGTAAATGAATAATTACTGTGAATTAGATTTGAAGAATACGTAGTTTTATAACAATGATTTGAAAATATATTGTATAATATATTATTTTAAATACCTTTTCATTAATGTATGTATGCTATATATAGGTATCTAATCTATATGTACAGACAAAATCAAGATTTAAAAATGAAGTTGAAGTTGAAATCAAAATTTTGAAAAACAAAAATTTTTTATTTCAATCACGGTGATTCCTCTTTAATATTGCTCAATTAAACAAAATTGTCTATAGGTAATTAGAATGGAAATGAGTTTTCTAAAATGTTAAAAAAATTGTTATTATAATGTAGTCAAATGGAATTAATAAAATGTTGTTTTTGAATAATTTATCTGTAAAATCCTGTAATGTGTTCAATCAAAATACTAATTAATGATTTTGTGCTATATTTACATTACACTTTATTTATCTGTTGATTTATTTTTATTGCAAGAAAAAGTATAAAATAAAAACATCCAAAAAAATATTCTGTGTATAGAGATGGGAGGTAAGTCAACCTACAAATATTGCGTTATGCTAGATATATGTATTTATACATAAATATGTACACACATAGAATATGTACAAATATTTATATAGTAAACACATTCTGTTTGGTTTGAGGAAGTCTAAAGCCATTATATTTTTTTTTTACAAATTTAATACATTATAAAGATGTTTTTGTTTGATGTAGGATGCATTTAATAAAATAACCATTTTCATTTCAAAAATTTAAAATAATCTTATAAAAATATTTTTGCAATAAGAACTTTTAAAAACTTTTATTAACTTAAAAGAAAAGAATTTTTAATATCCGAAAATTGAAAATTTTTTTTTAAAGTTCTGTTAAGTAACTTTTGCATAAATTGAACTTAAAACAAGATGCATTATTTATTATTTTTAATAATATAGTTGCCTTTTTAAATTCGTTTTTATCAAAAGTTTTTTGGTTTTTTAAAAGAATTGGACAAAAGAGAAATTTTTAAAGTTTGAGAAAATCATATAAAATTAACTTTGTCTTTGAGTATTTTGTTTTTAATGTTCTTAAATTTGGTCATAGTGTGTTTTTAGAAAAAAAATGTACAAAATGTTGCTTGTTAAAAGTTTCTGTGAAACAACATAAAGGTGAAGCTTTACATTTTTATTAATTACATACCTACATCTAAATAAAAAGTTCATTTTTGTGAAATATATATATTTATGTACATTTTTATGGAATCAGTTGCTAGGAACATATAACGTACTAAATCTAAGAAGAGAGTTACAAAACGGTTGAATCACAATTTGCGTAATAGTTATTCACGCTCTTACTCTTGCAATAAAATTCGTTGATTCTGCCTATTAAGTTAAAAAAAAAACCCAATTATTTGGTTCGAGTGGAAATTAGACAAATTACAGCATGGGACACACCTTGTCATAAAACAACGACTTTATACAACTATATAACAATTAAAAATTGAAATTACGATATCAGAGTTCTTTTTTCGATTGACAATAAAATTAAATTTAATTTTCTATCTATGTAGTTAACTTCGATGATAAATTACTACATATACCTACTTATTTAATATTTAATTTTAAATATCTAAAAAAAAAGAAAAAAAGTGGAACAAGCAATTATTTTTTTAACTTTCGATTTTAATATAGTTTTTTTTTTTTTCAAATTTTTGCTTTAATAAAATGAACTAGAACTATTACGGAAAAGAAATATTTACGCTTTAGAAAAAAAAAAGAGTAATTTTATCCGTTTTATCGCCAGAAGGTAAACACTTTATTATACGAAAATGATGTTTTGTTTGAAATTGTGCAGCAGGAAAAACTGGCCAAGTTTTTAATTATAAACACTTTCCTAAAGCTTTGAGAATTTTTGTTTATTAATATTATTTGTATATACCTATATACAAAGTACATATACTACGAAGGATTATTTCAGCTTATTTTCTAATTATTAAAAGTAACCTTTAAAAATGTTGTTCATAATTAAAAATGAAATGCCTAAAGGAGTTTCAATTTAATTTAGTTTATTGAATGAATGCAAAAACGGTTTTATTTTGAATTAGCGTTCAGCATAAATGAAAATTAATTGAAAATTGAGATTTATTGTATAGAAGTAATTGTGGAAATACATTTATTCGTACCTCGTTATTCTTATATTTATCATTCTTATTTATCTTAGACAGAAGAAAATTATTGTTCATCGAAATTGTTGAAATTTGACTTCTCTTTGGATGAAATACTAGAATTAACAATTTTCATTAACAATTTTCTCTCACAGTATGAAGATTATTCATTTTATGGTGTTAATAATCTTCTCTTCATAAAGGACGAGTATCTAGGCTAGATTGAGCCAATTTAATTTCTGCAATAATTTTATATTTTAAAACAAGTTCGCATTAAAAGAATTCCCAACTAGCAGATTATTCTTGTAAATAAGTGTTATACCACTTATAAGCTGTATAAAATTCTAGTAAAAGAATTCGTGATACTGAATCATAGTGATCTTGTTATGCAACATTTATAAGAATTCTATTTCATCAAAAAATATAATCAGCTCTTTAATGCCGGTTTCAGTCTTCCTATTAGACTTCATCTTATCCCAAAATTCTTCTTCTCTTTTACTTCGTACATATGAGTAAAAAGGAAAAAAAATGTTCTTTATGCGGACCGTGATCCTGCTATTAGCTTCTATTTTCATAACAAAACTATTTTTTCTCTCTTTTACTTCGTACAAATGAGTAAAAAGGAAAAAAAAAAGTTCTTTAATGCCGGCCGTGATCCTGCTATTAGCTTTTATTTTTATAACAAAACTATTTTTTTTCTCTTTTACTTCGTTCTATGAGAAAAGAGGAAAAAAAGTTTTCTTTAATGCCGGCCGTGATCCTGCTATTAGCTATTATTTTTATAACAAAACTATTGTTTTTCTCTTTTACTTCGTTCTATGAGAAAAGAGGAAAAAAAGTTTTCTTTAATGCCGGCCGTGATCCTGCTATTAAATTTTATTTTTATAACAAAATTATTTTTTTTCTCTTTTACTTCATACTATGAGAAAAGAGGAAAAAAAGTGTTCTGTAATGCCGGCCGTGATCCTGCTAGAAACTTTTATATTTGTTTTTTACTTTGCACTATGAGAAAAGAGGACAAAAATAGTTTGATGCGTATTTGCCGAATGCTTTTAAAAATGAAAACAAAAATAATTTAAATTCCGTGTTACCAGGTTATTGCACTAATCCCCTAACCATATAAATATAATAAGGACTTGAGAGAGTTTATAGTTTGTAAAAATATTACTTTGACTTCCTTTACGTTGACTTTTTAATTATAATTTTGCGGAAATTCATGATTTTAAAATGATGCACTTATTGTACGGAAATAGAAAATTATTTTGTAAGGGTTGAAAGGTTCAAATGGTCCGAAATAAGAAAAGAGTATGATGATCGGAAAATGAACCTAAAGGATTTTTTAGTTAGACGTATCCTTGGGTGAAATTTGTAAGAATTTTTGCCCGGATAATTATTATTTTCTAAATTTTTACGTTGTTAACAAAATACTAATTATTTCGGGAAATAAAATTAAACTACTGAGTGAGAATTTAATATCATTCTTAAGGTTGAATTTTTAATACCTTCCGTTTTGTCTAAAAATCCGCAGTTTTTTATCCTTGTTAATTCCATAATACCTAGAACTCCAAAATGTTTAAATTATCTATAGACATGGCAATACAGACAGGTTGGTTACCATTTTAGTTTTTTTGTTCGTGTGATAAAAAAACGTACAGTGAATGATACCAGTGAATAGTTTAACTTCACTAGAACTCTTTCGTGTAAAAAAACACGAAACTATTAATTTAAAAAAAAAATCCAATCTAATAAGGAAAATTCGTTTTTGATTAATTTTTGCTTCAAAAATGAAAAGCCGACTATCTCATTTTTTTTATTTGTTATTTTATAGGAGTAAACACAATTGGGGCGACAACGACGGCGACAACGACGACTACAACGACAACGACAGCGATATCACTCGAGTGAACACAATTACGGCGACGGCGACGAAATAAATATACAGGAAAAAAGTAAACAAATAGAAAAATAAATAAAAAAATATATGGTTGTCGTTGTCGCCTGGCGACAAAATAGAAAAATTTCTAATTTGTCGCCAGGCGACAATGTCGTTTGTCGTCAGTCGTCTCAATTGTGTTCATTCTCATACAAATATATGGTTTCTATTTTTTTTTTGATAGTCGCTATCGCTGTCGTTGTCGCTGTCGCCCCAATTGTGTTTAGTACTTAAAGTTTCACAAAATCAAATTAATTTTTATCCCTATTAAAAAATTGTTTATTGTTTTTTAACAATTGCAAAATTAAAACTAATATCCTTTAAAATTAAAATCAATAAACAAAACTTAAGTATGTCGCAACTCGAAATAGGAAATAATTTAAAATTTAGGGATTTTCCTACTAAACTTCCTAAAAATAACATAGGTTATCCAAATATAGGAAGAAAATTCTTCATGGAAATTGAAGTTATTTAAACGCAAAAGTTTGGTTTGAAAGAACTAAATATTTTATTATTTAGCAAATTGTTAGTTCTTTTTGAAAAAAATCAATGAATTCAAAAAACTACATAAAAAGAATAGAACAGCACTTAAATTTTATTTATTTGTGCCATGGCAAACTACATTTTGCTCATACTTTGCTTATATGACTTTAAAATGCATCAAAATTTTAACAAATTTAATACCTTTTTTAATTTAAAATTATTTAGATATCATAAATTTCACTAGGTTTTCATATTTATCAATCCTAGAATATTAAAAATTGCATTATTTTTTCAATTGCATGAAAAATAAAATTTCGATTTTATTTTATTCAACAATACAATAGTTTTTGTAAATATGTACTTAATTTAATACACATTTAAAAATTAAAATGTGCACAAATTAAATTAAATACAAACACATTTATTTTATTATTACATATACCCATCTAAATATTTATTTATTATATTTTATTGGTTTTCCTTTTCTTTTAACTATTTTAATTTTTATATATATTTATGCACTTCTTTTTTTAAGGCTGTCCTTTTCTTTTCTTTCATGAAAAAAAGTGTTATACAGTCTAATAATGGGATTAGTTACATAATTCGAGAATGTTATGCAACTTTTTATATCCTATTAAGAAATACTTATACAACAAATTATACTTATAATTTTCGCCACTTTTGAAGTTATAACAGGATTCGTGAAACTTAATAGACAGTTACTAGAATACATAAGCTTTCTACTAAAAGAATTGAATTCTCTTACAGAGCTAATTTGCTAGTTGGGTTAACTTGTATATTAATTACATATATTTCAAGCACTTTGCGTTTGAATAATACTTGATAATACTGGTATGTTGTATCCTTGTTATATTGTATATGCATTATATATTTATGTATCAAAGAGAACAATTAAATGTATAACAAAACGGATATTAAATTCTAACAAATTATATGAATTACAAAAAAACAATATACCTACATCATACAGACATCAAACAAATTAATGATTTTAACTAACAAACTATTATTTTCAAAACAGATAATTATTAATATTAAATCAAAAAATAACATTATGAATTTTAATTTTAAATGTAAATATTGTTATTTTTTTAAAGCAAATAAAATTAAATAAAAAACATAAATAATGATATTAAAATTCGCTTTATCAACTCAACAAGTTCGTTCGATGAGAGTTTTTAACCAAATATAAAGTCGGGCAGATGTATTGTGTATCTACGAACGAAGACGGTCTCATTCTATTTCCTGCAATTATTCTTGTTAGATTACACTTTGTTGAAAAGAGTAAATGAAAAATCTAATCATTCTATGAAAAATAAAACGGAATTTTCTGATTTGAAATTTTGCTTTCCCATCATCAACTATTCTTAATTTAACATTTTCTTTTGAAAAAAAAAAATAGAGTTCATAGGTAGGGAAGAAGAAATGAATCATAAATTTTTAACTCTGTACGTGTTCAATTATAATAGCATTTATTTTAGAGAAAATTTCTTTCTTTCTTTTTCTAAATATTATTACCAAATCTTTTAAAAAAACTATTACCTTCCTAATTAACTATATATATACACTTAAAGACATTAGTGTCTTAATAATTTTTGTTTTTAGAAGAAATATATACTTTATAAAATTTAGATTTTCTATTTTTACACGTACAATATTTGTGATGTTTCAATTTTTGTTCTAAAATTTTTTGACATCAATATCATAATGACATAACGATCAAATTGAGCAAAAAAAGAATCTTAATGCTATACGCAAATAATATATGTAGTAAAAGTAATATATTTAGAAAGATATGCACTATGTTTACTATATGTTAACAAGTCAACAAATAACGTTATAATTTGGTTGAGTACAGCGGTTGGAAAATTAATTCTTGTCACAATTTTTTGATTAAAATAAAGTGTTTTTACTATTACCTAGAAGAATTAATGTCAGAAATGCAAGTAGACATCTAAAAGACACTTAAAGAAGAATGAAAAACAAATGTAAATGTAAACAAAAAAAGGAGGCAAATAAAATGGAACAGAGTAGAGTATTTTATAGATGTGCATTTATTACACATTACATTTGAGTTTTTTTATATACATTACATTGAAATCTATTTAAATAAAATATTATATGATATACATATTTATAAAGATACTTTAACAAAATAGATTTTCATTGGTAGATGTACATAAAATTTGAAAATAATATTCTTCAATTCTCTTGCCCATTATGGAATTCAGTTTGAAATGATTTTTGTTTTAAATTAGTAATTAAAACAATAAGCCTGTTCATAATACTCAATATATATACATAAAATTTCCAAAAAATATGCTTTAATCTTTTATACAATAAAGTTCTATTAATTTTATTCTTACAGCAGGCTAAACTTAAGACCCAGATATGCCCCAATCCTGTCTTATTAATACTTTTATAATCAAAATAATAAATAATATTGCAAAGTTTTGCTTCGTAAATTCTTTTTTGTTTGTCTGTATTTGAAATTTGAAAATTTTTTATGAATAGTAGCAATAAATCAAATCTCTTTAAAAATCTGATATTTAAAATAAATGTGATAAATAAGTATAGAAGGTTCCTTTAACTTTATTTATATATATATATATTCATAAATTCTTATTTTGTGATTTAAAATTTAGCTCTTGCGTCACTGTGGGGCATATTATTTCAGCAACAATTTCTGACATTGATGAAAACTAAAAAAAATAAAATATATAAAAAATTTATACTAATTTAATTTTTATATAAGTTTTAAAAGAAAATGCTTTTGGGCATAAATTTATTTTCATTCATTCAATTTCTATCCCTTCTTAAATTTATGTTGTCTGAATAAAAAAAAAATCTAAATTTAACTTCTGAAAATATAATGATAAAAATAATAATAGAAAAATCTAGTTACATATATAATGTATATAAAATGTATGTAGAACTACTATATAAGGGACATTCATACAGAAATATCATAAAAATAAAATATTTAATTTAAAATGCAGTTCTCCAAATAACCAATATATTAAGTTCTGATATTCATTTTATGCTCTATTTTCAGCTTGTTCCACAAATTTTCACGTCCTTTTAGAAAATTTATTGAATCTAATAAAATAAAAAAAAAATAAAAAAAACCAATAATTTATTCAAAACCGCACAAAACTTGTACTTGAATTTTAAAGTTGCCAAAAAATTCACTTGAAATAAACTTAAATTTCACCTTTTTTATTTTGATTTTGATATTCATTTGAGTTCATAGCTTGATTTTTAACAATCAGTAGTAGTAATATATATAGTACACTAAAGTTTTGTTCAACCACAGTCTATACACAATCTAATAAAAAATTCAGCATTTTTAAATGTATAATGCTATGTTTTCTATATGACGTAATGAAGGACAAAAAAAATAATGCAAAAATAACTATTCTACAATTCAATTCTACAATCCAGATCCATTTCAATAATTTTGTTGAACAAATTATACAAGAAGTACCTGAAAAATATTATACTCTTAATACCTACCATGAGGAACAGTACAGTATTTATACTTACTTTTACAGTATTTATACTTACTTTTGACAAAGTTGGGGATATAATATTATTTTCTGTCCTTATTTAAATCCGGTATTCCGCTTACGAAATAATTGATATATACTAAATCAATAAATAAATGAATAAATAAGAATAATAATAAGACTATATTATAGTATTATCAATATTAAATTTATCACTACTTCTTATTATAAAAAAATATTATAAAAGTTAAAATTTTCACACGTAAATTTAAAACTAAATTCATTTTCCTTTTGTTTTAAGCAATATCACAAAATTAAAATACCAATTGACATTCTGAAATTTAAATTTTGTCTACCTTATTTCTGATTAATGATTTGGTTGATTTGCTAAAATTCATAGATTGTTTATTAACTACTAATGCTGCCTTAAATTTAATATGAAATTAAATAAATAAATAAAAAAAAATTAAGTTACACGAATTTATTACTTAAATATGTACTAAAAAGTAAAAAATTAAATATAAAATTTTCTTGAACCCTTTTTTATTTTGTCGGTAATGTAGTTTAAAAAAAAACTTTAGTTACAGGCGCAACTGCGTTACCGACGAGTTTGAGTTGATTGAATTGATTGTGTTGTCACGGAAAATAAGGGTGACTATGTGCAAAATTTCGGCTCAATCAATTTGTGGGAAGGGGGTCGAATATAAGTTCCAAGATTTGATGACAAAAATCTACAAAGTGTGTTTTAAATAAAATCGTGTTAAAAAAAACTTAAATGAATAAAACAATCAAAATTTTTTGCAGAAATTTCTGTCCTGGGCAGATTTGTTTGTTTTATTTTTGAAGATATATATAAATATGTACGTACTTATATCATTTAACTTTTCTAGTTCTTCCAGTATTTAAAGAGAACATGAAAGGTGGGTCGAAAAATGCTATTTGTATATGAAAAATTTCGAATCATTAAAATTTTAGATCTGATTTTTAAAAAGAAAACCGAATGCATTCTAAATTTTATCTTTGTCCAGCCGTTCGTTGGTAGACAAAATGGATGATATTTGCTTCTTTTTCATTCAAGTTGAAGGATGAAATTCTTTAACTCCAAGGGTATAAATAATTATGATATAAAATTTATATAAATGTAGCATATTGATGTTTAGACCTTATTAATCTTGTTTATTTTGTAGATCCCAGTTCATCCTATTTTATACTGATTGGTATATTACATAAATACATTTCACAGAGTTTTTAAATTTGTATGTTTTTTGTTAAATTTCAAACACATTTTATACATTATTTCCTCTTCAGATCTAATAAAATGATTTTGAGGTTTTTGTTTTCATATCGAGATTAAAAATTGGAAAGAAGAGAATTTGATTAAATGAATTAATTCATTAAATTAGAAGGATAATAATAACAATAAGCATATGTATGTAATATGTACAATAAAAGATTATTTGTGAAGAAAATGTTGATAATGGAAAATTTCCTTTATATCCTTATTTTTATTTTATTGTTAGAAGGCAACTAACTGTTCGTTTTTGTATTTCTTTTAAATTAATCTTGGTTGTCCAAGCGGGTTCTTAATATGTTCTCACGGAACAAAATAAGAAGTATAATATGTTATGATCAATCTACTAATGCTTAACAGAAGTTGTAATGGTTAACAGTGTTTAATAACATTAAAGTTTTAACGTTTGTTTCATAAAAATTTAAACTTATATATAAAAACAACATTTAGATTCTGATTTCATGATCCTGCATTAAAAAAAACTGTATTGAAAATTTTTATTAATCAGTAATTTTAACTTTATAGAGAATTCATATTTATATAATGATGGATACACCTTTTTCAAAATACATAATATGAACATAAAATGAATTGAAATTTGGGGACGATATTTCATAATTTCATTTCTAAAATTATTCTAAGGTTTTCATTATTAATCAATAAATTTAAATTTAATATCCCGCTTTGATGTTTTATTGAAATTTTCAAATTGTACGTAAGAAAAATGCATCCTAGTGCATATTTTTGAAATTTATTTATAAATATTTTAGTATAATATGTAAAATTTCAATTCGTTCAAATAATTTATACTGCGACACTGTGGTTTTTGTATAGCAAATATAATACTACTTGTATACCAACTACATCGAGAACAGAAGAGTTTTCAAAAGAGCTTGACACATTAATAATATTATAGCCGAATACTGTTTTAGAAGTTGTATAAGAATATATATGTAATTATATTCATAACTAAAACACGTTACAAGTATTCACAAAACTGCAATAAAAGGTATATGCAAATACATACAACATATTTTTATTTGCATAGTTGTAAGTTTTGCCGATACCTCTTTAACTTTATTCATTATAGAGGTATATTATATATTTTTGCTATATAAAAAGAAACACTTTACACATATATATAGTAATATTCATTTACGATAACACTGAAAAATGAAAATTTTTATGTTCTTTTAAAAACTTTATCTTTGATGTTCGAGACAGAATTTTCCTGTGTAAATTATTTAAAATGTTTAGTAAATGACCATAAAGTACTTTTATATTATAGTTTCCAAACTGTAAGAAAAAAAATATAATTTTTCTAGAGTTTTTATTTATACTTTTGTTTTTTTTTTTTCTTACATAGAGTCTTTGTTAGAATTCTATATATCTTGATATAACCACGACTTTTACATCATAAATATATTTAATAAACGAGTGAATTTCACTATTTCCTTTTTCTATATTATCAACAATAAGGTTGATATTTTATTTTCTCGTTGTACAATTTTACTTGAAATAATATTTATTAAATTCTGAAATTACGGTGTTCCAGATACCATGTTTCAAACTAAATTATATTAAAATTATAACCCGTCGTCGAATCGAATATTTTGTAAAGAAATTCTATTATTGTATGATGGTCTTTTTCCGATTGGACCTTTGTCATTTTATTTTGTATTAGGAGTTTTATTTCGTCAAGATAGACGGAAACAGTGTAGCCGGTGTCAAAAGGCAAGTTTATTTATCAAGAACTCAATAAAAATATGTTTTTCTATATTTATTTAATGAAGAAAAAATATTTATTTACTTAAGAAGATTGATTTTTTTTTTTTTAATGAAAATAAAAACTACATAAAAAGTTTTTACAAAGAGGAAACAGTACAGAAAAAAAATTTCAAGATTTTTGTAAAAGTTAAATTATCGAGTTGAATTAAAAGTTTATTGAATTCTTTAAAATTGAAAAAAAAAAGGAAAACATTTTTTTTTACAATTTTCCAGACGTTTCGACGACTTTTTCTTATAACTTTTTAATGAATTTAGAAACTAAGGCGCTATTTAAGAATACCTGGTGTAATTAATCTAATAAGAAATTATACAAAAAAATGTTTTACTTTTTTTGATACAAAATAAAGGGAATATTTATTTTCGCATGGTAAATTTGATTCTGAATCGTCAAAGTCTGTAGTGCCAAGTTATGATCGGGACAAAGAATTTTTTTAGCTTTGATCGATACTCATATATTTCATTGAAACTTATTTTCAGCCCCATTCTTGAACTCACTAAGAGTTAATCATTTTCTTTGAATTATTATGTATATAGTCTGCTTTTTATTTTTTTGATGGAAAACGGGTGTGGAAAACATAATGTACTAATATTGTACATAAAAAGTTCCATAAATTCATAAACAAAGCAAACATCAAGTATATTCATTATCCTAAAATTTTGGACAACAAAAAATACACAGCGTTTGAACCGTAATAATAACTTGTAATGTCAAATAGATAAAATCAAAATTTAATTTCGTCTTATTTTTATCAAAATCAAGTTATTTCTCCGTAAAATTATTGGAATAGAATTTTTTTGTTCTTGTTTTCTAATTTTCCTGTAAATATAATATATTTTTGTTTATAGGTACATATAATTAGAATTTTTGGGAAAATGTTTTTGTATAAAAGTTTTTTTGTAAATTCTGTGTGTAGGTGTCACAAAAAATTATACTATAATAATGAAAGGAAAATTTTCAAATGACAAAGCTTTATTTTGCCAGTAAATATGCATTCTTAATTATATAAAAACTTTATTTTTGTTCTAAAAATTATAAATTTTATATAATATTTTAGAATTTGACATTTTAGAAATTAGCAAAATGGAATTCAACAATATTAATATTTTTTTTAATAAATCGAATCAAATAAAATATTCGAAAACTTTTATGACTTCTAAAAATAGTATAAAATGTATAAAACAATATAATAGTTAAAAGTATTAAATTTCCTTTTTTTTTTTTTATTTTTGTATGTAGCAATTTAATCAAATCTCAAGGATATTTTAACATAATTTAAATATATAAATGTATTAAGCGAAATTGCATGCTAACATATTCTCACATACATAAATATATTTACAATATATCCTGAATAAATTTTATTAAAACTCACATCTGTGCAGAAATAAATCCATTTTAACTTGAATTTCCTTTTCAAAATTCTGATGCGGAAAAAGTTGAAAAAATTGTTAAAAAAAAATTTCGCAGTCTGCTATAAACTTTTAATTTTTATTCTGAACAAAAATGTACAAAAAAAAAAAAATTTAATAATGGAATAATCAGCTTGATATAATTTATATATAAATTTTGATAAATAATATATTGAAAAAAAAAAAAAAATTATCATATTTAACAGCCTCACGGTTAAGTAAATTAAATTGATAATTACCGTCAACGCAATTAATATTAAAATTTTGTATAAATTTATCAATTTCATTTAAATTTTTTTAATGCCTATAGTATATGAATAAATAAAGTTTTCAATTTTAATTTGCAATTATAATAATTTTTGTAGAATTTTATAATATTTACTGGATGACAATTAAGTATATAGTAATATTATTGATATTATATCAACTATTTAGATAAGAGATGATAGTTTTGTTCAAAACTATAGCAAAAGTTTTATTTTCAATTTTCAATTTTGAATTTTTGAGAATTTTTATATACAATAGCTACAAGAATTATGTAGGGCTCAGGGTTTCTAAATTTTAGGTACCTTTTCTTTAAAAACTGAGAGATCTAAATTAAATAAATAAAAACATTTAGATCCCCAACATATTATTTTCAAAGGAATAGATCTTAAGTCAAGCGCTTTGTCCATATTGCCTTTCAAAACTTTTGTATTTAAATATTTATTACAAGGCTTCGTTATTTATTTTTTATTTTTTAATTTGATTGATTAAAAGTTAGAAATTATTTAAAAATAAGTAAGTTATAATAAAAAGAAAATACTTTAAAAGTTAAATATGTTGAAAGTAGAATTTTTCACTTCATATTTAAATAATAATAAATAATTGAAAAGAAAATTTTATGAAAAAAATAAATAAAATATAAATAAAATAAAATAATCCCTTTGGAAAATTTTTATATAACAATAAAGTTTTATTTTATATATAATTTTTTAGAATGAAATATGCTGCCTCCGAAAAATGTTTCCTTAAATTCAGATTTATTTAAATTTTCTTTTTATGTACAAATTTTTCAGGTGTTTTGTGTGCGCAATAAAAAACTGAAACATATTTCTATTCCTTAGTAAAATTATATTGTTCTCTGTTTGAATTTTCCATATTTTTTACATACAAAAATGAAACTTTTCTTTTTTTGGTATACCAAAACTGTAAAATATTTTCTATTTAAAATAATATTTTGTATATTTTTTTATTTTGAAAGTGTGAATGAAAATTAATCGATGCTTCCATTTAATAACAAATCAATATTAATTTAACATTATAGTTCCAAAGTAATTAAAATTTTTTGATTGAGACTTCCTTGATTAGGTTTTTTTTTGGCTATAAATCCTTTTTGTTTGTACTAATAAATACGAACTTTACTTGCTTCAAATAATGAACCCGTGTGTAATGAAACAAATTTATAATGTTGGGTGAGACAGTGGCTTTAAGTATTGCTACAGAATGCAACACCGTTGACCATCCACACATTATATAACGATTTGAATGTTATATAAACGAAAAAAACCAGGTATGTGGAGTTGGAGTCGGAGTCGGAGTTGTGGAGTCGGAGTTGTGGTGTTTGTATCGGAGTTGGAGTCGGAGTCGTTACGAAAATTCGCGACTCCGACTCAAGAATTTTTTGAGCAAATGTTTCAAAATTTTGTATATGCACGTGCTTTATATTATATTAATTAATTCACTTCCATTAATTATCCACAGCATAGTTTTCACTAGTATTTATAAATATATTTCCACATACGTTTATCTTTGGAGTTGGAGTCGGAGTCGGAGTCGGAGTCTTTCATTAAAAATTTTAGCGGTTGGAGTCGGAGTTGGACCTATTTTTTGACGACATTTTTTTGGTTCTGTCTTAGAAAAATAGTGCTCTCTATTTTTTTAACATTTTGATTTCTGAAAATCGAAGTTCTTATACAAATAAATGTGTTGTTTTCTAATTAAATAAAAGTTTAACAAATTTTCTATAACTACATTATCTAATTCGGTCTAGTCCAAATTTATGTGCTTAAACTTATATCGTTATCAAACGAGCATAACGATAACTACTTATACAAATAAATTTTAAGTTAAAGAACGAAAACAATTTGTTATTCCCATCAGTCCACCTTCAATTCATTTAAGAAGATTTCATTGTTTTAATGTTCCAGTATAGTTAATTGGAAATTTGAAAAGAAACGATTGTCCTTTTTTTTTTAGAGTTTCAAGTTAGATTTTAAAATTCAAATACACGTTAACCATCGAATAGAAATACTAAACCCTTATGATAGTTTTCTGAAATTTCTTTTAAGTTTTTTTTTTATGATATCGGATATTGAATAAAGTTTGGCAATTAAAAGTGTTGAAATTTTTTATGTGACATTAAATTAATTTCTATGATTCTCCAAAAATAAAAAAATTTATATTTATACTATATATATATAATATAATGGTAAATTTAATTTTCATTCTTTTCACATAATAATTTCAAAGCAAAAAAATATTTAAAAATTTATTTTCAACTGAAGTTGAATTTGTTTGATAAAGAAAATTTCTTGTATGATTGCATCATTCAGCGAGCATTTTCTTTCTTAATAATATATTTCTAGACAATTGGAACAATAATATTGTTATTATTTTTCTTTATTTTTCTTTATTTTAAATATATGCGGATAAGAAAATGATATCATTAAAATTTTATGTTTATGTTTAACACTTTTATCATTACTAAAATATTTATTAGTTTTCTTTTAAAATTTAAAAACGTATCTTTATTATACGTAAACTTTTTTAAATAAAAAAAAAAAAAAAACTTTTTATTACTTTCAAATTTTAATCCTTTTTTACATTTTTTTTTATTTTTTTTTTGTTAGTTTTCATTTTCTAAATGGAATTCATAGTTGAGACGTACTAAAAATTGCAATTTCTAAAAATATTATATTATATATTTTAATATTTAAACAGAATAGGATAGTATAGGTAATAATTTCATTATTTTTATAATAAAAATTGTACCAAGTTTTTGATTTTTATAATTTAAGACAATTTTATTAATGCAGATCACTAAGCCGCATTTCAGAATTTCTAAGCACCCATTTTGTGAATTTGATTATTATAAAGTGGCGTAATGTCTACCACAGTAATGTATAGGAAAAAACTGCATAAGTCTTACACATTTTCTTTCATTTCAAAACGTCAAAAAAACCTACAAAACAAAAAGCATAATGTCTAGAAAAACCGAAACTTAAAAAATACACATATATTCGTAGAAAATGAGGAATATGGTATTACAATACAAATACATATATTCAAATTTCTATAAAATTTCAATAAGAAACTTATCTATTTATTTCATATTTTATTTTTCACAGTCTTTCTTTTTTTTTTCTCGGGCCCATATATTTTTTTTTGTATATAGGTAATACATATAAAAATAATTATTAGTCAATTTATATAATATTTTCTTAATAGATTTCATTTAAAAAAAAAAAATCTTTACCAGCCTATAATAACTAAGCAGCTGAAAAAGAAGCAAAATACATTTTGTTTCAATAATTTCAATTTATTTTTTTCGTTTATATAAATTGTTTGAAAAATCAATCAAAAGAAAATCATTTGTTTGAACAAAACAAGCAATACAATCCAATTAAAAAGAAAATAAAATATATAAAAACAATATTTTTTTTTATTTCTATAATGCGATAAATTTTTCCTTCTTTTTCCGAAAATTATAAAGCAATCTTCAAACAAAAAAGAAAATAAATACATGCACCTGGTATTTTCTCATAGTCACTTTTGTAAAAGTTAAAGGAAATACTATCAAATTATAAAGTTTCAAAATTTCCGAAAAAAAAAAAATTCAAACGATAAAAGTTAAATTTATATTCTTTTATTTTTTTTTGTAATTTTTTCAAGAATTCATTTATATTATGTATTTATTTGTATATATATATTGATATAGAAATTCATGTTTTTCTAATATGAAAATAAAAAGCAATTTTCTAGTGTCGATGTCGACACCCATCAAGTAATGATAGACAGATTATTATACAGTTGAAACATTTTCATTTAACATTTTATGTTAAGTACCTAACAATATTATTTTTCATTTTGTTTATTTTTAATGTTAATAAATTAGTTAGAGGATAGAATGAAACATGGTAAATTAACAGGGTATTATATACAATTTCGTTAGGGTTAAGTATATTATTTCAAGTTACCGAACAATATTAAAAATTAAAATTAAATGATAGACACTCTTTAAATGTAGTGCATTTAGTTAGTATAGAATTTCATGTAAATGGTTTTACATTATTTGTCTCAAAAATCAATGTAGGACAATTTTATAATAATTTAAAAACTATAACGAGAAACATCAACATTTTGGCACAGTGTAGAATTTCGAATATATTTTTAGAATAATACTATCATCAGCTTATGTTAAATCATAGAAAATTAAGAATATTTAGATAATAAACTATTTGTATGTATACATGAAATCCGTGTAAAAAAAATTAAATTTCTACAAAAAGAAACAAGTGTGAAATGAAGCATATATATATTGTCATCAATACTTTCTTATTTTCATAACTTCTGTATGAGTATAACTTTTGTGCTATATATAATGTAGATGTAGAAGTTTCTGGAAAATCAATTTACTAATTAGACTTTCAATAATTTTCGTTGATTGATCAAACTTTTAATGCACAAAAAAGTTCAAACTAAATGTTTATTTTTCTACTTTTCCAACTATCATTGATAATTAATTAATTTATCAATACTTTATTATTTTCATTTAGGTAGAAAATAGGTAATTTAAAAATTTTATTTTTTTTTTTTGTTTATATTTTATTTTTATATAAATATTTTTTTTTTTTATTTTTTATTTTTTAATTTCTTTGATGGTGTTTTTCAAATGTATAAATGAAAATCAAAACAGAAAAAAAAATGCTTTTGAATTTTTTGTCATAACTTTTATGCAAAACATAAACCCGTTAATAATATGCTCTGAATAAATCATTTCATTTTATCAATAAATTTGCTTACAATTTGTTATTATTATTAAAACTGTTAAATAAATATTTCAATATAAATTTAAAATTTTTATTCTATATTTTGGCATTACTATACGTATGACTGATTTCATACCAGTTCGTTTCTTTTTATTCGAATGCCTAAAAAATGAAAAGATACGTAGTCAGTTCAAAAAGTTTATAATTTTATACGAACGAAAGGTAACATTAAAGACTTTTAAAACTACTAAGCTCCCATCAATTCTGTAACATAATGTATTGTCTTTAGTGTTATAAACTAATTACGATGACTCTCAATTTGAGAAAAATTCGGTACAATAAAATGAAACTACAATCAAAAATAATACCAAAATTCTAAGATTTATTCTTAAAAAGATCCACACTATAGTTAATTTAAATTATTTTAAGAAATCATTCTTGTTATCATCAATAATCGGTCATTTAAATTTATTTCTCATACGGCATAAAGTTATGTATTTTAAAAGTCAAAAAAATTCATATAGAGTTTAGATTACGTTGAGAAGAATATTTACAGCTTTGACTGCCTCAAGCTATAAATTTTCCGGTTGACTGTAGTAATAATAGTACTGATAATAATAATAATAAAAGCATACATTATTTTGATAAATAAATTTGTATATCTTTGGAATTTCTAAAGTGTTGAAGCATAAAACTAATATTTTCCAGAACATTTGGCGCCAATTTTCATATATATATTTTTATTTCAAAAATATTAAACTTTTGTATTTCTTTTGAAGCACAATGAAAAAAGAAAAAAAATAAATGTATATAGGAAAAATCTCTGTGGGGTGCATTGACGTATTGCACTCGGCATGTTTAATCTGCAACAATATTTCTTTCGAAAAATAAAAAAAAAATAAAAAATTGTTTTATTTTATTATATTTTTAAACAATATTTTTCCTTGGTTAAAATATTAAATGTTTCACTTATAAATTTGTGGCCTTAAATAAATGTGTAACTTTTCTGCATATAAACATCTTAGAATTATTTTATATATGAAATTTGTCGCAATTGAAAATAAACATTTTATGTAGACGTATACTTATAGTAATAATGTCAAATGATTTGCCAAGCAAACGAAAGAAATTTAATAGTTTGTTATAGTAAACACATAAATTATGAAAATTTCAAAATAACTTAAACACATTTATCAATTTTTTTATTTTTTTTTTAATTTTCTATAAGAAATTGGTTCTAATATTTTTTAGAATAAAAAAATAAATAATGATTTGTGAATTTTTACAATTAAATGTAGTTAGACTTTTATAATTTATAATTGCGTCTGTATTAATTTATATCTCATTATTTTCGTAGAAAAAAATATTCTTCTTATTTTTAGTATAGTTTGGTATTTATTTAAGTTGTCATTGCCAGCAATAATTGACATAAATGATCTGATATTTTATAGTGATCAATATAATAGTTTATACTCTAATTACTTCTGTACTATAGTAGAATAGCAGTATATTTACAATTCATCAGTATCGGGCACATGATTAATGAAAATTTTAATTAAATGGAAAAAATTAAAATTAATACTCGTTAAATGCAAAATATTGTTCTTAAGATATTATACACATATGAATACCTGATAAGCAGAATCATTTTTTGAACTGGATAGGTGGAAATTTAAAGTGTATATTTCAGAAGTAATTAAACAGTTGCGTGTTTTATTGAAAATGGATGTTTAAAGATGTTAAAATTTACCTATGTAGACAGATTAAAAATACCTTAATATGACTTGAACAATAATATCAGTAGAACCAATTACATTATGTAATTGTATATATAAAATACCGAAAAGATTTTTTAATATTACATATAATTTTCATTTGATGAAAAAGAAAATAAATTAAATAAAAATCTTAACAATATAATTTTATTAAAATCTCAACACAATTTAAAAACAGAAGTTTGTTAATTTAATTCTTAAGTAAAGTAAATCTTTGTTTATTGAAAGAATTATAAAACATTCGGTTAAGATTTTAAGTAAAATATTTCGATAAATGCAAATAATGAATGCATTTTATATTTATTCAAATAATTGTATGTAAATAAAAAAAGGTTATTTATTTTCAATACATCAATTTTAACATTATTATATATGTGAATAATTCCATATTGAGAATGTGTACGGCTATCGTTTGATATAATATAATAATTTATCCTTGACTTAGATTTAATCTTACGTACCTAATTTCCATTGAAATGTAGAACTTCTACTTCCCATTATTATATTATATATACAATATACACATTTCGTGCCTTTTATAGAAAGTTAAAGTCAATCAAAAATTGTTTTATATGATATCCTTACACTGAACATGATGAATGTGTGTTATATATATAAATGTAAGTTGATAGATGTGGATAACTAGTGTCAAAATTCATAATATTTTGATGTATAATTGCTTCTAAAAATTACTGTCAAAATCTGAAATGTATACATAAAAAATACATTAAATATTTTATGAGTACGAGCCCTGCATCATAAGACCTCGTACGGGTTTTTTTTTTTTGAGTTTGTTCTACTTTTTTCCAGTTTTCTCCAGTTTTGTATTTTTTTCGTTTAAACCAACCTTTTTTAGGAGTTTTTGGTCTTTATAAAAAAAAAAATTTTTTAAGTTAAATTTTGAGAAAAAAATTATTTTCCAAAAGTCTACTTTTTCAACTTTTTTTATGGGCATCGCAGAAATTTTCGAAAGATGCATTTTGAAGGGCATTTGGGAGTAGTTAATTTTAGCTTTTTGGGTTTTGTCGATAAAATAAAGGAGAGAGCCAAAAAACGTCTTTGAAATTCGAAAAAACAGGCCAAAATTGCTATTTTTCGCGTTTTTGACCTGTTGTTTGGATTTTCAAAGGCGTTTTTGGACTCTCTCCTTTATTTTATCGACAAAACCCAAAAAGCTAAAATTAACTACTCCCAAATGCCCTTCAAAATGCATCTTTCGAAAATTTCTGCGATGCCCATAAAAAAAGTTGAAAAAGTAGACTTTTGGAAAATAATTTTTTTCTCAAAATTTAACTTAAAAAAAATTTTTTTTTATAAAGACCAAAAACTCCTAAAAAAGGTTGGTTTAAACGAAAAAAATACAAAACTGGAGAAAACTGGAAAAAAGTAGAACAAACTCAAAAAAAAAAACCCGTACGAGGTCTTATGATGCAGGGCTCGTATAAGCACAATAATATATCATGATCTACTTTATGAAATTAGTACAAAAATAAATAAAATAAAAAATTACGATAATTACTACGTGAACGCATCTACGTACTTTTATATACATATATTTAGCTTTAAAGTAAGTATATTGTCACTATAAAAGAAGACTAGCAAAACAGTAATTTTTAATACTGGCTTAATATTTTATATTTTATTTGCCTGCATACAATAAAAACATTTAAAATTTCTTTATGTATTTTTTAGAAATTTTATAAGAACCTTTAATTAATACAAATTTGTCCTTAAATAGTTATTTTTCAGTTTGGCAGATCAAAGTTATTAATTTTAAACTCTGACGATTCATGAAACAGAAATTTGTTTAAAAAAAAAATAGCCTATCTGTTTGACAATATCCCATAATATAATTATACTTAACTAAGTAAAAGCATGTATATTTGTTCAATCTGCATTTTAAAAGTTTGATTTATGATTTGTTAATTGAAGTTGAATAAATCAATTAAAAAAATGATTAGCCTTATATTGGAATTGTAATTGATTTGCTTAATAATTACAATGCTCTCTATATTATATTTGTCCTTAGGTTATTTTTAATTTATATGGTTTGTTAATTTCTTAATTAGAAAAAATAAAATTTTTTCTTCATCAGATATAACTTAAATTAAATTTTACGTATGTAATTATGTATAGGTACTTATTAGAACTAAAAAATCATACTTTTTTTTAATATTTTATAGAATTCAAAGAGAAATTTTTGTATAGTGATAAATGATAAGATTTTCATACAGCTAATATATACGTATACAACATATATATTTTATATATAATAATATTCTATGTTTGTTCCATTTTGAAGACAAACAATTCTGATTTTATGACTCCTAACTTTCATTCATAAAAAAATAAAGGTATATTGATATTTAGAGACTATTTTTTATATATATACCTAAGGAACAACAGCCAAGTATATGTATAACATAGACATGAGTTTTAGATGAGTGTAAGTCATTGATACTTTCAACCTTAATAATACTATTTGAAATTTTTTTTGTTTTTTACTTTTTTGTTATTGCCTACAAAAAAAAAAATTCTAACAAAAATAAAAAATAATAAAATTTCTATCTTTTCTTTTATTCCAACAAAAAAAATAAAAATTCAGATATCTTTCTAGAAGGTGAAAATGTATATGTATGTAGTAAACAGAAAATATGCTTATGGAAATGTTAAAAATAAGGGGGGGAATATCATATACCTATATGTATATAAAACGCATGTTTAAATATATACGAAGTTAAAGAAAATATTATTTATGTCACGTTCATCTAATTTTCTAGTTGTTTACTAAACATTTTTGTAACAATTCAATTTATTTATTTATTTTTCACCTTATTTGTTAAACTAACTTTATTATTAACATTGCTACATTATATATGTATATATAAATGTAGTTATAAATTTAAGGAATTTGAAATATTTATGATGAAATTTTGTTCAAATATTAAATAATATTATATAAAAAAAAAAAAAAAAATTTGCAACATGGAATGTATGTATAATTTGAATTATTTAAATTCAATTATTATGTTTATGAAACATTATAGCTTGAATGTGTAGTACCTACATATATTCTTTTTTGAATGGGTTCAGAATTTTATCATTATTGCAATAACAATGAAAAATTATGAAGAACACGTTATTCTTTGACTTGTATTTATGTTCATGAAGTTTTTATAGTTTCATTCGCCTTATTTGTGAACATAGATATTCGAGGAGTGTAGGAAGGGAATGTATTAAATATAGAAGATTTTATAACGTCAATCTTAACTTTATATATGCAGGTTTATATAGTTGCAGGTGAAACTTTTTTTGACCTATTACACAAAAAATTAATAGTTGAAATTGTGAAAATGCTTGGGCTATAAAATAATGATAGTAAATGTCCTTGTTTTTTCAGAAAATAAAAAAAAACTTTATTTAACTTTAAAATTATTTTTATACAAACTTTCTTCTAAAACTTATTTAACAAATTAATCAAAATGAAAAGCGGTCAGAATTAAAGTAGCACCATTTTTATAACACTTAAAAGGCCGTAAGCTTTTTATACTCCCAATTCAATTTCATAAAATTCTGTATTTATGTACTACAGCCGATTAAATATTTTTCAATTTTTATAGAAATTTTCTTCTTTCTAATATTTCAATGTGCAAGTGGGATGCACATCCATCCGTATATTTCGTTATACGAAAAATGTTTTGATTCTCTTTTGCGTTTTAAAGAACTTAGGAGTGGTTTTTTCGGTTTTTAACGTACTTCTTTGTAGCTGAATGATTAGTTGTATTATATAATGTATTTTACATCCATTGTAAACTATACTCTATATGCATGTATGCAAACTTCAAATAAATAAATTAAAACAAATTATTCTCTTTTAGGTGTATATGTAAACATTAATTATTTTTCAGTTTGATTATAATCTTTAATTTGATAAGTCACTTCAATCTCAAAATGGACAGTTCAATCCCTAAAATGCGTACAATAAACTCTACCTTATTCAATAAACCGTAATTAAATAGCTTTTCTTTTTTTTGGTATTTTCCCTCTTATTATTAATATTATATATTTGCGTGAAAAATGTTTCAAAAACAAAAAAAAAAAAAAGATAATTTTTTTTTTCTATCATAATAAAACTCTCATATTTTTCCACTTTTCATATTTTATTAATTTTTATTTATTTATAGTGTATTATTTTTTTTTTTTTGCGACTTCCTTTATTAGGGGCCATTAGATATTCAAATAAATTATAGCCTTTATATAAACCTTCCGTATTTTCACATTTATTAAAATTTCTATATATTTTTTTTTATTTTTTTGTAATATAAACTTAACGTTCAATAGGTTTTGTGAAAAATAAAAAATAAAAAAAAAAAGGAAAACAAAACAAGCAAAAGAAAATAAGATATAACGAAATGGAACAAACTTTTTTATTTAAGGAAGATTATACGAAAAATATAAACTTGAAAATAAGTCAATTTTGTGAAAAAAAAAATTTACAATTTTTCGATTTCTTTTTATTTTTTTTTTTGGATTTTCAAGGTATATTATTGTCTAACTTAACAACATTAATTTAAAAAGTTAAAATTTAATATACATACTGACATTAAGAGTTTGGAGGTAAGAATTAGTTTTGAGAATTTTAAAATAAGTTACTATGTTTGACGTTTAAAACAAAAAAAAAAAACTTTTTCTAGCCCATTTAAAAAAAAAGAAGCGAAGATGTAGTTAACTTTAATTAAAATCTACAATGTCATCTGAAGTTTCTCGTATTGATCATTAAAATATTATATACACTAGTTAACGATTAATTTTATTTTACACTATACGGTTGACTACATAGACATCATAATTGACACGTTTATCAACTAATTTCAATTTTTTTTTTTAAAGATTTTTTCAAAGATCTTCAAAAAAAAAATGTTGGAACCTAAATTGGCATAATTAATACTAATTTTAATAAAAATCCATATTGAATGTCTTAAGAAACTTTTAAATATTGTTATTGCATAAAATCTAAAATTTTAATGCCCTTAACTTATTTTGAATTATTTTTGGATGTTCGAAAATATCATATCTTCATATGTTGCAAAATGGAAATTTAATCGACCATTAAAATTATTATATATCGATTTAAAAATAAAACTTAAAATAATCATCTTTTTTAACACATTGTAAAACAAGTCCAAGAAAGTCAAAACCCTGATTAACTTACTGATTAATGGTATCATGTTGTTAAGTTTTTATCTATATTGAAAGCGTTTGTTTATAGATGCACCAGAAAGATTTTATTTTTTTTACAAATTTTGTTCCGGCAGTAAATTATAAAATTTTTGATATAATAATTTAGTTTTTTTTTCTCACATTAATCTTAAGACACAAAAATGCCATTATAAATTCACGTACAATTGTAACTAAATGAGAGTTGTATCAGAATCATAAATGTTGATTTCTAATTTAAAATTCATGATAATTTAATTCTTATTTATTGTGGGGAAAAAAATGTTATGAAAAAATATTTGATATATTTATTGGACTCACACCCGCATCTCAACCGGTCGGTAGTATAAAATAAAAAAATCGAAATTTTTTTTCTAATTATTAAATGCATGGACGAACATTGTATTACTCAAAAAAATTATTTTTAACAGAAATAGTCAAAGATTTTGTCACTCAGTTGTCGCTGCGAAAGAAAATGGTACTAAAGTAAGAAAGAAAAAATATGCTTGTACTCTGAAAGTAAAGTCAAAGGAAAGGGACTAAAAGAACTAAAAGGACTAAAAGGACTGACTGAAACTAAAAGTTTTTGAGAAAAATGAATTGCATTTTATTTTCGCTCAACAGGCAAAAATTTTAGGAAAAGAGAAATTAAATCAAAAAAAAAAAAAATCATTCTGCAAATTTTCTTACAGAAATTTTATAATTTTCAAAACGAGAAGTTTTAAAAAAGCTTTTATTGTGTCCTTTCAAAAAAAAAAAAATATTGATAAATATTTTAGAGCACATTACGTACATTGCACGTACTATAATGTAGTTATCACATTTTTAAGTTTTTTTTTTGTGACATGGAATTCATATCTCTCTTTTTTTAATGGAGTATTCTCTAATGCATAAACATTAAGTTTCTCATTAAGATTTAAGATAGGTAATCAAAAGTTATAGCTTTTTGATAAAATTTCAAATTTGATTGATAAAAAAAAAATTCTGAAAAATTACTTTGTACATATTTTAAATAACTCGACTTAATTTAATCAAAGCAAAAAATTCTAAATTCTAGTTAATGTTATATGTAATATTTATTTTATTATTTTACTGTAAAAATATGCTTATTTTTTGTCTGGAACACGTTTTGTAAATGCTATAAGGCGGTTGTTGTTCTGTTTGTAAGGAACATAGAATTAATGAATAAAAGTGACATAGGTAATGTTTTTGTATCTTAAGCAAATTACTCCCTAAACTTAGACTAAATTATAATAAGTAATGCATAAATACATTAAATGTAGTTCTCTCTACACATAATATTACATTATGATTTTATTCAAAATAACTTCAAAGTGCAATAAAAACTTTGTTTACTCAATTTTATTATAGTGAATCTATAGTTTCTATTATAATATTATATATATAGTTATCAAAAAAAATTTAGAAATTTAGAAAAGCTCAATTTCAATCTCACTGTGCAAATTTCTGCAAATGAAAAAAAAATAAGAGATTATTTTTCTTTTTCAAAGGATCCATATTTCTCACATTTTCCACTGCAAATAAAATTTTATTAGAATAGAAAGTTAAGTAAATTTCAAATTTTGTCAGTTGCTTTCGACATTCATAAGGTAAGGGTTTTATATCGGCATTTAGTTCTGAAAATTAAAAAAAAATAATTTCTAATCGTAGTGCAACGGGCCAATGGGCCCACCTTAACTTATTCGTACTTAATAATCGATTTTTATATATTAAAATTTTTTTTGTTATTTAGAACTGCACTCAAAAATTGTAAATTGAAAGAAATAATGGTGTTTTCCCATTTAATACTTTAAAATAAAATAGTTAAATATAACAAAAATCGAAGCTTCATAAACATTTATTCTTTTTAAAGAAACAACGCCTTTCTACACTAATGATATATTTACTTGAATTTATAATAACCTGTATAACGGTGATAGAAATCATGTTCCACTTCAATTTGGTTCAAAATTATAGAATAAATTCTAAAAGTTATCTTTTCTCCAAACCTATATTATTCATTGGCCTACGATTATAAGGACATTTTTCTGAAATTAGAATTATTCTAAGGACATTCGAAGTCAAATAATTTCAATAATTCAAGTAAAGTAGCTTGTAAAGTATATAATATGCAATGACAAATATTTCTTGAAACCATTATAGAAAACATAACAATAATTTGATTTATAAATGTTATGATTACATAAATACACAATTTATTTTTATTATAACGCTATAATAAAATAAGCTATTATGTAGGTTGTATATTATGAAAAATTAATTTCAAAATGTCGACATACATATACTATTATATAAAAATTTATTAAATATTATCATATTATGATAAATGGTAATAACAAAATCGTACCTATATGTTATTTTTTTTTTGTCTAATAGAATTTCTATAAATAACTAATTTCCCTTATTCTTATATTCATTCTTATAAATCAAATTATTTAAAATATACTTAGTGTAGTGTGTTTGTATGAAATATTTTTCTCACAGCTAATTTTGCATTATACAAAATAAATATCAAAAAAAAATACATAAAACTTAAAACTAAAAGAAAATTTTTTCTTGCATGCCTTATCTTTGTTGTGGCATGTAATCTTACCAGGAATTGCAAACTCTTTTATTTTTTTTATTATTTTTTTTGCTATAATAAATAAAGGTAAATATATACAAAATACAGGTAATAATTAAAAAAAGATATATAGTTAGTTATAATGTTGTGTTCATTGATACTCCCGCCAGCAAAAATATTGTAGAAACATTTTTGTTTTTTCTTTGCTTTAATTTTTTTTTTCTTTTTCAATACTTTTTATATTAAGCATAAAATAGCTTTTATTTTTAATTATGAAATTTTTCTTTTTTTTTCATTCATTTATTCTATGTGGCAAAAAAAAAAAAAAATGAATGCATATTTTTAATAAAATTATTTTGCTATAAATTTATTATTGGCCTTAAACAAACAGTAAGCCTTGAGAGATATTTTGGTTTTGTTTTGTACGTTATAAATAAAAAAAAAAAAACTAATTTCTAATATAGAAACAACATTATTTTCCTATTATCCAATGGATTTTTTTTTTTTTGTTTACTTTAAGCTTTTAGGTACCTTTTTCATATGGGCAGCAAATAAATTTAATTATCTGAATCATGTTAATAAAATTATTATATTCTGTGTCTGTACTATGTGAAAAAAAGAAACCAATTTTATGTATATATAGAAAATGTATAAAGAACAAAATTTAATCAAGAGTAACATATTAGTTAACATAAAAAAAAATATTCCTTAGTTTTAATAATAGTATAGGTAAAGGTGTACAAAGTTATATAGTGAGTTTGAAATCATCGGATTGGCGCTATAATTTTTTTTTTTTTTTGGATCTTTAACTAAGATGACTGTTTTATACTTTTCGTGTTGATAGAACACTTATTTCTGCTCAAAGTCATTGACGAACTTTTACAGAGGTCAAATACTTTTTAATTAGAAATCATTGAAAATGAGCTAGATATAAAACAAAATTGCTTAAAGGGTTTACGAACGACTTTCGTAAAAGTTGTTTTGGTGAAACAATTTTAATTAAATTTATTTGAATTTTTTTCTTAGGTTTGACCTGATGGATTAATGTTACATTGATGGAAAGCGTAATAATAATGGGCTCCAACAGAAGTTTATTTGTTTTTATTCGATGGAATATGAACGTAAAAATATTTATCATTTTGTGTACAAAATACTGAAAGATTATATATTATACTTTCATTGCAAAAAAAAAAAACAAATTGAAGATCCAATTTCATCGGAAACGGATAAATTTTTTAAAATTAAAATTTTAATACTGATGTTCAAATTTATTTATAAAACCATCAATCTGTGGTTATGAACTACATACATATATTTATTCCATGAATAATTAAAAAAATGTTTATTTGAGTAGAAAACTTAAGTAAAGGATGTAATTCATTCATAGAATTATGTTCGTACATAACATTTTTTGTTTAGAATAGTTAGTTTTTCATGAAATTATTTACAAAATTTTCTTCTTAACAGAAATTACAGTACATAACTACATAATGTATAATAAACAGAGTTCATCGGGTGTAAAAATAAAATATTATAATCTCAAATCGTACTAATTAGAAATCTTGTCATTAACTTAAAAAATATTTGATTTTTGTTAATCCTTAAATAAATAAGAGAGTTTAACAACACCTAAAAATTAAAAAAAAAAAAAATGTATATTGTATAGTATATGATAAATATCGTAGTCACTTAATTTTCACCAAAAAAATAAAAAAATTCTACTTTAAAAAATAATCGAAATAGATTATTCATATCAACAAAAAAACAGTAGGTAAACAATGATAATCCACTTTAATGTTTATTAAATTAGCCCCAAAATCAAGACAGATTGCGTGACTGAAATATGTTAATTGCTTCTAAACTTCAAAAAAACAAAAAAGGTGAAATATATATTTATTTATATACATAAATTTTATATAAATATACGTCCTATATTAGGAACTTAAGTTATACATACATAATTATATATTTTTTGAAATTTAATTTTATTTTTTTAACAATAATAAAAAGCTTGATAAACCTTAACAAGAAAAGCCTTTTTAATTTTTTCTCCTCTACCTACATATAACTAATATATTTGTTTTTATTTTTATTAATAGAAAATTTATTTTTGAAATATGCTAAAGCTTGCAGATTAACAATTTAACAGTTTGTGTTCATTAAAAAAAATAAAAAATAAATAAACAGGAAGTTAGTTTAAGCTAAATGAATAATTTTTATCTTTGATTTAAATCGATGACCTTAAAGAATTTATATATTAAAACTAGAATTCGTGCAATATATCGCCCACATGAAATTATTTTACATTATAGAAAAATCAACCATAATCCTGCTTGCAGATTAAAACATAATTATATGTATATAATAGTTATACCTACATTGAGAAACGTCATTTCACACGCGGATTCTAACTATAAATATTTCATAATAATTGAAGTAGCTTGGTGTTATTTGCTTATATAATTAACGTCTGTATGTTGTTAATATCACATTTTGTACATAAATAGTTTTATATTTTATGAAAAATGAACATTAGATCGCGCCCATAAATAAATTTTAATCTTTACAACCCTCTCTAAGCAATCTAGACAGGACAAAATAAAAGAAATTACATTAGTTAGCATTTTTTTCAATGCTTTGTTTCCAGACTAAAATATCTTCAAATATCTAGAAAAAGCGAAATTCTTATGAAAATATCAAAATACAGAATATTTAATTAAATTTATTCAAGTAAATGAAAGTGATTTTTTATTCAAATTATTATTATATTTATTTGTTATTACATTATGAATACATATTTCATAACAATATGTATAAATATGTTCGGTTTTTTTTTTTATAAATTCTGTTATTTTATAGAATGTTTAAGTTGATTTAATATAAACTAAATACAAAATTTTTGTTCAACATATTTAAGTATTTTTGAAGAGTAGATTGACTATTTTGCATTATTGCAATTTAATTACAATATTTCTGTACATAAAATATTAAGAATTTTTGAGCTTATTTAATTAAAGAAATATAAACACTAAAAAATTAATATAATTTATATAAAGAAACATAATATTAAGGTATTCTAAGATTTACTTTTGATTATTTTCTCATATTTATTTTCCATAAATGTTTGCATTAAATATTTAGAATAACTATTAAATTTTAACAGAACTTGATAGATGCAAATTAAACATTGCCTTCTTAAGAAGGATAATATAATATTTTTTTTAAAAACATAACAAAATTTATTATCTCTGTGTATCATAAGTATCTAGCTTTTGAGTTGGTAAAATATTTTAATGCGTTGGGGATCGTTATGTTGTATTTAGTGCTATAGAATTTAGATCACTAAATGGAGTATTATATGCGTCAATACACATGCAATCATTTAGATGCATCTGCGTAAATAATGAAAAAATTTAGATGCATCAGCGTATATAATGAAAAAATTTAGATGCATCAGCGTAAATAATGAAATCATTTAGATGTTTCGTATTGAATATTACGAATACCTAAACAAACATAATATCTCTCACAATATTTCAATACAGCCAAATACAAAAAAAAAAAAAAGACAAAAAATGAGAAGAAAAAATATTCTCTCTTTGCAACTTCCTCTCCCCTACGCATTAAAACAGTATATTGGATATGTAAACAAAATTTGTTATACAACTCGTTCTGTATTTACACAAAAATACATTGACACTTGTCAATTTATATAAGTATTGACTCGTGTCAATGTATTTTTGTGTATACAGAACTCTTAATTAATAACAAATTTAGTTTACATATACAATAATCTACTATAAGTTATATTTATTAAAATTATATTTTCAATTGGTGTCACCATATCAAAATAGTAATTTTTGAAATAAGCTTTCGATATTTATAACATTAGAACAATATATCTAAATTTTATTGAAAAAACATATTACTTTAAAATATTTCACAGTCTGAAAGATCTAATTTTTATAAGAATGAATTTTGCACTCATAAATATACTGAGACATAAACATTATTATTTTTAAAGAAAATAGAAATAATTACAAAATTTTGAATAAATCAATTTAATAACATTTTTGTATTATTATTTTAAATGAATTATTTGAAATTAAATTTTATGCGTAGTAGGTTCGAATAACATTTTTCAATTAAGGAAACATAAATTTATCTAGATGATTTTAAAGAGCACGATAATTTATGGTAGATAGTTATAAACAGATAGACAATATAAATTTCTAAGAATTCGCTTAATGTTCCTTTTAGAAGAATATTATAACAAATTGTTTTCTAATGAAATATACTTCAATAAGATACTTTATTTTGTCTTTTATTTCATGTTTATTAATAAATTTGTGTTTGTTATTTCTTTGAATATCTTTTATTAAAATAAGAATGTAAGAATGGATTTGAGTTTTAAAAATTTGGGTCAAGCTGAAAATAGCACCGCATCACAAATATTATTAACTAGATCATCTTTCAGGAAACTTGCGAATAAGACAATAAATGTGAAATAAAAACTTAAAATAGTACCTTCTCATAGAAAATATTTCATACTATGCACTGAAAGATAAACTCGTTGGGAACTTAGTTATATAACAAACAGATATAAAAGTATAAATAAAATTAAAATACATAATAATAATATTTTATGAATTTATGATTATATGAAGAAATATATTAAAATGTAAAACTATTAGCTATAATTCCTTGCTATGACAAGTTTAGCTTACGTCTTCCACTAGTTCGATTACAGTTCATACATAGCAAAATATATACAAAAATATAGCTGCCACAGCTATCTGGCTTTTTAGTGTACTTTTCTTTATTCTTAACATAAATTTGTTTTTTATGACAATTATTGTATAGTTAATTTCTTTTAATTTTTTTTATCCTAATAAATAAAAAGGTTTTAGAGAAATAACTTAATGCAGTTGAAGAACATTATTTTATAAACAGGGTTGTTGTACTTATATTCCAATTTATTGTGTCGTTATAGCAATTAAAGTAAAAGTTTTCTGTTTTTTTCACATATTTTGAACTAATTTGTGCAATTTACCACATGGACACTAACTTTTTGTCAGGAAAATTGTAAGAAATCATTGACATCATTTCTTTTTATTTGGAAAATCTGGTATATATTTCGTTAATATCTATTTTGAAAATTTTATTATTTTAATTTTAATTGATTTTTAAAAATTATTTTCTTAAATTTGATTATTTTTTTTCTTTGACACTCAAGACGTCAATTAATATACTATAATTATATGTTTTACCTATAAAATTAAATTTTTCTACACCTCAGCATATAACTCTACTATACACTATAATACTGCAAAAAAGAGATTTATAAACATAATGTCTCCGAGTATTTTGTTTTTAAAAAACTTAATTTTTCTTTAAAATTTATTAAATTAAAAAAAAATTGTATAAATTACTCTTTACAGGTTTACCTCCAATTGAAATTCAGGAAGTTTTAATTACAAAATAGTACGTAGAAATAAGTTAATTAAAGATTTTTTTTGCTTGATTTCATAATTTTATTTAATGACCACAATTCGAAATAATAATTGACGTTTAATTGGATTATTGCATTATTATTGCTCACTGAACCAAAATTATTGATATTTACATTAAAAATCCATTCCTCAAATTTATTTACATACAATATTTTTTAAATTTTATACTTGAATTAATACAGTTTTTCATCCGAAGAATTAAAAATGCTTTTAATGTTTATTCTAAAAGCGGATACTATGTAATACTTCGTATTTTATTAAGAGGCTTAAGACAAAGTTTTTTTTTTGACAAATACAGACAATGAATTCATCATGTTGTTGCGTTAAATATCAATAATTTTGGACATTTGAAAGCATTTTATGGTTTTTAATTGTTCACGATTAAATTTACGCAGATAAAAATTTAATGTTCATTATCGGTATGGTGAAATTTCAAAGTTTAATTAAATAATGACATGGATTCATTATAAATTTTATATTTATTCGTATTCAAAAATAATTTTTTCCACTTTCACATACATGTTTTGATATGACATTCTGTAATGTTTAATTGATTTAATACGGAAATCACGGTATGGGAATTGAGATGAACATAAATATCTTTTTGATTTTAAAAATGCAAAAAGAATGAGTAAAAATCTTATTATTAGTGGCATATGGTATATAAAGAGTTAGCCAAACTTTATTATTAGTAAAGTATTATATACAGAAACCGTGTTTATTGAAACACTGAAAAAAAAAGATAGCAGCTATATTTTCTGTATATTTTTTGCTATGTATACAGTTCAAATCGAACACGTTAGCAAAATTTGCTATTTATCATAGCAAATAATAATGGCTAATAGTTTTACTTTTTAATATATCTATACAATTGATTATATTGGTCACAAAAATTTCAGCAATTCATATTGTATAAAATAATATTTTGTTGTTGTTTATTTTTCTAAGTAGTAGCAAATTTGGCTATAATTCGTTTGTTATGTATTTTTGGACGAGTTATTATGTATCTAATAATATAACTTTATTACTGGTTGTTTTAGCTAATTTTCCAACGAGTTTTTTTTCAGTGAAGGAAATGTAAATAAATTAGTTTGATCCGTTTTATGTTAAAATCAACTTTTATGACAAGGTTTTGGAATAAATTTTTTTTTTATCGATACATATTTTAAAGGTAAAAGTACGTACATAAATCTATTTTTATATATGCTTGAATTTCCAGTTATTTATGTATATTGAACTTAAAGATTTTATACAAGAATTGTTTTTGAATTTTATAAATGTAGGTATATACGATATAGTGTAGTTTGCCATGCAGAGGTTAGAATTTTTATTTATGGAAAAAAAATAATTAACTTCATATTTTCAATTGACTCAAATAAAAATTATAAAATACAAAATGTTCTAAAATTGAATATTATATAGGTATGACGTTTTCTTTTTGATATACATACATAGAAAAAAAATTAACAACTCTATAGTCCATCGTTATAATTTTTGAATTTTGGAATTGTGGTATCATAAATCAAATAAGCAGTTAGATTTTAAAGTTTGGATGAACAGAGGACTAAACATGAAGAACGATAACGGCAAAAGAATAGAAGTAATAACATATACACATAATAACTTTAATATGTTAAAGTATTCATACATTTCGTATTAATTTTTTTTTTTGTTAGTGATACATGAGTTTCTGTGTTTATTATTCAACCTTAATGTAAGTAAAAGTCATCATTCATAAAAAAAAAATTATATTAATGCCATTCATGGCTTATTAACTCTTTTATTTCATTTCGAGAACAGTGAATTGCTTTTAGAAATTGATTTCGTTTTCATGTTACAATTATGATCTTAAATCAACTTTTGACATTTTATGTGCACTTTTTAAGTATGTTAAGAAAATGAACATGAAAAAGTATACTATTCATGAGAATACATATACGATGAACATGGTCTTTATTGATAAAATATTTCTAAAAGTTAAAAATCTTCCAATCAATAAAACAGCATCAACAACGTCAATAGAAAAAATTCAGTTTGTATTTTTTTTTTTTTCAATTTTCACCAAAATAAATTTTATTTTTTACATAAAAAAGGTAATGTTAACAAGCATGAAAAAATAGAAATTAAATTTTTACCCCAATTTAAGGGAAATTAGTTAACTAAAAAGGTATATGTAGTTGAAATAAAATACAAGGATGTGTTAATACAATATAATGTGGCAGGATTATACTTTCAATATGTCTTTTCAACTTTATTCAGTATCTTTGATTTAATTTTCTTGAAATTTTATCAACTGGTGAATGACATCACAAGATTTCTGAAAATCAAAAAATTTTTTCTTAAAAGTAAATATAACTTTTCCTCTTTTTCCAAAGTATGGAAAAAATTTTAAATTTGCACTTAATAAAAATAGCAGGTTCGGTTTTGTTTTATTTATCTATTTTTATATTTCAGAAATTCGTAAAAGTCAGATATTTTTTTTCAATTTTATTGGCAGAGAAATTTGGTTCTTGACTGCAATATTTCGGATTTCGACCTTGCTTAATCTTACAACTCTTGGTTCCGGCTTTGTTTTGCTTGTAAAAGCAATTTTTTTACAAACCATTTGGGGCATTTTCTCGACTACTACATATTTGACACCCGATGGTGGAAATTCAGCATAATATTGTGGTAAAGCTTCCAGTTCTGCACCAGAGTAGCATTGTGGTGATGGTTCGATATACGGACTTCCACAACATGGATCTTGAACACAGCATGGAACTTCATTTGAACCATTCAAATTTTTGTACATTATGTAAATGTAGGCAATGAAAATTGTAAATTGATATTATTTGTATCAATATGTAAACATAGATATTATGTGAAAAAACTAGTATGAAAAAGGCCCGATTTTTAGATATGTATGTATATGTAAATTTTATTTTAAATTTTTATCATATTTTTAAAAGTGACAAAAATCATTTACATAGGTACTATGCTAATTAGATATAGTTTGTTTATCAAATATTGGAATTATTTATTATAAATTTAATTATAATTTATTATAAATTTAGTTGAAATATCTGCGAATGGATATATATGTATAACAGTTATTTTTAATATTTAGTTTTTTTTTAATTAATTCGATCTTTAATAGTCGCCTCATCGCGGTATGACTTCAATAATTCTGTATTTTTAAAAATATTTCGCTCCAGTGAATAAAATTTACCGGTTCAGTGGTTCCGGTGTAGCATTCTATTCAGGTATTTTCTCTTTGAACATGAACATTCCAAATCGCTCAAAAGAACTCTCCTAATTTTGTAAGAAATCGTAAACGTCAAGAGCTTTGAGAATGACTGTTTGGTCCGCACTTTGTTGTTGTCAAATAGGCACTAATTCTGGGAACGTGTTGATTTGGTTATTGGACAGTTTGAAGAAAAGCTAAGCTCTTCCTTGAATGACAGAGTAATAATTTTTTATTTCGGCCACATAAAATAATAATTGAATAATCTGCAAAAGAAAATCAAAAAAAAATTTCAACATAGGATTTCATCCCTTTTCAAAATTAAATAAATAAATAAATAAAATGTTTATATACGTATTTATTTAAGTTAAATAAAAAATTTATAACTAATCTGTTGTTTAAATTATAATAAAACCGACCATGTGGATTTATTTTTGTCACATAAATCTAAAGTCAATTTTCATTTTGTTTATTTAACTAAAACCTTTAAACACATTGAATGACTTTTATTTTAGAAAAGAAAAAAAAACAATCTTTTATCAAATATTTTTACGATTCTAATGTGTTTTTCTAGTGCACGAAAATAAAATAAAAAAAAAAAAGGGAAAACTTTTTGTCGCATTTTGAAAAAACAAAAAAAAAAAAAACTAAAACTACAGCACAAAATGAAAATAGTATATCTTTATTTGTGAAATAAAAAAGATTATTTTGTTTCACAAAAACTACTGACACATTCAAGATCAATTAAGTTTTTGCCTTTATACCTTTTTTCGTTAACTATTATGAATGACATTACATCTAATGGTCTATCGATAATATTCTTGTTATGTTTATACGTTTGTACATATTATATGGATTTTTAAATTGGATAGATTCCAACACAAAAACCTGTGATACGAAATTTTTATTTTTATAGAAAAGACACAAAGAAAATACTCATGAAGGCTATATGTATTAATAATATACTAATTAATTTTAATTCACAAATTAAATAAAATAAAAACTAAAAATTAGAATACAAATATTTTCCGATGACAATTTTGAATTCAAAAAATTTAATTCTACTGTTTTCTATAGAAAGAACCCATACCATATATTAAAAGAGAATTCATCAATTTAAAACCGAAAAGGGTAGGGATTGTGGGGCAGAGCAAATGTTTGAGCAAATTTTTAAAAAACTAATAGCTTCGCTACACTTCAGGTTACCAACCATGAATTTCATGGTTTGAAAATAGGTTGGCGAATGGGGTGACACACTTATAAAAGATGGTTTGGTTTGAAATTTAAAAATAAAAATTGTTTGTTAAATAAAATTTTAATTTTTGTGATTCAAAAAAAAAATTTAATTTTTTTTTATTTAAAGAAAAAATGGAAATTAAAAATAATATTAAATTTTTTTTTTTAATATTTTGATTTTTTATTTTTTTGACAATCGACAATTTATTATTATTTTTTTTACATCATTTTTTACAAAATTTTAAAGTATGATTTTTTCTGTAAATTTTCTGCAAATTGACAGGTTATACCTTTTTTTAAATGCAATAAAACTATGTAGTAAAATTTCCAGGTATGTGTCGAACCTACTTTCAAACCATGAAAAAAAAAAAAATTGTATGGCAAACCAAGTACCAAACACAGAACGAACCTATTTTTTTCTGCAAAACATGGAATTCAATGTTTGTAACCTGAAGTGTAGCGAAGCTATTACATACCTAGAGAAATTTAAATTAATAACTTCGCTACACTTCAGGTTACAAACACAGAATTCCGTGTTTTGCAGAAAAAAATAGGTTCGTTCTGTGTTTGGTACTTGGTTTGCCATATAAAAATTTTTTTTTTTTTTTCATGGTTTGAAAGTCGGTTCGACACAAACCTAGAAATTTTACTACATAGTTTTATTGCATTTCAAAAAAAAAAAGGTATAACCTGTCAATTTGCAGAAAATTTACAGAAAAAATCATACTTTAAAATGCTTCGATATAAAAAAAATAATAATAAATTGTAGGTTGTCAAAAAAGAATATAAATTAAAATATTTTTAAAAAAAAATTTAATATTATTTTTATTTTCCATTTTTTCTTTAAATTAAAAAAATTCATTTTTTTTTTTTAAATTACGAAAAAATAAAATTTTATTTTACAAAGAATTTTTTTTTAATTTTACAAAGAATTTTTTTTTAAATTTCAAACCAAACCATCTTTTATAAGTGTGTCACCCCATTCGCCAACCTACTTTCAAACCAAGAAATTCATGGTTGCTAACC
This sequence comes from Hybos culiciformis, assembly GCA_964007475.1. Taxonomy (NCBI): domain Eukaryota; kingdom Metazoa; phylum Arthropoda; class Insecta; order Diptera; family Hybotidae; genus Hybos; species Hybos culiciformis. Next base: position 124,716,027 of record OZ023273.1, read on the forward strand.
TGAAGTGTAGCGAAGTTATAATATGCCTTCGTATTTTTAATAAGTCTCTTCTAATATTAAGCATCACAATACGATAATTTTCCTCACTAGTTAATATCGCACTTCCTCTGTGTATACTATTATATTTCTCTGTGGTTAAACATAAAAATTATTTAAATAATTTATAAAATTTTACGAAGGGTTTAACAAAGAACCGTACCACGTCCTTTATACAGATAAAATGGCTCGAATTTTTAATAGCCTTAATTTATTAAAGAAAATGTTATAAGTTGTTTGTAGAATAAAGTTAAATTATCATATAAATCACTCAGAGAATTAATACACAATAAATGCAATACTTTTCCCTCCAGTTGGATGGTGGTTGAACAATGTTTGAAACTTTTTTTTTTGCAAACGAAAGAGAAATCTGTTTCAGATTTATCTAGCAATTTACCGTGATTCTATTTTCTTTGAAAAATTTGTAAAACTGTGATTTTTTTAAGTGGACTTTAATTTTTTTGTTATTTTTTGTATTTTAATTTAAAAAAGTAAAAAATGAAAAGTTTGTTTGAAAAAGGAAAGACAAAAAATAAAAAAAATTATTTTACTGAATTTTAAATTTGTACAAAAAAAAAAAAAGTATTGCAATCATGTCAGAATTGGATTAAATATTTTGAAGATAAAGGCTACCCATATTCTATTCTTTTGTTGACCATTTTGCAATATTTTATATACACATAAGTTTTCTGATTTGATGTGTTATCGCAATGAATATATGTGTCTATCTGATTACGAATGCGAATGATGCGTTTGAATTTCAAAAAAAAAAAATTATAAATAAAATTGCTGAAGAGATTCCATCATTTCAATTGATTAATTTTTAGAAATTATTATTTTTGTAGTACCTACATGATTTAGTAGAGCATAAAAAAATTGGGTCCTTTTTTAGTTTCAAGTTATTAACGGTCATATTGAAATATAATATAGTTTAGACCAGCGTTTCTCAACCTTAGGGTCGCGACCCGAATTTGGGTCGCGAAAGATTTTCAATGGGTCGTTTTAATGGAAAAATTCTATTACAAATGCTACATATATTTTTTCAAAAATAATAAAATATTTTGATTACGTAAGAAGAATTAACCTATACCTTATTTTTCAAAAGATTGCTGTTTTAACATTGATAATTGAGTAAATCTTTGAGCCAGACTTAATAAATTATCAAATAATTGTCAACAACAAATAAGCCATTAAAATTAAAATAAATAAAACATTTTAAAGTTGTCTTTCATTTCTTCTACTTGTCAATGCATACCGTTTTCATATTGAGGGTCGCGTTATTTTGTACTCATATTTTATAGGTCGCTATAGCAAAAAGGTTGAGAAACGCTGGTTTAGACGATATATAACGAATTTGTTAAAAGAATGTGCGATGGAAATGGAAAATTACTCTTAAAAAAGTTAACACCGCGTAATAAAAGTCTTAAAAATTATCCAAACCCAAGTATATGGAAATATCAAATCATAAGTTTTAGTTCAGCAAACTTTAAACTTCATTTCTTACTTCAAAAAAAGTTGCTTAAAATTCCCATAAATTTAATATTGATTTGTATATTTTCATCAAATTTCTAAGCCGATAGTTGTGACAATAAACAAATAAAATTAAAAACACGAGAAACAAAAATGTCAAATTCTGATCCAACTATACTTAAAGTAAAATTTTTCAAAATGTTATGTGTAAAACTTTTCCGTTTAACTTTAAATTGGATTTGGAAAAATTGTGTTTTTTTTTCTTATAAAAAATTTTTTTTCTTAATATTATGCATGCTATGGAATCTGGTGGCTTAGTTTTTTTTTTTTTTTTTATTAAATACATTTTCAGAAGATGCATGCTTTTGTACATTTTGATATAATTTCGAACTTGAAAATTTTCTTTCAGCAATAACGTTCCAAATAAAAGAAGTATATGTATTTTCAAAGGGAAAAAAAAGCATAGTCAAATACAAAATATTCATCGTTAGAAATTAAAGAAATGATTTATTTAGAAGATTTATTTATATATAATTTTTTTTAATACTTAGACATCATTATTATATGGATATTAGATGTAAAATGTATATATTTGTAGATTTATGTATGAAAATAAAAAATATAACATAAATATAGGGAGAAAATAAAATTTTCTTTTTCAAAATTGGTGATGAATGGAATTCGTAAATAGAGTTTTGATATTGATTGAAATCAGAAATAAAAATAAATAAAAAAATATTAAAAAAATATGAAATTCTTTAAAAAAAAAATATTTGTATACATTTCAAAAGTTTACGATCATCATTGGAATATTTTTGTTTATGAAACTCTGGTAATAGGATAGTTTACGAATTATGGCTTAAAATATCTAAAACACAACCAGCAAACTTCAAAATTAACTTTAATATTTGAATATCTAGGAACAAAAAATGAATAAGAAATATTAATGCAAATCTTTGCAGGCAAAACAACGAAGATGAGTCCAAACCATTCTTCCTGTTATTGGATTTTAAACAATGAGAGAATAATGATTGTAAATAATTCATAATTTCATTTATTTTAACTTTATTAATGTGCAAAATGTTTTTTCTTTTAAAGTTAATCCATTTATATAAAAGAAAAAGCAAATACTTTCTGGACAACCCAATATTTATTCTTACATAATACCATAATGTCGTTGAATTGCAGTAAAATGTTCACGGTTATCAATTAGGATTACGATTTTTTAAATTTTTCATTCATTCATAAGATGTTTTCACTCTATAGTACTCAAGGGAAAATACTTACGGCATTATACCAAAATTTATTTGCTTTAAATGTACGATACGTAGAAGCATATGATTTATGAAATATTATTATTAGCACATATATTTTTTTTTTTTTATTTTGATAAAAAATTGTTATATGAAAATTTCTGGATAGAAACGCAAGAGATTTTGAAATCCATAAATCTTTTAAAAAATATTATGTTATTAGTGAATTTCAGCTGAATAAGTTTTTGTGTCAGTGAGATTAACGCAAATAAAAAAAAATAAAAATATTTCCTATACATGTATTTGTTTAGAGCAGCAATAATAATTCTTAAAGCCCTTTTCATTAGTACATACTATCAGTAGAATTATGTATTGTATTAATGCTATGAAAATAATCTACGCTAAATTCCTGAGTATGGCTTTAAATGTTTAACTGCAAAATATTACGTAAACGAAAAAGTTGACCTATTATTATATAATATTTTCTTATAACCTATACATCCTCTACAATAGCATAAACATCTCTTTAAATTATTTTGTTAAAGATTAAATTTTCGTTTTCACTTCCAAGTAAAAACCATAATCGTATTACTGATAAATTAAGGTTGGTTTGTGTATACGATAACATTAATTGAATCTAATTTTTTAATTGAATCTAATTTTTAAATTAATACAAGTGATGAAATTACCAATACCAACAAAGTAACATAATAGTTATAAAAACTTCAGTTTCCAAGTTGTTTATGTTGATAGCTTTATATTACATATATATCAATATATCAAATATATATATTTAAATATATATTTAAATATTTATATATAAATATATATTTTTTAAGTCAATTTACTGTTTAAATCAAATTAAAATTGAGTTGAAAAAGGTTTAATAATGTCATTATTATTAAGACAAGTTAAAGAGATTTATGATTGCCTGTGTGGTAAATAAGTTTTTAATTATTTTCATTTACCAAAACTTTTTAATAATTTTTTCATTAACTGAAAAATTTATAAAATTTTTGTTTTTATTTTTTTTTTTGCATAACTTTTACTATGTGGATCAATATTTTTTCGGAGAATCATGTAATAAAATTTTACATTTCGTTATTTACAAAGTTTTATTGAAATCACTTAATTTATTTAAATTACTGGCTCAGCGTACATACATTGTTTTTTTTTCACTTTTTTTTTCAATTTTAATGCTTTGTCTATGATAAACTAAAGAATTTATCTAAAGTTTTTCAAGCTGAAAAAGATATTTTCTTAAATGCAACATTTGGAATGTAAAGCTAATTAAAGATATATTTATATGCAACATTTGGATGCAATCTCATAATTTATTTGATTTTGACTCACGAGGATGAGAAAAAAAATTTTATTTTATTTTAATTTAATATAAGATATTTACTTCATTGTATATATAGAAATAAATAAATTATTCGTTATTGTTAAAAAATAAATATTATTGTATTATAATTAAAATATTTTTCTCAACTTTTAGTAAATAGAAAGGAAGAAAAAATAAATTTAATTTTGCTATATATTTGGTCTTTTGGATGATAGAGAAAAACAGAGGTAATATGAAAATAACGCATGATAAGGATTATCTGCTGTTATAAGGATTATCTGCTACCGTATTGTCAAGACATAAATTCAAATTTAATATAATAAAAATTATTTAAGATTAAAAAATATTTAAGATTAAAAAATATCATTCCACTAGAAAAGTTCTATCCTTTATTTCTATATTATTTGAAATTTTCTTGTATTCAATGTTCTGTACCGGACTTCATAAAATATAAATATAAATATAATTAAGAAGCAAACCCATCTGAATCTGGATAACATTAGACTGCAGAATATAAACGGTGGCTCTAAAAAAATGTTCAATCGTTCCGCAAATATTACGTTAATTGTTAAAATAAAGTCCTTAGCATATCTAGAAAAACTGCGATATAGTTCCAATTTCTGGGTTTTTACACCCAAATTTACAGAAAATTGTATTTTTATTTAATTCTCTATTTTAAGATTTCAAACGCGAAATAAGCTGTTAGTAATTAAGGTGAAATTTAATCAAAAGTTTTTCATTCAAATTATGTATAGTTGGGGTGCAATAACACAAAAATAATCAAGAATAAATCATAAATCTATACGAAAATACCATTTAATTATTTCGGTAGCATAACTGTCAAGTATCTTAGACAAAACTGATTTCAATTAAAGTTCTCTCTTTTAAAGTTTAATAAAGAAATTAAAAAAAAAATTATTATATAATATTGTTAAAGATGTGTTTAATTCTTTTCTATACACATATAAAAATAGTTTAAGTTAGTATATGTTCTTTGAACATTTCTTTTATTCAAGAAATTCTTCGTACAGCATTCTGCATTTTTTTCTTTTATTGTTGTTATTTTAGAAGAATATTTATTTCGGATATAGAAAGCATAAAGTTTTAAAACACATTAAAAATAAATGTTTTAAAATATTTAAAGTAAAGATAAACACCTGAACGTGTAACATTTTTTTTATATTTATTTATTTTAAAGATCAAATGCAATAAACCCGCACACGAAAAATTGTGGATAAATTTTCCAACTAAGTTTACATAAATTTTTCATGGAAAAAAGAAGGTTGAAAGTTCATACAGATTCCTATTGCTATTATCACAATGATTAATTTTTTTTTCTTTTGAAATAGCAAGGTAATATAAACTCAGAAATTATAAATGTTTCGAATATTTAAGTGAAAAGGCTTGAATTATTATTTAGATCGATTGGTATTTTAGAATCTCGTTTTAAGCCCGTACACAAAAATGGGGCCAATCGGGTCGGTATAAATGTAAAATTTTTTTGTGAAATTTAAAGTGAAATGCAAAAATTAATATGAAAGAATTTTCCTTATATCTCGAATTTAATTTAGTACCAGTGTGATATAAATGATTCTATTGAATGTGATCAACTGAATAGTCAACTAATCAAAAATTAGCAATAAAAACAGATATCGTTCATTTAAAGGATTTATATTAAAAAATTTGTATTTTGAGTTGTATTTTTTTATATATTAAGTTTATCCTTCTATTGCAATATTAATCAATGAATTTGATGAAAATAATGAGTGTTGACTTATTTCGAAATTAATTCTCAATAATATTATTACTTTGGATGCACACAAAGCAATTTGTGTATCTCAGACAGTAGGCTTTTAACGCTTTTAATTTTTATACCATTCTATCTGTACTACTTAATAAACATCTTTTAAGATAAATATTTGTAGATAAACAAGCTTCAATGATATTCATGGAATGTTCTAATAATATTTTTGTCATCTTCACTTTAAAGAAAATTGAATTAGCTTGAAAGTAAGCAATTCACATGCACACTTATGTATTTAAAATACATAAAATAGTTCTAAAAAAACATTATTAATATACCTAACTTCAAATTTTAAATGAAAGACACAAAGAGGAAAATGACAAAAAATTTGTTTCGAATGTTATATAATTGGAAGATAATAGATTGGGTAAGAAGGAAGTCCATATCGGCATCTTAAATCTACATGTTTTTCTATATTGTATTTAGTACATAAAATAAAATATTTTTATTCTTATTATTTTCTCATTCACGTATACTGTACGTGTATATAGTGCATTCATAATAAAACCGCGAAATACTAAATATTGCAAAAAAAAATTATATATTGTCAAACTATAAGTTTTACACGATTTTATGATAAAATCTTCTACCTTAACAATTTTTTTCTCTTTATATTTAAATTTTTGAAAAAGAAAATTTAAAAATAGAAATAAAATTTCGACACTTTCCATATGACATTATGGTTAATGCCATCTTAATTTTATGTTTATTATTTTATTCAAAAATAAAATATAAAATTACAAAAAAGCATATTATTATATGAGAAAGTTTTGCTGTATATACATATATGTATACAGTACACATTCTATATTCGATTTTATAAAGATAAGAAATGCAGCAGCAAGAAAACATGAAATGAATATAATAAAAATAAAAGGTTAAACGAAAACAAAAATCCAGGATAAAAATAATATATAACTTATTTTCATATATAAAAAATATATTATGTTTACTGTATAAGAAAAATGCATTTATGTAAAAAGTGTCAGGGTATATTCAACTATCTTTTTTTTTATTATTATTTTACTCAAAAATTTTTCTTATGCTTGAGGATTATTTGAATTTTTCTGAAAATGTTATGTGTGCATTTTAAACAAGGAAAAATCTAATAATTTGGTCACAGTGAAGATATATACAAAAAGATGTAAAATTCAAAATTATATGGCATTTAAGACATTATAGTTTATAGAAATTTCCTTTTTTTTTTGTTTGGAAAATATACTTTAATTCACTTTTAGAGTTTATCTTTACGGGAATTAAATATTAAACCTTTTTTTTTTTTTTAATATTTCGATTTTTTTTTTTGCATAATGTTGTTATTTAAATAAAAATAATATATAATCTTAAACGTATATGATTTATGTTTATATGGTTAAGAATATAGACTGCCAGTATGTCATAAAATTAAAAATATTGACACCTCTTTGTAAAATATTAAAAAATATTATCTCGGGAAAGATAATAGGTTTGAGTTATTGATACTGAAAATGAAAAGCAAATATTTGATCTTGATAAAAAAAAACTATTGATTTGATATTACCTTTTGTATAATTTATTTTCAGTTTTCAGATATTTTTCCAGTTTTTTATTCCAACCCAACTTACTATCATTTAGAATTAATGTTCAAAATAATTATTTAAGGTATCTTTAGCGTGTCTTGTTTCTTATTGAAACTTGAGGTATAATTGATTTAAAAATATTACAACTTATCAAGCTTAACTACTTTAAAATAGAAAAACATTTTCAGTTTATAAATATCATTATAAAGTTTTCCAGTTGTTGTTTTGATTGAGAGCTTATATTGACTTACAGACAATTATTGTTACTGTAATTTTAATATCTTGTAGCTAAAAACTTAAAACAAATATTATAATGAAATTTAAGATAAAAATAATTTCAATGAAAATAAAATCAATAAATAGAATTTGCATAAAGTTCAGTTTAAATTTAGACATTTTTATGGGAATGAATATCTGAATCAAATACTTATCATTTTGAATTTTCAGTAAAACTTGATAAAGGATTTAACTTATTTATATGAAAATAAGCCAATGGAGACTTAAGCAAAATTTCCTATACATAAAGAAATATAAATATGAGGAAGTGAATAAATTTTTATTCGAGAAATAAAAACTTTAATAAAAATAAGTTTAACAAACAATTTGAAATTTTTTTTACATAAATGTATATTTTAATTTTTATACCTTCGATACGATACTGACAATAATTTATATACATAATTATCTAATTCTATCTGAATCTATTTTAACCCAAAATGAAACATTTTAATATTTAATTTATTAACAAAATAATATCGATATCAATTTTTTATCCTTTTTTGGATAAAATTCTTGGTAAAACCCTTTTATAATTTAAATTTTTTTAACAAGATACAAGAAGATACATTTTTGTCAGTGCATTCAAAAATTTTCAATTAAAATTAATTTAGGACTGAGTTTGAGTGAATTAATTTATGTACGTATATTATGTAATTCCCCGCATCTAACATAATTACCTTTAAGAAATTTTATTTTGTCCATATATTCAGGAATAAAAAAAAGGACTATTATCCTAATTTAAGGGATTATGGAATTTTGAATAAAAAAAGGGTAAATTATTTAATTCAATAAAAATCTAAAAGGTAACCAAAGAGGAAATCTATTGGATTTATTTATTTTATCATATAATTAACTATAGGGGATACCAATTTGGATCTAATCCTTCATAAAAATACAATTGAGATTCAAATAAAAGCATTATAAAATATTTAAAAAAAACATAAAAATCCGCGATTTAGGAATAAAAAAAAATTGTTTTATTTGAATTTGTAGAAGGATGTTACTAATGAAATCAGAGTAAATTCAAAATAACATTAATTTTTGAAATTAAATAATACATATAACAAAAAATTTTAGTACATAAAAATCAAATTCATGTTGCTTTCGGCTGTTCCTTCATTTTTAATAAAATATTTATAACTACTAAATTATTAGGCCCCTTTAAAAGTATACGGAAGCCTTTTTTTTTCCTATATAAATTATTAAATTGTTTTAATGTCAAATGGTTCTTCCAAACACAACATATTAAATTAAGTATATATTAGTTATACAAACATTTATAATAATAATATAACTTTTTTTAAAAATTATTTTCATACCTGATTATATTCAAAACGTACATTATCGCACATGATCTGCAAAACTTATAACTTAAAAAATTATATTTTTAACATTTTACTGCGACCACGATACACTAGTTTTAAAGTAGTTTTTTGTGTTTATTTCTAAATGCCATTTTTTTTTAGTTCAAATTTTGCAGAACATGTGCGACATATTCATTTTAAAAATGTCAAAAACACTCATTTTTATTCAATAGAATTTATATTTAGTTTCTTTCTATGCTAACTTATTTTATTATCCTTTTTTTGTGTATGAAAAGTAAACATAAAATGACTGACTATTTCAGTATTATCTTCGAAGGAAATATGTATATAATTTTTAATTTCCACACTTTTTATTAAATCTACATATTTGTATATGACAAACAAACACTAACGTGAATATAGTTTTTGAACTAATAATAAAGAGAGACTTCTTACTTTGATGGTAGGTGATATTAAATATTCAATATTTTTATTCAAAATATTTTGTTATACGATGTATATGTACTACTTATATTTTCAGTTCAATAGTATTGGTCCATAATTTGTGATATTTCCAAAAAAATCTTATGTTAGAAATATTTAAATTGACTTATAAAATTGAAGTTTTTATTATCAAGACTGATTATAAAAAGGTTCAAATGTAAAATGACTCCTAACTCAAAATATACACCGCGAAAAATTTAATTTATCAATATAGCATCTTTAGTGAATAATTAAATAAATTATTGGAAAGAAAAATTTATTACAAAACTCAAAATTAAAAATTAGTGTATACTTACTACATTTTGGGTCAAAATTCCAATGCTGGGTAATATAAAAAACGAAATATAATAAAAGTCTATAAACTTTTCAAATACAATTTTTTTTTTATGAAAAGTTAGTTCGTTCAAATACAATTTCAATAAGCATAGTTCTGATTATAAAGACGTCAATGCTTACAAGCAATGTTCTTTCATTTCATCGAATTTTATATTTTTGGAAAATAGTTTTTTATTTGGCTTTTCTTTTTCAACAAAAAAGTATTTCAATGAAAATCACTAGAGCTACAAAAAAATGTTTGAACTATCTTTCTACCAAAGTCTTATTTAAGATAACATTTTTATTTAAGATTTTGTTAATATTTTAAAAAAAATAGAAAATAAATAAATTTCCAAAAACTTAAAACAACACAAAAAAGGACATAACGAAATTTTTTTGAAGAAAAATGTTTTAATTTTAAGTTTTTATTATATAAATGAGGAAAAAAAGTGTTATGCACTGTATATTGTACATCGATATGTTCTGTGTGTACATAATATACGTGTAATTTTGTACACACAGAACATATCGATTCTAAGGTATGAACGAGTCATATATACTTCTGACAGATGTAAATCAATAAAATAAATAAATTATTAATAATAATTGATACAGTGAAAGGTCATTTAACTCAGTTATTGTCTAAGACTCTAAGAAGTCAGTTTTGCATTTAAAAAAAAATCAATTTCTATTTTGTTTTCAAAGATGGTATTTTGTGTATAATTTTTACATATTTCTTCAAACTCGAAATACAGAAGAAAAAAAAATGCATATAAAAATATGAAAAATCGCTTGCAAATGCATATAAATTGATATCATTAATCAAAAATATGTATAATACAAAAAAAAAAAAAAAACAAAATGAAAATACTTTTAAATTAATTTAATCAAACGTTTCTGTCAACAAACAAAAATAGGAGTAATTAAAATTTATTCATTGAGAAGAAGAAAGTTCAGTTTTTGAAACTTTTCAAACACAAACACAAACTAAAAATTTTCAAGTTTTTTTCTTTTGATTTTTCATAAGAGAAATATGAATTTATGCAAAAGCAATTTAAAAGAGCTCATAAAATAGTTAAGAATAATTTTTAAATGAAAATGAATATAAGGACAAAAAAAATTATGATCACACTTTTTTTTTCAATTTTTTAAGTTTTTAGAAAGTTTATATTTCCAGCACAATTAGTATAAGCTCAGTAACTTTCAACCATCTGCGAAGTGCGATTTTATATGTATAGGTCCTTTTATAGATAATTATCGTGATTGTTTTTCTAAAAATGTAATGAGAAATGCTTTAACTAATTTTCAGGGTCAAATGTGATTCTGTTTTTTGTATGTACATATCTTCTTTTATATATTTGACGCTGATTTTCCATTAAATAATTTCGTACGGAAAAAAGCGTAACCATTATCTTCTGATGCCATTTTTTTAAAATTTTTATTATACATATTATAATTATAAGTTTAATACAAATATTAAAAAAAGATTTTTTATGTGAAAACAGTTTTTAGCCGATCATGGAGGATTTGGTATTTAACATGCACACAAAAACAAATTTCAAGGTGAATTTTCCGTTTCTAATATATTTTTTATTTAATATTTAAAAAAAAAAATGTAAGTTTCACTATTGAAAAAAAATTGTACCGTCTCTATAAGTTATATATTAAAATGGCCGTAAAATTTTTATTCAACAATAAATTAAAAACAACTTATGTTTTGCAGCAAAAAAAAATTATTAAGCATATCATCATAAGGCATAAGGCCAAATAACTAATTAACTTATGAATAACCTCAAGCATTATTATGGTAAGTATTGTAGTATTAAAGAAAAAACACAGAATGAAATTAGTATAATATTATGCATTAATTCTTATGAATTAATTGCCATAAATTGCAAGTCTTAAAAGTTTTGTTATCATTTAAAAATTGCCAAGAAGTGAAATAAATTTGAAAAAAAAAAGAATTGCCTTTTCTAAATGCATATTTTAACTTTGATGATAGAAGACGATTTCTAAAGGAATATATTGACAAGAAGCATGAATATAACTTGACAAAATGCATTAAATATAAGAAAATGAAGAAGAAAATGGTATTCGGAAAAATATTGAAAAAAAAAAAAAAAACATTTCGAAAAGGAGACAATAAATGCATGACGAACACTATATCTAGAGATAAGGAATAAAATGTAAAAAAAAAAAAAAAATAATGCATTTTTTAAAATTATCATTGTCATCGTTCCGTCAATATTGCCAAGTTTTTCTCATTTCGCATTCAAGAAAAGTTTCCGACAATTTTTTTTGTTAAATAAAAATTGAGAGCTAAAAGAAATTATGTTTATAACCAAAAAGAAATTGTTTTTTTTTTTTTTTTCTTAATAATATATAAACAAACATAGAATTTTACATATTATGTACAAATGAATTACAGAAACATTTCTATATAATTTTTTTTGCTGAAAATATTGAAAAAAAATATAAAATGTGAAGTAAAAAATTTTTTGAATTGCTTCTGAGGTTTTCTTCAATAATATTTGATTGCATAATTTTTTGTAAATGAGGTTATACTAAAATAATGACCCCCAAATAATGTACACATTCACATCTATGTATATATTGTATACGAATAATAATTTAATTTACCACATTTTATTAATTTTAGTCATCATATGTATTGAATTCGAATATCAGTTATTTTGGTAGTGTAGATTGATTTGGAATTCGGCAATATGCTAAAACAAATTTTGGTGGTTTTTCGAGGACTTCAGGCTTATTATTTTTTTCAATAAAATTTTTTAAAAGAATACTTATTAAGATTGTCTGTATAAAGTTATTCCAATTCAGAACCACAAAGTCCTATCGATTAATCTGAGATTAACACTTACAATATTCGCAACATACAAAAATAACTACCACCACTATCTATAACATTGTGTTGCACCGTATTAGTTTAAATATCGAATAGAATTTAAGTAAAATTGAACCAATCTAAATTCAGATTCATAAGAAATAAAATTTTAAAACTTTTGAAGAAATTCAAAGTCAGTCTACACGCCAACAATCTTAACAAATTGAATTTTACACAGAGTTTTCCAAAAAAGAAACCACATTAAATTTAATAAATGATTTTGTTTCTTTGCTTCATGGGTCTTTTTTTCAGAAGATAAATGTGTTGGAGATAAGAAAAATTCAATTAAGAAAATATGAATGGGAAGCAAACTAAAAATGCATAGCAAATTTTTTTTTATTTTTTTTTTATTAAAATTTTTATGGTTTTAATAATTTGTTTTCCATTTTCTTTTATCGTTATTTTCTGAACACAATATAAATCAATTTAATCACGAAAAATAAGAGTGTCATGATAGCATTTTATAATCATTTTGACTAACACATTAAGACGGCTATTAGTTCTTCCTTTTTTTCTATTGCAACGCTCAGCTCATTAATTGCTTAGGCCTGCAGCGAAATTATCGAACTAATCAAAATCAAACTATTGTAAATATTAATATTAGATAGTTTGTTTTTAGTTTACAATTAAAATTAATTCATAATTGAATGAAATTATTCTCTATTTCTCGGAAGGAATTTTTTGATTTTATTATAACGAATTATATATGAATATTTTTACAACGAATTGGGTAAAAAGTATTATTTGTTTTTAATTAAATAAATTCCAAACTATAGTAATAATCTAATTAAATTAAAAAATTCTGATGGAAGTCCCTATAAATATTTCCTGAGCTGTATAGAAAATATACTTTCAATCCTCGAAATTTTTAAATGATTTGACAAATGTTTGAGCAGACATTTTGATCAATTAAAATTAAACATTATACGAATGATTTATCAGCCATTAATAATTTCCATTTCTTTACATTTTAAGGGAAATAAGAGCTGTCATAACAGACTGTCGAAAACCGAATTGGTTCTTATTTGTCCCAATTATTTTTTTTAATTCAGATTTACTTTAACTACACTATTAAAAGAATGAAAGAATGAGGGAAATACAATTTTAAGACATCTCCTTTACTTTTGTATCTACATGCATTCATATGTATTTATAAAATATTTTCAATCAATAGCAAACGAAATTTGTTACAAAAAATTCATTTCACTCTCAAACTTACATTTATAGTGTTGGGTTTAAGGTTTAACATTATGCAGTTGATTCACGAAAATAAATTTTTATTAAACGCAATTTTTTTTTCGTATTTGGTATTATGTAAGAAAGTGCATGACGTGCATACTAGTGCTGAAAACAAACATACGTATAATTTATTTAAAAAAAAAAACACACAGGAAAAGTACACCCATCGACATTTAGATATTTTATTCATATTTTCAATTTTTAAATTTATTATTTTTATTTTTAATTATTACAATTTTAATAATATTTTTAAAATTTTAAATTATTGCAACTCAACAATTTCCCAATAGTACCATTACAAAGGAATTTGAATGTGATAAAATTCATTGCTTTTATATTAAAAAAAAATTGTTGAAAATTCAAAACAATATAAATTGAAATTTATTTCAATGACGAAAATATTTACAATTTTTAACAATTTATTTTTAATATCAAAGTTCAACTGACTGTGGTAATATTAGTAAATTAACTTTAAATTAATTAGAAAAATGTTCTTCTAAATAAAAGGAAAAAAATATAAGTGTCCTATTTAAATTGCCATTACTACATACAGGGAAGAAAGTACATAAATTTATATACTTGAAAAGAAAAGCATATAAATTTTTCTTTTAACACAAAAAAAAAAACAATCTCGAAAAACGAATATTTATGAAGAATTTTATAAAAATTAATTGAGCATCGTAAAAATACCTAATCTGGTAATTTGCCAAATTAGTTAAATAAAAAGGATTGTTTTTCAAGTAATTTTAATTTTAATTTTTTATTATTTGTTTTCTTTTCTTTTTTTTTTTTTTTATGTTTCAGATGTTTATGTCGCACGATATTAAAATTAAAAAATATGTTAAAAAAAAAATGAACTGAACATTGTCTAATTTAAGTTTTTTTTTTTGTTTTTAAAAATTTGTCTAAAATTTATGAACATTTTACTTCTTTAATTAAAATTGTTAATTGTTTTTGCTGAAGCTGTTATCATCATTTACGTTTTATATTTTTTTGTTTTTTTTTTTTGCTATACACTTTTGAATCCTGATATAATTTAAACAATTTATTTTGATATTCATAACATTTTTGTTTTCCTTTTTTTTTTTTTTAAGTAAATATTTTTTTTTTTTTGTGATTTACAGGTTGCATGACTTCGTGTTGATACACAACAATACTAACGATAGAAAATCACGTAATAATAGGAACTGAATAAATGAGTATAACTCATGCTGAGATACGTGCTTGGCAATTGAAAATTCATGATGTTAAAGAGTCTCTAACAAAAATTGATGAAAAAAAAAATGTTTTTTTTTTTTTTTTATTCCTTTAATGTAACAATCAACACTTTATATTTTTTTGAAAAAACAAAAATAAAATAATTGTAAAATAAATATCATTGTCAAACATATATTTTTTATTAAATTTATTTTGATGATGGTCTAAAATAAAATTATTAAAATTATGCCTAAAAAAAATTGAAAATGGAAAGTGAATTTGAATTTGAATATTTTAAAATAAAAAACAAAATTTGATAGAAGATATAAAAACTCAAATTTCCACAGCACGTAGAGTAGGTATTTAAAAAAAAGGGTTTATGTATTTTTTTCCCATTTTTACTGCGTTTACAAACTGTCAAGTTTTTATATATTATATATATATATGCATAAAAGGATTTCATAGTTTACGGAACAGCTTGGTGGATCTAAAATTAATATTTCCAATACATAATACATAATTCCGAATTTAACAATTCTAAAAAATGGCTGTTTACTATCCAAGTACTATATATATAGACTATAAAATCTCAAAGTTCATCACAGAATTAATACGAATGAATATAATTCATATTTATACTTATTGAAAGCCAATAGTTTAGCTTTACCTGGAATATTTTTCAAGGAATATCAAATATTGTTAAATTTACCAAAATTACTAAATTTTAATAAAACGAAATAAATGCTATGTCTCAATTGTAAAATAAAATAATATAATTGGAATCTTCATTGAGTACTATTTCTCAATGCAAAAAAACGACTCATCAAGAATATTATAATTGAATTCATTTAAACGAGACTGAATATGTCTGTAAATTAATTCTTGGTAATTTTAGTAAATATTTTAGATTTTGACAAATTTCTCAATCATCGTACTTCTTCGGTCAATAGAAATGTATATAACAGGCTCAACCTGATTTTTCTCAAGTACAAATTTATATAATTATACCAAATTTATTTTGGAATTGAAAAAAGCATGTCATTCAAAATTTATTATTCAAAGGAAAGATTTCTTAATTGTGCAGGTAATTAGTCAACTTATTTATTTAGTGTGGTATAATTAAAAAAAATTAAAAAAATACACATTATGTATACTGAAACTTGACACTATACTTGTCAGTAGTAATATTATTTGAAAATTCTTATCTGATATTTAATTTAAAAGGATTTTAGTGTAAATTAAAATTGAAATGACAATTTTCATTTATATATATGTTTGTCAAAGATCTAAAATAAAAAGTCAAGTTGATTATTGCTTGTAAGCATTTTGCTCGTTTAATTTCACATGAGTGTCTCACCTGTTATTTCTGTATTTAACTTCTTCTTTTTTTTTTTGTTCATTTCAATGGAATTTTTGGTAACTTAAATTAATTTTTATATAATGTACATGGAAATCATTTGACATTTTTGCGAGTTTAACTCAAATTTAGTATAAGGTTAAATTAATTACATTAAATCAAGGATGTGACAAGAAATATATTACAAAATTTTATATTTTTGCATATATGTATAATGAAATATATATATTATGAAATCTTCTTCAGAGCTTTCTAATAAATAATTACAGTTCTTAAGAATAACTTTTCTGTCAATTTTTGTATTATCATTTATGTTCTATCATTAATAACATAATCTTTTTAATTTATTCTTAAAAAAAAAAAGAAAATTTTTTAATAGTATTTTCTTATAACGTAACAAACTGAATTTTAAAATTTACGTAATTGCTTACTAAAGAAAAGTGATCAAACCATTTTAATCAAAGTGTAAGAATTATTAATTACCTAAATGCTAATGTGGCCTGAAAAATTGAATAAAATAAAGTAAAATTTATGCCATATGCTAACTATAAATTCGATAATGTTAGATCGTTTTCATTAAACGGCTGTATACATAATACCAAAGTAGGTACATAGAGATAAAAGAAAATCATATTGAATACAAATTGTATTTTTTTGAAATAATATTTATCTAATATAAATCAAATTTCGCTTGGTTACATAGAAACCCCATTAAATTATATTTTTCTATTTTGTTATATTATTTTTATAGTCCTAGACCTTTTGTTTGCACGTATGAAAAAGTATATGTTTTCGTAACAATTACCAAAATTGGCTTGCCAGATAATTTTAACGTTTCCATAAAAAAATAAAATAAAATAAAAAAAAAATTAAAGAAATATTTTCGTTATACCTATACATACATTATTATATATATATATATCTTTTTTTCCTCTCTAAATTTAGTAAAACGTGCCTTAATAATGGAAAATGATGTGAAAATTATTATTTTATTTTTCTTTTGCTATTGTGGAAAATACCTACTTATGTTTTTTTTTTAGATTTTTTTTTTTTTTTTTAACATGTAACAAAGAGACTATAAATATTTAATTATAGTATGTTAATATTTAATGTTTACTTTTATAAGTAAAATAATAATGTAATTATTATCCATTTAGAGATAATATCCAAAGGAATAAAATTGAGTTTAAGTATAAAAGTATAATTTCGAAAATTAGAACATTAATCAAATTATAAAAGCTTAAAAAAATCTAAATTTTTACTTTAAGGTATTGCTTTCGTTTCATTTTGAATTATATTGTTTTGATGACATTTTTCGTATAATTATAATAATTATAATATTATTTTCAGACAGACAATTGAACAGATTGAAAATGAATTATACCAACATTAATAATTTAAATCACAAAATACGTGAATTATTTATTTTTTTTTCGAAAATTTCAAAAATTAAATTGAATTTTTGGAACATTTTTATAATTAGGATGTAGGTATAATCTGATAATATTGATAATATTGAACCAAGACCGAATAAGACAGATCTGTATTAAACTATGGGAAACACAGTCCCAAATAGGACTTTTTACGCCTCTGGCTTGGTATTAAAAGTGAGTTTCAGAAAACTGAGAATAGAAACAGACAAAATTTATGATTGGAATAAAAAACAATTCGTTGTAAAAAAAGTGACGTTAACAAAACTATTGCTTAAAAATATATTATAATATAAATCTGACATTTGTACATTATGTTCATGTTTATTTAAGATACCTGCAGTCCAAACAAATATTCATTCATGAAACATTCATGAAGAATTATATATTTTTAAATAAAATTCTTAATATAACCCTGTCCTGTACATTTCGTAATTCTTCCAACCGAGTAGAATAGGAAAATTTTTTCTTCACTAGAGTTCAAGTATGAATAATTTTGAATTTATAAAATACTCATAACATTTTATACTGTCTTGAAGTCAACCAAAAAAAATATTCTCTACAAGATAAGATCACGAGAAAATATATACAAATCTGTCATTTTAATTTTCTTTATGTATTTAATTATAATTCGATTTGACTTGGTGTTTTTTATGAAATGGCATCTTAAAACTAAATATCATATATAAAATATAACATAGAATTATGATAGTCTGTCCGAAAAGCTGCTTCAAGAAAATCCATAATACAGCTTTTTTCTTTTTTAAATTTTAAGGGTCAGAAAAATCTTATTAAACTATCAAAAATTTGGAATAAGGAAAAATGTATAATTTGAAGCATAAAACCTCATATAAAATAATAATTAATATTTTTTTAAAAGATATTAAAAATTACTCCGATTTAATTATATTGCTTCATAGCAATTGAGATAAGTTCATTTAAAAATAACCGTCCAATTCAAAAATTTTAACAATATTGTTTAAAATTGTATATTTTTTTCATAATATATATAGATTATTTTTTACATTTAATAGGTTTTTTATTCGAAAATATATACGTAATGTAAATTCATTTTATTTATACAGATCAATTTTACAGAATTTGCATATTTGAAAATTTACATAAATCTTAATTTAGTTCTATATACAGATAATGTCCATTGACATTTATATATGAATGGTTTACGTATGACTTTTAATAGTCATATCTGACATCTACATAAAGCTCTGTCTATGTAAAACATTATAATAAGTGGATAGAAATCTATATATTATATTCTGAAAAATTCCTTATTATTATTCTTGAATATACATATTTCTTATATAATATACAAATATATATTTGCATACTTACAACATGTACTACATTTTACATAGAGTACCTACATAGAGAAAATGAGACTTTGATTTATGCGCATTTTAATTAATCAAAATGAAATTTCTGCATTCATTCATTCTTGCAAGAAAAACAAATTTAGTTTTTATAAAAAAAAAAAATTAAATAAATTTTATTTTTTTCTCTCATTTTTTGGTTTTTTTTTTTACAGTGAAATAAATATATTATAATAAATACATTTTGTTTCAGTTTTATTATTTAAAAATTATTCTTTTTTGTTGTAACAATTTTAAATTTAAAATTTGATACCAACAAGTTAAATAAATAAATAATGTTATGCAAAAAGTTTTCGATTTATAAAACATTTATTTAATAAATTATAACTATAAGAATTTTTCTGCATTTGATCAGAATTAAAAACTTTTAAATTTAAATCAGAACTGAGAAATTAGAAAATATGAGTTTGAAAATTTTTCAATTCAATTACACTTAATTATAAATTTTTGCAATTCAGTTCAAAAAATGTTTTACAATACAATACGGAATCTATATAGATGACCCATATTGTCGAGGGTTTCTATAAATATATGAATTTGGAGAAATTTGAACTCTTAACAGTTTTTATTAAATACGTTTAAATATATAAATATTAAAATAATTTTATAACTTTCCACTTATTTAAAATATTTTATTAACAGTCTGTTAACTATAAATTATAAATTAATTGAAAAAATTCTGTTAGTAGGTATAATAATTGAATGTAGAAACCAATAAACTTTACCAACACTGTGAATGTATATAAGTTTTTTTCGATACGAAGAAAGTATTTTTCAAAAATCTTGAAAAAAAAAAACTGTAGACGAACTTTAAAGATAGCATAGTTTTAATTTTATATAAACATTTTTTTTATTTTAATAAAACACAGTTCAAAATATTTATATTATTTTAAAATATGTATTTTTAAAACAAAACTTACTGGAACATTTCGAAACTTCACCTGAAGGATTACTTCCAGGCAAACATAAAATAAGAACGTGAATATTGTGACCCAAATTTATACTCAGGAAGAAAAGCATTGCAGACGATACCATCTGTATATATATTTATATAAAAATTTTACATAAAAAATGTATAAAATGAAATTACATATAAATAGTAAAAAAAAATATTATTTTGAATAAATTACTTATCATAATAAAGTTTATTCTATTTAATATTGTATGTGTAGCCGGTACAATTTTTTTTATATAACATACTTTCCACTGTTTGTCTCTCTTGTCTTATTACTCAAATTTATTTGGACACCTATATATAATAATTCTGTAATAAAATAACAGAAAAAAAACTTTATATTTATATGAACGGATATATATTACATTTTTAATGCTACAGACAATAGAAAATTTATATGTAAATTAAGATTGAAAATAATATAAATTATAATTATTATTTAAATTTTTGTTACATATAAATCATACAATTATAGTATAATTTATGCAAAAATTGTAGTCATTCATATATCTGACATCTGACTATAATTTTTATTAACAATTTTATTGCATAAAAATTTAACTTAATTTAATTTTTAGTATTTTTAATTCAAAATTTTTTAAGAAATTTCTATTTTTCTTATTTTCATGTCGTGTGTGTTCAGAATATTCTACAGAAATTGGTAAATGGTATCGAAAATGAACAGTTTGTGAGTCAGAAAGGAATAGTTCCATTCCGCGATTTGATACCATGAAACATAATAATTAAATGAAACAATTTATATTAAAGTACATATAGCACATTATGCATACTATATGTTCCTATTAGAACTAATTTAATGTTTAATTACTTCTGAAATACTTTTATCTACACATAGAACTAATCTTTCCAGCATATATGACAAATATTTCAGTTGTTTTCTGCTTGTTTTTATTATTAAAGATTAGGTTCAAATCAACAACCAAACTATTTAATTGAAAATTTTATTAAAAATTAACAACTTTTAGAATTATTACTACATACAATATATAAAAGTCCACAATTTCATTATACATTAGTACATAAGTAACTTCTGCATATAATATATACATAAATATATTTATCGAAGAAGAAAAAAACAATTTTTTTTTTGTTAAAAGAAATTGAATGAAGATTCCCCAAAGAAGAAAATTGAATTGTTGTGCATATTTATTTTTATTGAAATATAAATCTTAAAAATTTTCTTTTTTTTTTGTTGCTTTTTTTTTTTTTTTTTTATTATTTTATTTTTATTTAATGCATTTTTTGAAATGAAAAAAGCACTTCTTTTCAAAATAAAATGAATAAAATTTATTTTTAAAGTTAGAGCAATCTATTTATTTATTGTCAACATAAAAGAAAATATTGGAAAATGTTGAAGTTCCCAAGGGCATTTTTTTTTTTCTGATAAAGCTGCATTCCATTTTTCTTTCTTCAAAAATATTCAATGTTGGGTTTCTTTTATATTAAGTTTTTCTTTTGATTTTCATAAAATTTAATCGAATAAATTATATTAAGAATTAAAATAGAAAAAAAAAAAAAATTTCTTGGGAATATTACAAAACTTTGAACTATTTTGTTTATGTACAGTACAACCATACATAAATTTACATCCATATAAATATGTTTATAATGTTATATTGAATTTTGGTCACAAAATGTCAAAGGAATGACAATTTTTCATAAAATTAATAAAAACATTTCACACTGCTGTTGTTGAATTAAATATCAAAATGTTTTTATAACAAGTCTTAAAAATATGAAAATTTGATCGAAAAATTTAACATTTGAATTTAAACATTTAAAATCATTTTTAGCAGACATAAAATAAAATATTGATTTAAGAAATTTCCTTGGTTCATAACGTTGATGACTCGCGCAACATTTACAAACATAAAAAAGAAAATACCAAAGTAACTCAATAAAAAATTGTTATGCTAGTTACACTAAGCTTATAAGTTTTAAAATTAAAATTAATTAAAAAAAAAAGTTGCACTAGTAGTAGTATAGTATATTTCTTATAATATCTGAACATATTACATATTTTTCTTATATTATTTTTATATAAATTACATATCTTCTTTTCAATAAATCAAAAACATTTCTATAAACTTTATATTAATAACCTGAGGTTCTGTTAAACCATAGATTAAGAATACAGAAAGATTGGAAGCTTCATACAACATTTTTTCAGTCTTTTTTGGTATTTTTATGTGAAGGTGTTAGTAAAACTAAATAAAATTCTTTTCATATATTGATAATTATCACGTATTTTATATTGTTTTACTAACACATTCACATAAAAATACCAAAAATAATGTTGTATGAAGCTTCCCATCTTTCTGTATTCATAATCTATGGTTAAACTTAATTATGCCTATATATATTTCTTCAATAGTAGTATTTAATTTATCAATTGAATGAATGCTTACTGTTTACAACCTCAACCCAATTTTTCATTTACTCATCAATGAACTTATCTTAGAATTCTGAAATTATTTTAACATAACTGATTAAAAGTTTTTAATGCGTTGGGGATCGTTATGTTGTATTTAGTGCTATAGAATTTAGATCACTAAATGGAGTATTATATGCGTCAATACACATGCAATCATTTAGATGCATCTGCGTAAATAATGAAAAAATTTAGATGCATCAGCGTATATAATGAAAAAATTTAGATACATCAGCGTAAATAATGAAATCATTTAGATGTTTCGTATTGAATATTACGTAATACCTAAACAAACATAATAATAATATCTCTATTTCAATACAGCCAAATACAAAAAAAAAAAAATGAGAAAAAATGAGAAGAAAAAATATTCTCTCTTTGCAACTACCTCTCCCCTACGCATTAAAACAGTATATTGGATATGTAAACAAAATTTGTTATACAACTCGTTCTGTATTTACACAAAAATACATTGACACTTGTCAATTTATATCACTCGACCTTCGGTCTCGTGATATAAGTATTGACTCGTGTCAATGTATTTTTGTGTATACAGAACTCTTAATTAATAACAAATTTAGTTTACATATACAATAATCTACTATTATATTTTCAATAATCATTGAAATAAATGAATACGGTTTTGATTTTGATTTAAATAAAGTAAAGGATAATGAAGAAAATTCTTGAAATTCTTAATTCTTTTTAAATTTTATTGAAAATAAATATTTCAAATATTTATAAAAATTATAATAATGAATATGTGTAGTATATAAAGTATAAGTACATAAAGTACTTTTATGGATTAGTTCGAAGCAATTCCTTTTGTTTCTAATTGACCAAAGTCGAAATCCCAATAGAATTTTATTTTATATTATTATCTTAATAAAAAGAATTTTTATTTATTTTTATATTTTTGTTAAATTATTTTTAAAAAAATTATTTATAATTCCAATTTAAAGAACTCATAAATTTCCTTCTCATAATCTAAAATAAGTAGAGAAAGTGTATATCATCCAAAGTGTGTGCATATTGAAACATTTGTGCAGCATTCTTATTGTTTTGGCACAGCACTCTATATTCAAAAGACAATGAAAAACTTTTTAACTAATTAAAACTTTGCAATAATAGTTTCAATTGTAGTTATGCAAAGTTTTTTGTTTTATATTATATGTTTTTTTTTTTCGTTTTTTTTTTCATTTAATCCATAATAAAATTAAAACTAACAATCTATCTTAATTACATTAAACTATCATGAATTTTAAGCTGTAAAACTTTTTCTACATTCTAATTTTTTTGTATTTTTTTATTCTATTTTTGTATAATAAAGATACATAAGTAGTATGTTTATTGTTGTAATGCAGTGATTAGTTTATAAATGGATTAACACTTATAATATTAATAATAACAATGAAAAAAAAAAGTTGGTGGGTATATTATGAAATTTATATAAGTTGTTGGAAATTCAATGAAATATAAAATATAACATTACAATTCTGCAATAATCAATAGTATGTTTTATGTTAGTAGAATTAATACACGTTTACAAGTTTATTTAAATTAGTTTCAAATAAGTTTTTCTGAACCTGAATGTATAATATGTATATTTTTATTTTATGTGATTCAAAAAAAAGGGAAAATATATATTTATGTACCGTACCTGGAATGCAATAAAACGCAATTACATAATTCAATTCAATAAATTTTCGTATTTTTATTTTTTATTACTAACTTATTATTCTTTATCTTATATTTAATCCTAAATAAAGAAGTCTCTGGAACTGCTTAAAAGAGTCTCTGGAACTGCTTAAAGGTTCGACACAGAAGTAAATCTCCGTATGTATACCATATAAAGAACTAAAACACACTTCGTAAATGCAAAATTGAATGCAAAATTGAACTTTATCTCAAACCGGAAAAATCTTTATGTCGAAATTTTGTATTTTATCGTTAAAGAAGTGAAAAAATTTTGACATACAGGATATTAAAATAAGAATTTCAAACTCAGAATGTAAATAATTTAAGGAGATTAATAATTAATTGCTCTCAAAAGCCAAGTTATTATTAAATTGGGAATATTTGGTTTTTAGTTTAAGTAAAAATTTTCAAACGGTCTAAATTTTTTTTCCCAAAACAACAAGTATACCAATACCTTGGGCCATCAACCATTTTCTGAATAGAGTAATACCAAAAAGCAGGTATATAAAGAGGAATCAGTCCCATACAAAAAAACGAATTAAAATAGTGAAACAAAAAATCCATATCACAACCCCATTAGCTTTTCTTTTTTTTTTTTGAGAATTCCACTCTCACAAAAGCTTTTAAAACTTTCAAAATTGTATAGAACTGTTGTTATTTTTGAACTTTTAAAAGCATTTGTGAGAGTGGAATTCTCAAAATGGGGTTGTGATATGGATTTTTTGTTTCACTATTTTTATTCTTTTTTTTTGTATGGGACTGATTCCTCTTTATATACATGCTTTTTGGTAATACGTTTTGATTGCATAGATAAATTTTATCCATGAGTTAGTTCCCGGCTCGAATACATTATATTTATTTATTTATTAGATTAAACTCTATTTGAAGTTAACACAACTTTTTGTAAAATTTTATTCTTGTCATACCTATTTAACACTTTAAAATATTTTCTATAAAATATTTAATGTTGAACTACAAACAGAAAAATAAAAGTTTTAAATATTTTTTTTTTTTTTGCTCGGTTTTGAAATTCGAAAATTTTCAAAATAAAAATTTCACAAAAGTTAAAAATATTATCAAAAGTTTATAATTTTGTTTTTTTTTTGTTCTGCCATTGATTTCAACCTTTTGTAATAAATTTTAAAACTATAATATTGTATTCCCTATATGAAAAAAATAAAATAAAATTAAAATATTTATTTTTTATAGTTGTCTATGGTGTAATTTTTGTACTTTAACATGCAGTATTTTAAGGAAAACTGAAAGACCAAACGACAAAATGGAAAGCAAAGCAACCAGAATTTTTTTTATTTTTCATAATATCTTCTTTTTTTTAATACAAGTATTACATATCTAAGAAATTATAATTTATATACATTATATCGAGGATTGAATTTTTATTTATTCATATGTGAAAATGATGCAAAAACATACAAATTAAAAATAATTTACATCACCAAAGGATAATGATTATAAAATTTACCTAAGTACTACACTACCTACTGTTGGCAGTGTAAAATAAAAAAAATAAATAAAATCGCGTAATTAATGCGCTTATATTTAAGTTGAAAAAATTGCTGAAAATATATGGGTATTCTCAACTCACATTTTATGCCCTAACTTTTTTCTTTTTTTGTGTATGTGTGTGTTATTTTTAATGGCTTCATGGTGCTCTGTATATTTTAACAAAATTAAGAGCAAAAATATCAAAATAAACTATTTAACTTAAATTTTAATTGTTTTATGTTAAATTTTCTTTTTTTTTCTTTTTTTTTTATTTAACTATTATGCTTTTAACTATTGCAGCAATAAATTTTTTATTTTCCTTTTCTTTTTTTTTTACGAGTTTTAAAGTTTGAATTTTACGCGAGAATTTTTATTATTACTGTCTCGTCTGTATATATGTATATTTGTGTATTAAAATTAAGTTTGAACAATAAATTTAAAAAATTAATTTGGACCAAAAATAAAATTGTTTCCTATTTCATTATATTAAGAATTTTTTAATTTATTTTTAAGAATCTCCAAAGTTTTACCAACTCTAGTTAACCTAGATTGACAAGATTTACTATCATCATAAATATTAAAATGACAATAAAAAAAAAAACTACAATATTTAATGAAGAAAAACATGAAATAAGAAATAAATAAAAAAAAATTCTTAACTGCGTTTTGGTTTAATATTTAAGTTTATTTTTATTAAAAAAAAGAAAAAACATAAATATTTCTTTGTAATTTTTCTTCAATTCAGTATTTGAAAGTTATTCTAAATTTAGTGCAATTATTCTAAATTTGTATAAAACAAAATATTCTTGCAGTTTCGATATTTTCACCCCGAATTTATGTTAGTGTGGTGAAGAAATTTCTAAATACTTTTTGAGGATTTATTTGTAGCTTTTAGGCGTCATTTATAAAATCAAATTAATTAGAAATTCTGAAATAACAAAATGCAGAAATATCTATACAATTCTTGAAAACAAAGTATAACTCTCGAAGTTATTTATTAGTATAGTGCAATTCTTATAATAATATTTACACCATTATTCAAATCAATTAAAAAAGTTTAACTAACATGATTTTTTTATTTTCATCAAAGTTGCTATGCTCAGTTAATTTTTAATTTATTTTGGTTTTTGGTAAATTAAATTGGTTGTAAAAAAATCCGAAAATAATTTAATGAAAATTCAATTAAATATAGATTTGATTTAAAAACAGAAATTATAAAACAAACTACCAATTTCTTGTCATTTAGATATATATTTTTCAAATATCGTGAAAACATAATATCTATGGCAATGTAAACATAGGCGAAATGTTGCATTTATTTAATTTTATTTTTTTTAAGGCTTTGATATTTATATGTTATAATGAAATATTGGGAAAGCTAATATTAAGCTTTATGTACAGAGATCATTTTTTATTTTTCATATTTAGTAAGAAATAAAAAGTTACAAAACAGTGAAACAATGGAAACTGCAAACTATTCTTGGATTTCTGATTTGTTCCCTACAGAGATCAGTTTAGCAGTGGTAGCTTGAATTTTTATATCTACAATTTTTGATCTAATTATTGAACAGGGCTCAAAATAGTATTATAATGATCGTTTTTAAAATCTTTAGAGCCTGCTAAGAAAATGATAATTTTTTATTTATTATTTAATTATTTATCAAAGTAAAAGAAAGTCAATTATTAAAAAACTATAATTATCAAAAAATTATAATTATCAATCGATTATATTTAAACAAAATTTCTAAGGTTTATATGATAATAAAACAAAGAATTTTATTAAAACTTTTCATCTAAATTAATCATAAAAAAAAAATTCTTTGAGATGTTAAAGATAAGCAAAATAAACCTCTTAACACTATTTTATTTACATTATTCCAAATATAATTGAAATTAATTTCATATTTTCATCTATTTTAAGGACTAATATAATTTTTATATAAAACTATAATAGTGTAACTAACTATAATATATTAACAAGCTAACAATTTGTTACTATAAATATAAGGTAATATTTCTAATGAAAATCATTTGTACCAGATTGATAGCTAAATATATGTATAGGTATTATGCCTCCTTTTAATGAATTATTAAACAAAAAAAAACAAATCTATTGTTCACTCATCTATACATACTTTTTATTTAATCCCATTTTTTTTTTGGTTTTTTTTTTCGAAATAAAAAAAAAAATTAATCGGAAAACAATAGAATTACTCTTTCATTCAATAAAATGCATGCTTTAATTATTCTGAACAAATGAATTTATTTTTATTTTCCATATTTTTTTTTTTGTTTTGTTTTTCACTTCAAGAAATAAAAGAAAATGAAAATGAAATTGAGTCACGCGAAAAATCGGACAAAACAATAACAGTATGTTATATGAAACGGAAATTGCTTTAACAATACTAAAAATATGAAGGTATATATTTGAAAAGCATATATATATATATATAGCAGCTACCATATATTCGCATTATTTGTGCATGTTTGTAAATTCTATTATAATAATAGAATTATTTGATTAAATTTTATTATTAAATTTATTTTGTATTATTAACTATATGTAAAATATACATTCATTATATAAATTTTATACAAAATGTACAGGTGCCAATAAAAGTGCGTTGTATGCAACAGTAATGCTGCCGGCTCCATAAAACCGTACATTTAAAAATTTCAGTGCAAAAAATAAAAATAAAGCATTTAAATATTTTAGTCGATGGTGTTGCAATTTCAAAGTTGGAATTAGTTGCTGGAACATTACTTTTTTAAATATTCTACAAAGTATAAATATCGAATTTAAATTTGAATGATAATTGAACATATTGTGAAACAAGCATTTAACTTAACATTAAATGATAAACTTTTGAAAGACATTGATTTTTTTGTCACCTTTGGTTAAGAAGCTCTTATTCTCTTTAGTTCCATTTTAAAGTCATAACTAAAGATTAATTGTTTATATTATCTGGATATCATATTCTCCTCGAAAAAATCTCTATCACAATTTTTATTCTCAACAACAATTTATTTATTTATTTAATATTTCATTATTTTACAATTTCATTTATATACTGAGAGTTTTAGACTTAACCTAGCCTTTACAACTAATAATTCAGCTTTTATGTTATATAATTATCATTCTTGTTTATAATATGACATATTTTTAGAAAAATTTAAAAACCTGATATCACAATTTTAATTGTAAAAATATACTCTTTTATAACAAAAAAAAATAAAAACATGAAACTATGATGCTGTTGAATGATGTATACCAGTTTTGTTTTAATAATCGTTATAACGTTCATTTATAGAAAAACTAATTTATGATCGAATTTTTCAAAATTTTAAACATAAACACATCAAGCATAATCACATTAAAAAAACCGAATAAAAATCTATCTTACTATTCGCCAAGAAAAGTGTAAAATTGACATTGAAATATGTATATTTTTCGTTTGCTTCTTTAATGTTTCAATTATGTATTGTCTATTCTATACTATAAGATCGTGAATATAATAGTAATATTAAAATACGTGTTACATACATATTATGTTTAAAAACAAAAAATAAAAAAACCGATTTTTTTTTTATTGACTATAAACGAAATTTATTTTATAAATACCTATATAAAACATATGTATGTAAGGTATTTGCAAAAACTTTATCTCATTTGAAATAGTTATGTTCATGTGTAAAAAATACTTTTACAGAATGTGCTTGTGCAGCGCAGGTGCTATCAAAGAATAAAAATATGTGATATGATAAAAATATGCAATTCAAAAACCTTCATTCGGGTTAATATTTTGGTGAAAAAAAAATGTTCCTAATTTTTTCTCACATTTATGTAATTATATACCTACTTAAATAATAATATCCATATAATGTGTATGTAACTGTAAAAATGTTGGGCTTAATAAATGAATTTTTAATCTGTTGATGGTATTATATTTAAAATGAAACAATAACTAAATTAAAAAATAATATACAAAGTTAATTATTATGGAAATTTAAATATTAATTAATTATATCAAATATTAATTGTGGTTTTATTATTATTTAAAGATATATATTTAATAATATTTCGATAACCCTATTAAGTAAAGCAAAAATCAATTATTTTCTGTCGTAAGTATATGAGTGGTTTTGTGGGAAATATATTTTTAACATAATGTACTACTATTGCGAGAATAAATATTATATGGTGTTTATGTTGTACATAAAAATCAGTATAAATTATATAGGTACTTGTAATTAAATTTTTCTGATATCGCGTCATATACATCAAAAATTAAATAAAAAAATATACAAACAGTACCTCATAAATAAAGTACGGGACCAGTTTTCGATTTTTATTTAAATCATTTTGATTTTAAGTTGCAATCAGGGGCTGCAAAATCGCTTGCCTGGTTCTTCAGATATAAACCTTTTAGTGGCGCAGTATTAAAAATGTAATTTTCAATAGGTGACGTCTGTGACTTTTTTTTAATATATTTTTTTTTTTAAGTTTAAGAGGTATTCAAATATTTTGTTTTGTATATGTTCATCAATTCTCTATTTAATAAATTTTTAAGCAAATACACAAATCATCAACTTTTTTTCTTATATTTCTTTTACGTTTTAAAGGAATTTTGGTAATTTATTGTTATGAGCTTTTAACTTTGGTATATTACAAATGCAAGCAAACTGTTTTGAATGAAATTTTAATCTATACTATACTACTAAAGAAATTATGGTTTCTGAAATTATATATTATTTAAAAACATATATATGTAAAAATAATTATTTATTATTATTTCATTATAATTAAAAGTATAACTTTAAAAAATGATTGTAGAATAAAAATTTTGGATATATCTAACAAATAACGAAGTTAAAAAATTACTTCAGATTTTAAACTTTTTTGTTTTACTTTATAATTATATCACTAAATTTAGTACAATAAGATATTTTACTTATAAATAACTATAGGTATACAATAGCATTAGTTAACCTTATATGTAAGTATAATGAAAAATTAAATTATTATATTCACATTTCATAAGATACAAAGTACTTTTTTCTATAAGAAGGAGATAAACGGATATAATGGCTGGTAAACATATCTAAAAAGGATAAAATTAAAAGTTGTTAAATGTATTATGAGTTTTTAGTTACACAATAAAAGTTACAGAATTTTTAGATTTTAGAAGTTTCTTAACATAATAAAAGCAGAAAGAAACATTGAAAATATTCGCTACAGACATAAGTTTATTTAATAATTAAAATCAGACAGTCGCAGTCGGGGACAAAAGTTTACTGCACTGTTTAAAACTAATATACATATGTATTTCTAATAATCTAATATATTATTTGGTAAAATTGACTAAACATAAGTTGTACGCCACCTGAATCAGATTTGTTGAAAAGTTTGTAATTTGAAAATTAAAGCAATAATAAATAGTCAAAAATGTTGTTAAAGAAAAAATAATAATAAAAAAAATAAAATCCTTAGAAATTTGAATACCATTTGAAAATCTAAAAACAAAACTCAATTTAGTGAATTTAGTTTCACTAAAATAATATTTTTGGCCTTATGTATAGTTAAAAATAATGTAAAAACTAAAGTGGGAAATAATTCAGGTGCTAGAATTTAATATGAAAAAGTTTCTTGAACTATTCCAATTTATTATTTTTACACCCAACAGCATTTTATATTATTTTGCTCCCAGGAAAATGAACGTGGAAACGTAGATTTTGAAAATTTGATAAATTGGTATAATGAATTTTTTTTTCCAACAATTTCTGAAAATGTGTTTGGAAAAACCTTACTGGTGAAAATTTCTATATGAATATTGTTAAAAACCAAACCAGCACAACTATGAGCAAAAAAATTAATTTACTTTAAAATTAAGTTTATTTGAAAAGTACAATTTTTCATAACATTTGTATATGTAATATTTACGATTTTAAGGGTTGATCTTGTTGTGCTATGATGTGTGTTTGGATGAATAACAAAACACAATGATTGCAATAAATATTGAATTTAGATGGATGATTTTTTTTTAAGTACATACTTTCACAACTTTATGATTGAAATTGAAGTACTTTAAATATTAAAAATATTGATTGTATGCTTAATAGTTAGAAAGTTATTTTAAAATAAAAACATTTTATTAAGAATGCCTCACTTGTTAATTGTCTTTCATTTGAATAATAATCAATAGTCTTGCAAAGGGACGAATCATGAGATATATTATATTTTAGGTCTTTATTACTAAATTCTTGTCGTCTAAGTCAATAAAGTGCTCGTCCTGAATTTTAGATATGTTGCACGTTCTTGTGAGCACTCCAAAAAGACCCACTTTGTGTTCTTTATATATTTAATAAAAGAAATTATCCCAAAATTCGTAAATGGAAAGACTTCATATTGCATAGTCATACATGTATTTGATTTTATTAATTTATTTTGAAGGTCTTTAGAAATAAAATCAGTTGCGCTGTTTCGTAATAAATCCAACAATTATTTGTAAGAAAAATATGCATATTTAATTTTTGAAATATACCTAATATGAATTATTGCTAAAAGATGATGGAATTTTTGTCATAATGATGATGGAATTTTTGTCATAATTTAATTCACTTCATTCTAATGTCGTTCATAATTTCAAAAAATGCCAGATACGTTTGTTTGCATAATTAACGACGATACCTACTAACATAACGTTATATTTGTAACTTGTTCTGTATATTTGATTTGCGGTCGGTAATTATCTTTTAGTTTTCAAATAAAAGGATTTGATTTTGTTTATTTTGTATATCTGAATTTTTTAGCTTAATTGATTAATTGTACTGTCTGTTAATGAAAACTAAGATATTCCTGCAAAAAGAATTTATAAAAATATTATTGTATTTTCTGTATATAAGGCTTGAAGAACATTTATTATTTGGAATACAGGAATCAAATGAAATTAATATCAAAAGGTATAATTTTTAGTTCAAAAATTTTGCTTATAGGATTGCGCTTGAACACTTTCGTACATAAACATATACTTACTTTAGATCTCAACCAGTCAAGCGTCTAAATAATTCTCATAAAAATACGAATAACGTTATACAGAATAACCATGGGCCATGGTCAAACAAAATTTAAACTAAAGAATAATTTAACCACACCAAGAATTGATTCGGTGAAGTTTTCCCTAAAATATGGAAATTTTTAAATTTATGAAACAAAACTTATTTATTTTGAACACTTTTTTAATACCAATACTTACATTTAAAATAAGAAATCGATACTAAATTTTTTAAAATGATAACATTACAATTAAATTATTTAATGCGGGCTTCGGCGGGTAAATAAGTGTTCCGAATAAAGTTTTAAATTTTAAAAATTCAATTTTTCAAAATGTTATATATTATAGAGCCTTCAAAAATGATTGCCAAAACCATTTGTTTTAAAATAATTTAAACGAAAACTCGTTAATATTTTAACTTTAATATGGAGCTCTTATAATCGTTTTAAAAAACCTATATAAATATTCAAAGAACTTCATGTTTACGGTTTTATAAACATAGGCAAATTAATTAAAAAATGTAGATGATTTTTTTTTTCTTAACTGAATTATAACCATTTATTCTGTTGCAGTGATGCTTTCAAATTATGTCGTTGATATTCGAAAAAATGTTTTCCTCACCATTATAATCAACTTTTGACAATAAGTGGTAAAATAAATTATTTTTCTATATGTATTTTAGAATATTGTGTGTTCAATAATGGAAAATTGTTGAAAATTTATTGCATTAAAAGCCCATCATAATCTTAAATACAACGGTTCAAATTTATTTCAGTTTCAAGCTTTTAAAATATTAAGTTTATGCTGAAAATATGCAAATTATTACACACTAGTAATAACCAGTACTCGAAATTTTGGAGTAAATAGTCGAAACCCGTCAAAAAACGACACACACTCATTTCATTTATTTATATTTTGTTGTTGCACAAAGTTCATTGGCAAATATTTCAGAAATATTTGTATGTGTGAAAAGACAGTTTTGTTGATTTGTTTTTTTTTTTTAATTTTTAATCCCTGAAAATTGTTTTGTACGAGTTCCAATAGATGTCTTAATTAAAAATTATGAAGCATTTTCTCCTGAAACAACGACTGTTGGCTCTATTTCATGGTGGAATGCACTAAATGTTTATACGAATAGAGGTATATATACTTTTATTTCTAAAAATTCTAAGTAATAAAATATACTCTTATAAAATCTCTCAGGCTTATTTGCATCCTTAAAATGTAAAAAAAAAAACTTTTATTTTAATTTATTTGTGGTACATTATTATTTTTTTATTTTTTTGTTAATTCAATGCTGTGCTGACTTTAATGGCTTCAGTTTTTGCAATAAAAGTCATATTTAAAAAAAAAATTGTTTTTTTATGCATTGAAAACAATTTACTGTGGTAAATTTTTAAGGTAACATATTTAAGTATGATTAGTTTATTGTTTTAAGTTATTAAACATTACACTTTTAACTTTAACAATTTATATATTTTTGTTATAATGTTGTGAGTTGTGAGGCATTAAAATTGAATTGTTTATGTTAAATAACTTTGCAGGTACTTAGTAAAAAAAAAAAATTACTTACGAGTGTGTACTATATTCATCAATGAGAACTTAAGATTTACATATTTTAAATTTAATTTCAACCTATGTGCGAACACTTTTAGTACAAGTACGTAAAATTCATATCTTATTACTTCCCTCCAATTTGTTAAGAACTAAACAAATGCTCTTCTTTAAATTTAATTTCCAAATTTAATCTTTTATTATTATTCCTTGTATAATCATTACAGTATTTACTTACATATTATTATGTAAGACGTAAGAGATAATATTATTCTTAACCTATACAACTAATTAATACATTAAATTATTACGTTTAAGAGACTACACTTAGTGTATATGCATTATCTTTTTTTTCGAGTAAAAAACTTCTAATTCTAAAGTATTTTAAATTTAGAACCTTAAAACTTATTAAGATTTTGTTCTTTTTTTTAGGGTTGGGCCCCTTTTTTTCTAGCTCAATTCAATGGGGATTAAAAGTTTATTTTAAACTTTTTCAGCTTAAAAAATAATTCGATATAATGTTAGACAGAAGTAAAAAATTTAAAAACAATAAAAAACTTAAATTAATAATAAATAAAATTGTACTTAATTTTTTTTAAGATAAACATATTTTTAAAAGCTTTTTGGTAGTATGACAGGTATCTACAATATATCAGAGGAAAAGTAAGTTAATGTAAAAAAAAGCTTTAATATCATGAATAAAAACCATTTCTAACAAGGATATTATAATTTCTGCACAACTGTTATACAAGCAACAAAATCATATCCTACTTTAAAAAGATGATTCAACATTTTCTGTAATTTCACTGTTAACTGCAAAACTTTTTTTTTGTGTAGGTGAAAAATATAATAAAGAATCTTTGTTGGAGTGGCACAAAAATATTTTGAATTACTATATTTATAATGAAATTTGGAAACTGTTTTCATTGGTCTAAAATCAATTCTGTCTAAAAGCTAGCAATGCTAGCTTTATCGTCATTTATGATTATAAACTTTTGTTTAGAAAGTAAATCTGAACTCTAATATTTAAAAATACTCTTATTATTGCAAATTAACCATTTTACTTAAAAATCTAAATTTTAAATTTACTCTATAGTTAGAATAGTTGTAAAATATTAAAAAATAATTATAAAAACTTGTAACCTTGTAAGTATAGAAATCATTTTATATTTAAAAGTAAATAAACTTTCGTTGTTTGCATTTCAAAGTTTTATGCAATCAAAATTGCGAGTACAAGTCTATTTTCACCAGGTATTTGGTAATAATAGTTCATTTTAATATTTTTAGGTAATAATATATTTCATTTTAATATAATTAAATACGTTACAATATAATAATATGTGTTCACTTAATGAGTATTTTGATATTATAATTAGTTCTGGTTGTTGACTATTTGGGGGCATTCCATGTAAAAAAATTAAGAGCTAACCCCACAATAATTTAGAGGTACCCCCTTTTGAGTGATTCACATCTACACAATAAGTTCACTTGGGCGATATAACGATGGTAAAAATTGAAGAAAAAAATTACCAAAGTGTGTGAAATTTATGTTCTAATGTAATGTTTACTGAAATAAACTGAAAAAAAGTAAATAAAAAAACTATTTTTTTTAATTTTAAATTTTGAATGAATTTGAAATTTGATTTTGAATTCGGAAAAAAAAAATAATTTTTTTTTATAAATCTTATAATAGCAACAAACGCTTTCGTTCTGAAGGATATTGTAATTTTTCGTTCATGTATTGTAGCAAAATACAAAAAAGTACTCTACAAACTTTCTATCGCACCCATAGGCAGAAAAAGGGATTCGCGAAAAGTCATTAGTTCGCGTAGCCGAGTATGAATTACCCATGATGAAAAAGCAGAAAAGCATTAAATCATTGGAAAAATTTCTTGGATTGAACATCTAAAAGGTTGAAATATAAATTTAGTGGACCATGACATATCAAAACTTTACGGCCCTTGCCTGCGAAATGAGGATTTGCACAAAAAACCATTGTGACTAAAAGAGGGACGTAATTCATCAATCCATAGTTTTCCCAAAATTCAAAAAATTACCTTTTAAATTAAATTGCCGATTTAGAAGTATACTTACATGTATATATAATTGTCCAATTTAAAAGTTAGATAAACTATTATAATTTACAACTTAAAAACTTAACATAATAACAACATTGTAGTAGCATAATACCTATAATAAATGAAGAGGAGCCCTTTTTCTCACGATTTCGATTTTGTTTTTGTTTCTACAACCGACCTCTACCCATTTACTAACTTTAATCGGAATCAATTTTCAACCTTAATCCATATTAAAAAGAAAACGAACAGACAGGGCTAATTATAAGTTCTGGATAAATTAATAAGTAAACAGAATAATATTGTTCATTAACGATGTTTCTAGTGTTTACTCTCGGCCTTTGAATAAATCAATTTAATTTGAAAATCAACAGACATGTATTACAAAAATTTATAAATTATTTGAATGAACTATTTAATTCTTATCAATAAAGATCAATAAAATAAAACTACAATTTTAACTTCTTATTTTTTTTTATTTATTGATATGTTTATTTATTTTTTAAATATAATATATAATATCTATATTTATATATATCATATATTCTATATATATTACATATATTTTAATAATAATTTCTGTTTATTTTTATGCATTCTCTTAATAATCATTAACATAACTATACTGTTCCCTTTTCGTATAATATTTGCTATCAGTAAATTTAAATATAAGCTACACCAATCTACTTGTAAAATAATTTTTTAGTGTATTCAAAATAAAAAAGAAAATGCCCAGCAATTCACTTATTAGGTTGGTATTCCTGACCCTAAATTTCATATTTCAATCTCAGTAAAACGAAACACAGCCACTCTCTATTTTTCTTGTTTTCTAATTTGCGTTCAGAAATTACATTGGTGGTAGTAAAAACAACGTCAAAAGAAGAAGACTTGGAATTTAGTTATTGGAATTACTGCTGTTCTCTGGAAAATAGAACTTATTTTAATATCAAATAAAAATTTAAATAAATACAAACGAATTTCGGAAAATCTCAATGAATGATTACATAAAAACAATTACAGCAGTTTATTACACCAAAAATTGTATTTCTTTACAATAATTTAAACACAGTGATAAAAGCTTAATTTCTACTAACCAATTGGTTTCCAAACCTTTTAAATGTCATTTTCCTCTATTTCTCGTAAACGGATAATGCTCACACGGAGCGGAGCTTTCAAATAAATCTATTCTCAGCAAAAATATATTTTTTTCAGGTTACTCGAAATTTGTACACGTAAATCGTATAAAAATCTAGATTACTTTAAACCAAAATCTTTAAGTATCGATAACGTAAATGCTGAAACGGTTTTTCTTAGAATTTAAATAAGTATAGTGACGTTTTAAACATTTTAACCGTGAACAAACAGAAAAAGAAGTATTTTATTATTATAAATTCCATTTTAGAACACCACTTTTCTAAATAAATATCTATTTTTTATTTCAACAAACTAATACCATGAATAAATTTTGTGATTTCATATTTTCGTACTCAGTCGACTTAATTTGTCTTACTAGTGAAATAAATTTTTTTTACCTTAATTTAACGATCGATTAGATTTATGAATAAATTTTTAAAAGGATAAATGAAGTGATGTAATCAGGGCCGGTCCAGCTATATGTGCATGATGTGCACTTGCACAGGGCGCCTAACGAATAGGGCGCCAATCGATTTGTAGTGAAGAACATGCAAATGCATTCGAAATTGGCTACTGTGTTACTGTGCACAAAAAAACTCTAACCTGAAAAAAATCAACACAGTATACAATTTTTTTTTTGTATACCATGAGTGCCTAATGTGCAAATAAAAATTCAGCATAGAATAAAATCAACATAATATACAATAAATTATTGCATAATACATAATTTTGTTGGCATTGTAAGTTTTTTTGGGTTGATAGTATATAAAACACTATTATTGCTCTTTATGATAACGATCTTATAAATAAACGATCTTATAAATCTTATAATTACTCTGCCTGTAACAGTAGCTTCCGGTATACGCAGTGTATCAAAATTGAAACTCATCAAAACTTACTTGCGAACGACTATGACACAAGATAGATTGGTGGATTTGTCAACTCTATCGTTAGAAAAGGAATTAGTCGAAGCGTTAGAGTACGATGACATTATTGAAGAGTTTGCAAAATAAATTAAAAGCAAGAAAAGTTCAATTTGTTTAATGTTGCTGTTTATGGAGATTTGATTTGTATAAAGGTGAAAACACAATTGGGGCGACAACGACGGCGACAGCGATAGCGACTGTCAAAAACCATATATTTGTATGAGAATGAAACAATTGAGGCGATTTTTTTATATGAAAAATCGCTGTCGCCGTCGTCGTCGCCCCAATTGTGTTTTCACCTTAAATATGTAAATAATTTTTTGTATAAATTTAATGAACTAAAAAATGTAAATATTTTTTTGGTATATGTATATTTATTTGAGGACTGGGCCTACTGAGGATACTTCGTAAAAAAAAAAACGCGTTAGTTAATCTACCCCAATGGTGACTTCGTTAAAAAAAGCGCGTTAGTTAATCTACCTCAATGGTGACGTGGAAATGACTTATACTATGATGTGGGCGCAATTTTCAAAATCAGCACAGGGCGCCGAATCAGCTTGAACCGAGCCTGGATGTAATCTACATGAATAAGGTTCTCTCATACAGGAATTTCTTACGGACAGGATAAATCCCTACATGTAATTCAAATTTGCGAAAATTTCTACATTTTAAATTAAGGTATATTTTACGAATTTACAATCCAATTGTAAACTGTGTTCTTTGATTAAATAAATGTTTCAATAGTGCATAGCGAATGAAATTCTTATTACATAAGTTATGACGTTATAACCTAACTGTACTTTAGCATACTTGGACTCAGAATGTCGTTGCACCCGCAAATGTAATCTAGTGGCTGAAAAAGCAGTTATTATTATTTTTTAATCGGTTTTCTGCAATTTTTTTGATAACGGTAAGCCCTTGGTTTTTTTTTAAATGTAGAAAATAAAATTCTACTTATTTGAAAACCAAAAATGAAAAAATTTAAGGACTTCGGAGTAAATCGTTTTTATATCGTTTTTTTGTATTTTGCTACTTTTTGGGTTTAGTTGAAAGTATTTTATTTAGTACGCGAAAGACAGACGGACGGACATATATGAAAACATACTTCCAGTCCGTTGTTATTTTAGTTCAGACTTATTGTTTGCCAAATGAAGACATACGTTTTTTAATGTACATGAAGACATACCTTTTGTAAAGCATATTCATATAAAATAAATCCTGTTTTAAACTTGTAAAACAAAAAATTGGAATGTATTTAGATATTGAGTTTCAAAAAAATTTAAACATTATGAAGAATTTAATATTTTTATATTTTTATTTTATTTATGTTTTTTTTTTTTTTTTTCAAAATTCAATATCTAAGTATAAGTGCTGGGGCTTATTGAATATATAAGTTGGATTCACGGTCAGCAAAGGTTGGACCGACTTCAAACATAATAAAAACACACCGTTTTCGAGATATTTGCGAAAAACTAAAAATACTCTGAAATTGTCTCTTTTTAAGAGGACAAATAAATAGTCTCTGTGAAATAAATGCATTTCAATTTCAGCGCAGCACATTAAAATAATTGGCAAGTTATATTCTGACACATTACCTACATCTACACAGTTCATTTGTAACCAAGAATTATTTCTAAAAAACTTTAAATTTACAATCAATAAAGCAATACAGCTAAAAACACAATTTTCATTGATGGCATATTATTTATAAGTTAAATTTAATATTCATATATAAAAATGTTTTTTTATATAATGTATTATGTATATATTATTATATATTTCAAATAAATTCATAATAATTTAATTACGGCAATATTTGTACAAATAATAATAATAATAATACTGTAGTTATAATAATAATAGTTTTTTTCTTGAATGTCGGTACATACATAACATTATATTATGCACATAAGTACGTATACAAGAAGATGTTAAATTTTTTATTTAAACTTTTGCATTAGGAAATTCAACTTGCAATATCCTTATAATTTTAACATTTCTTTAAAAAGCTACTATACATTATTTTTGTTTACATGATTATGCTTTTTTGAATATTCTTATAATAATTATATACTTATATTTATTTATACATATATAATATAATATACCCTTTATTTATATAATATTTCCGTATTTCATAAATTTCTTCTGTATATATAATATAAACAAACAATAATAATAATATTAAAAGCTATAAAAACATAAAGAGAACTGCAAAAATAAACAAACTATAATAAACATTAAATATTAATTTGGATTTGTCAAAGAGTTATTATTACTAAAATTATTGAAATGATAACATTCATAGCTACAAATTCTATTTTTGTCGTTGATGATGGAAACAATCTTATTATTGATTCAAATGAATAATATTGGGATTTTTTACTAAGACTTCTTGTTCCTGAGGAGGCATCATAAAAATTATCATCACTGTCAATACCACGAATTATATCTAAAAATTAAAATAAATGTTAGATTTATAAATTTTTAAGTAAATTGTATTTCACATACAACTTAAGAATTTCAAATCATTGAATTCAATTTCTATATCCTTTTTTAACCTTAAATTATATTGAGCTAAAAAAGTTTTCATTCCAACGACTGAATAATATTACAAAAAGCTTAAAGAATTTTTTGCACTATTTTTTAGTTTAACTGAATTATCCTTACTTTATTGACTTTTTATAGTTAGTTCGAATGTTTAATGCCAATTTTGTTTTTTTTTTAATAAAAATAATAAAATGAAAAACAATGTTAACCTGATAATCATGCAATTTAAAGATAAATAGTATCATTCATAATCACAAAGAGTTTATTGCATCTATAATAAGCTGTTTGCGGCCAAAATATCTAAAGATAACTACTTTCAAAATTTTCAATAACGAAGCGAGAACGTAAAATTCTACCGAAGAGACTTTAATTTAAATCAGAAATAATTATTGTAGTTATAAATTTATAACTTATAACCTTTGTAAACGAACATACTTAAAAAAAAGGAAATATAGGTTACTTATTTTCAATCAAGTCAATCAATTAACCTTTTCTATTTTTGTGGAATGGTATGAAATTACGTTGCTGAATCATGACCTAAAAATTTGGTACTGTAATCTTTTAATAAAAAGCGCAACGCCAAAATATATTAACTTGTCATGTTTCATTCAAAAATATTGTGAAAGGGGAGTTTTTCAATTTGTGTTTAAAAAAAAAGAAATTTTTTATAAAAAGTTATTTTTAAACGAAAACATCCAATGCAAAAGATTTGAATAAAAGAATATATTGTAAAGGAACTTGTTTGCTTTTTATTACATCAGAAAGAAAAACCATTTTATCGAAGAAACTATTAACTGCGTGAAATGTTTTTTAAAAGTTAAAATTTTACTATAAACTTTAAGATGACAGCGGTTGCAGTACTAAATGCAACAAAAATCCTATACATAAACACCATTAACGACATTTAAAATCTTCAAGAAATTATAAGAATTACATCGGTTAGAACCAAGGCAAGCAGCTCCACATACATAGTTAAATGTGTGTGAAGAATTTTCTGTTTTCTGTTTCGAAAAGGAGAGTAGATTTAGAAAAATTTAATTAATATAATACCGCACTAACAAAGTTTATTGTACAAGTCTCTTTGGTACAACTTACAAACTCATAAACTCACATAAGCTATGAAAAATATTCGAAACGCATTGAGTTTAATAGAACCTTTAGTTTCTTATCCTCGTAATTTGTACTTAATATTTATCCAGTATTCTCTATTTTATGGATTCTGCAATAATCGTTATTCAAATTTCTTTCGAAAGTAATAAATTTAGGATTTATTGATTTTTTATTTTTTTTGTATATATATTACTTATATTGGCCTTAAAGTTAAAGATAAATATGCATTTTAGAAATCATAACTCTTATTCAGACGTATAGTGTTGTTTCATTAATCCAAAGCTTATTCGGAAGTATTAAAGAATAAGGAATAACACAAAAAAAAATTATAAGTCAAAAATCGAAAGGGATTTATTCATAAATCAATGGAAATTTTTCATTTTGAGACATAGAGAGCACAATTTGAATAAAATTTAAGGATAAATGCATAAAA
Source organism: Hybos culiciformis (assembly GCA_964007475.1). Taxonomy (NCBI): domain Eukaryota; kingdom Metazoa; phylum Arthropoda; class Insecta; order Diptera; family Hybotidae; genus Hybos; species Hybos culiciformis. The sequence continues at coordinate 124,758,860 of OZ023273.1, forward strand.
ATTCTACAGCTTTATAAGAGTTCAAATTTGTTTTTAATGATTTATTGAAATTTTTGCTTGATAATAATATTATCGTTTATGAAAGAAAAAAAAAATGTGCACAATTTTAATAAACTTTAAGTTAATTTTGAATAGAAAAAATCGTAAGGCAACTACCTATGTAGAATGTTGAAAATTTTCGCTTCATACATACTATACTGAATTGACAATATTGACATATAAAAAATTATATAGATAAAGAGATATTATATTTTTTATAATATTACCTTTCCGTTTTCCTGGATTCTCAATATCTTCTCCATTATCTATACTTTTAGGCTGGTGATATGTTTCTGGAACAGTTTTTTGCCTTTTTTTCCCTAAAATTTGATTGATAGATCAATTTAGTTACAGCAAACACAGTTTGTAGGTGCAATATTTGTAAGAAATATTTTAGCAAAGTAGACGATTAGAATATTTTTATTTATTCATTTATTCATTTTTTTCAGTTTTTACATATATGTAGTTGATACATAGATAAATCATTTAATTTAAATACAAAAATTAGTTAAAATTAAAACAGAATAAATGCAGCAACTTTAAATGTTTCGGTATATACAAAAAGAAAACTTTTCTTCGTTTTTCAACGAAAACTTTTTATATTGTGTTTAATTTCACCTGTGTGCCTTGCCATAATATGTTTTCTTTTAATTTTAAAGATTGTTCAAAATATGAATATCTGTGATCAACAGTCATGGAAAAATAAAGTTTTGACTTTTATGTTGTTTTTATAAAATTATATACATATTTGCTGGCATTAGTTATAGTGTAACTTATTTAAGAAGGATTGGTAGAACCATATGAAGAAAAGTACCTACGAGTATATTTATTTAACGAAAACATGTTCATAAACTTGAATTCGACTAAAAATAATATTAAAAGTATTTAAAACAAATCCGTTTTAATGTTCAAAAATTTATTAATTTTAATAATTTAATAAATTTCAAGGTAATCATAAATAAAAATTTTTCTTTGGTCCATTTGTGTGAAAATTTTCCAAATTAATGTGAAGTTAAATTGCTTAAAATCAAAAAAATTAAAAACATAATAAAAAACAAATTAATCAAATTATCAATTGTATCAATTAAATTTTAAAGCTATTGCCGGATTTAAACATATAGGTACCCATTTATTTTAATAATTTTTAAATTCGCCACTTGAAAGAATAATTTTTTCTCTAGGTAACAAATAAACTCTTTTTTATTATACCTTGATAAAAAAAAAAAAAAAGTTATGAAAAATTAAGATTAAATTTTTTTTTATTTTGTAACATTTTTCCGGATTTAAATTCATTAAATGATATTTTTCATCTGAAGCGTTAAAAAAAATGTTTTTTTTTTAAAAAAAAAGGATTATTTTTCCTATATAAAAATAAAAGTGTACAGCATAGAAAAAAGTATATAAACTAATTTAACAAAAAATAAAATAAAAATTAAGTAAAAGAAAAAGATTTGTCATCATCTGAATCTGAAATTGAAATTTAATTATTACCTTTTGCACGTCCTTCATGTGTATCAACTGAGTTCATTGCATTAGGTGGAATTCCTTTGATAAGATTAAAAAATTTGAATGAGAATAAAAAAGTATTATTATATAAAATAAATGCATTATTAAATTAAATTTAATTTAAAATTTTCAGGAAGACTTTCAACTTTAAGCTTTTTTTTTTCAACTTTGGTGTAGTATTAAATAAATTATAAAAAAAATCCAACCCTAAAATTTTATACAAAAAAAAAAAAAAAAATAAAATATTTAAATTTTTATTTAAATATTTGTGAAAATTTCACAAATCAGTAGATGATATTAAATTCATTTTATTTTTACTAGGGAGTATTTTCAATCTACCCAAAATTTAATTTAAATGTTATTATTAAGTTCAATAAAATTTGTACTTTATATTGTATGTGTATTAGTTATTAATATTAAAATAAAACCAAAATAAAATATAGTTGTGTATTAAATTGACATTTTTTTGTTCACATATTATTTTCATGAAGTCTATCGTAAATAGTCTCAATATTTAATACTAGCGATTAAGACTTAATAGATAAAACATAATATACATTTCATTAAACAAATACTGTAGTATTGACCGTGTATTAGGAGGATGACAGAAAATATTTGAAAAGTAAAGGGTTAGGTACGTACAAAAACAAGATAAACAAAGGAAATAAGTAGTATTTGATATCTACTGATCGTCCACAGTCAAATTTTCATCAAAATCTATTAAAATTAAAAACAAAAATTAAATATTATAAATTTTATATTTCAATTATTTTTTCCCTTGGTTGGTTGGCATCGTAGAGTCGAGGACTAAGAGAACGGAATTTATGTATTGGCATTTGATGATTCAAAATTTATCTGGCCATTAAGTTATAAGCATGGACGAACGGATGGACGAACGGATGCACAAACATTTAATGAAAATATATAGGTAATTATTTTTTTCATTATTGATGAAAAACTGGTTATAGTAGATTATTGTATATGTAAACTAAATTTGTTATTAATTAAGAGTTCTGTATACACAAAAATACATTGACACGAGTCAATACTTATATCACGAGACCGAAGGTCGAGTGATATAAATTGACAAGTGTCAATGTATTTTTGTGTAAATACAGAACGAGTTGTATAACAAATTTTGTTTACATATCCAATATACTGTTTTAATGCGTAGGGGAGAGGTAGTTGCAAAGAGAGAATATTTTTTCTTCTCATTTTTTCTCTTTTTTTTTTTTGTATTTGGCTGTATTGAAATATTGTGAGAGATATTATGTTTGTTTAGGTATTACGTAATATTCAATACGAAACATCTAAATGATTTCATTATTTACGCTGATGCATCTAAATTTTTTCATTATATACGCTGATGCATCTAAATTTTTTCATTATTTACGCAGATGCATCTAAATGATTGCATGTGTATTGACGCATATAATACTCCATTTAGTGATCTAAATTCTATAGCACTAAATACAACATAACGATCCCCAACGCATTAAAACAATTTATTTGTAATAAACAATTTATTTTCCATAGTTACACTACAACTACAGTTAATAATATGATAACAACAATTTTTATTTATAAGATATTTCTATATGTATCCTCTTTGGCAGTTACAGTTCGAATTATCGTTATTTTTTCAGGTACCACAAAAAGAAAGCTCATAAAAAATTTATATAAAAACCAATATAATATTGCCAATCAATAAATTTAAGTTTATTGCTCGTGAAATTTTCATTTTAAAGCATAAAGAGTTCCTTTAACTTCAACCTTCAATGTTGCTTTAAATATTACAATAGGTACACATTATTCAATTAAAAATAAATTTCTTTATGTTTTTTTTTTGAAGAACAAATTTTATTAACCGTATATATTAATTTTTTAAAGTCCTTGGTATAGCAAAACATAACACTAACGGAATTACGTGAGTTGAAAAAGCACAATATTCTTCTTTCTTCAAACAACAAAAATTATTTTTATACCTCATTAAATATAATTTTTTATTATTTCTTTTAATTTTTATTAAAAATCAAAAATTTTCAGCCAACCCTCCTTGTTAAGTATAAACGGAAGTTTTATGCAATTTTTAATGATATTATTCTATTTCACGACTTAACTTTATTATTTATTCGTTTCATTAACCATTTTCACTTTAAAAAAGTAATTAATTTTTTCGATTTGAATTAATGAAAGTTTGTATTGAAAATAATCCAACGAATTTGAATAGAACGAGAGATTGAATCCATCGATTTAAAGTTAGATTAATGGAATATAAATAATTAAAAACTGATATTTTCTTTCAAAGTATATTATCTAGAAATGAAATTCTATAGCAGTTTGCTCAATATTCATTTTTAAACTAATCCATCTGAAAAGAAAATTATGCTAATTTAAAAATTCTAATCTTATGATGTTTGAAACAAAAAGTTTGTATTGATACATGTTACAAAACTGCACCAAATTTTCAGTGAGACTAAATTCATTTTTTCATAGAATATTTTACATATATTTAAAACATGACAAGGACGTGATTTGAAAATAACATTTTTTTTTTTTTAATTAATTCAAATAAAAGTTTATTCGCATATTATTTTTGTAAGTTTTGTATATTATGAATAGTACTTGTAATGAATATAAATTTTTAAAGATCTTTTATAATGTTTATTGTGCTAAAAAGGAATATTCACATTTTATCAAGCACGAAAGAATATAGTTTTGCCACTTAAATCTTTTATGACATATCATTTGTCGAATTTAATACTTTTTATAAGTGCCATCTAGCTAATATAATAAATATAGTTTTTAAAGCGAATTAATAAAAAAAAATTTAAGAAAAATATTTAATAAATTGAGATAAAAATGTGAAAGTGAAATACTATTTTCTTAAATTGCTACACATTTTAAATTTCAAGAAGTAGTTATAAGTACTTTCTGATATTCTAAGTTCTGAAAGTTTATATAAAGAATAGAGGCTCGTCTTTGAAGTACGTAAGAAGAATGAATTATTAAACAAATTATTGTTAGAAATATACATTTTTTCCTTTATTTGATGTTTAGATTGATATTTTCAGAACTTCATCAGAAATGCAACAAAAATTGTCCTTCCGTTCATCGAAATGTTTAATAAAGGATATATGTAATATAAATGTATATTAATTTTGAATGACGTTTTTCTTAAGAATTAATCAATTGGGAATTATATTATGTTCATTGCAGTAAATTTTTTTATTTCACGTTTTTTCTTATTGAAAAATAATAAACTTTCGTTTAATTTTTCAATAAATTGAAATTTTTATAACATTAACCATTCAAAGAATTCTGTACTATTGTAATCTCTGGTTTCATCTTTGGTATTTTTTTTTTTCACAATAAAATACAAAAATGCAAAGTATACATAAATCTTTCTTTTTTTTACAAGAAAAAATACTTTTTCTATTTAAGCAGCACAACAATCTGTCTAATTAAGGCATTTCTCGTTCAAAACTACCTAAACTAACTATTTGTGTATTAATTATAGTAATAAAGAAAAACATCGTAATTACTAGAGTATATTTTTGGCACTGATGAAAGAATGAATTTATATAAATGCAGTAGCATTGTAAGACATTTTAAATCGAATATATGTACTAAAATTAAAACAAAAATTAATTAGGAACTAAATTTTGCTATATCAAGAAGGCTTCGGTTGTTGCATTGTAATATCATGTTTTATACAGCTATAATAAAGTTCAACTAAAAATTGCAAGTTCAACATAAAAATACACACTATATTGGTCTTACTTGAAATACATTTTTCAAATTTAAAAATAAAATACTTTTATAAAATTGATTTGTTTTTAAATCTCGGACTTTTTTATTTATTTTTCCAGAATTTTTAATTAATGAATACTAAATAATAATAAAATAAGGATATTTAATATGATTAAAAGCTTAACTTGAATTCCTGAAATTGATAAGGATGAATTATATCAAATTTAGAACATAAATAAACAGACTTAAAGTTCTGAATTTTTCTCGTTTAATATATTTAATATATTTCACTTTAATTATTCCTCTGAATTTATTAAAAGTAATAATAAATTCTAAAACCAAAATATTTATATAAATTTCGTATTTTTCGTTGCATTTATGTACTTATAACCATATTCATTCATTCCATATTTTCTGGTATAATCACCATGACTTGTTTCGAGGAGCTAATTTTGTTGAATTTGCACTGCTTCCAAAAAACTTTTTAAATTCATTATATTTCTTCATGAGTGAATAATAATACGAAATCATAGTCAATATGGTAATTATTTTTCTATATTCTAATCGCTTAAAAATTAAATCCTAGTCTGATTTTACAAATTTTGGATAATTTTAAAGAAACTCAAATAACAATCTGACAAAGCAGAGAAGTTTTCTGATTTTACAACTTAAACTTGATTAATATTTTGTGTTATTTAAAACTCATATCTATTTACTTACTATATAATTTAATGGTACCATCTGTGTCACCTAATGAATTCTTAGCAACACATCTGTATGAACCGAATTCAGATTGAGTTAGTGGACTGATGTATAATCTCATTGTTACTCTGTAATCACTATCTTCTGTAATGTTGGACATATATCTACCACCTAAAATAAATGAAAGTCCTGTATTAGATAATGAGTACTATACACTTTATTATCCTGAGTCACTGAAAATGACCAAGTTAAAGCTCATAATTGAAATTTGCACACTGCGTATGGCTAATATGAATATCGATTCGATTATAAAAAATGAAAGAAAACGCTTCAATTTTTATTTATGCAACTATTTTTAATTTAAAGTAAAGTAAGAAATTTTTTTATTATAATTTTTTTTTTAATAAAACCTGTGTGCCTTATTATAAATAATTTAGGTAACGTGAAATTTAATAATTTTTTTTTTGTTCGTTTTGGAATTTGTAGTTTAAAAGTGCACAAATTTACACATAATTTAGAATTATCAAAAATATATAGTATTGGACTATACATAGGAACATTATGGACACTTATTTATTTTTTTTATATTAATATAATGTAAAATATAAATAGCACATAAATACCTTGTGAATATACGTAGATTGTCAAAAATCGTATAACATAGTATATATAGCATATAGGGATTCGAAAATCAAAATTAAAAAAAAGTGAAGTAAGTAATTGACTCAAAATAAACAGAACAAAACAAAAAGCCACAAAAGTCTATTAGTTTTTATTTTGAAAATTAAATTTATATAAAATATGTATATCAAATAGAAATGAATTTTTAATTTTTGGGCAAAAAAAAAAATTCCTGAATTAATTAAAACGAAATTTTCGAATTACTTTCTTTTCTATAAGTTATTGAAAATTCAATTAACAATATGAACCGGAAATAACAACCTCATTTCGATAATTTGAAATCATAAATTGTGAAGTCGTAAACATGCGATCCAAATGTGTTTATATTAAAGGATATTTTTGTAAATTTTTTGTTTTTTTTTTTTTCAAGAAAAAAAAAACTCAAAATTAAATTATAAATACTTAATTGTTAAATTTAAATTATAATAATAATGTAAAATATAAGAAGTAAAGGCAAATATCATATACAGGTTACCTTTGTCAGTAATATAATACGTATGCATTTATGTAGTAATAAGTGTCGTTAAGGTAATATACAGTACTGTAATACAGTCTTAAGTATAATGGGTATTTATTTATTTTTTTATATATTTATTTACTTTATATTCAATGAAATGAATTATACGGAATCCTGAATATTCCTATCAGGCCTATTCATATATATATATATATAATATATGAACATTATACATATGTATATATTATTAATATAAACACAAAACAAAAACAAATTTACTACATATTAAACAAAAATTTAATATGTACATACATATGTATATGTATCTACCTACATATATCAAATTTAAAAATCTAACTACCTAATCCTGATGTGTAAATTGTTTTTCCGTGATTTTCTAAAGGGAATTTTGTTAAATGATTTAGGAACATTTTATAAAAAAAATTTTAAAATAAAATATTTAATATATAGAAATGAAGTTCACATGTGTGTAACTATAAATAATATTTCTGACAAAGTTCTGAAAAAAAACCTTCTGTTAAAAAATCACTATACACTTTACAATAGAAATAGAATTCGTGTTATATTATATCATATTATTATATTGATTGTACATAAGACCGTCATAATTATATTTAAATCAAAATTGAGAGTTATAGAAAGCCAATATGCGTCAAAGGAATATTGTTCTTCCATGTTATGGATTTATAATATGAACTAATATTATTTTAAAAATTAACTTATTGGACTTCGTCTGTAAAGTTTTTTAATTTAATTGTATGAAAAACACTGTTGAGAATGTCTTCACTGATTTCTGATTTGTGTTTTGGTTTTTTATATTTTATTACATTATTATTATCCTCAAGATTCATCAGAGAGCCATCATAAAAAAAATTATATTTTTTATTTTGTAAGAAAACAAAATGAAAGACAGAAAAAATAGATATTTTATTCCTTTTTTGCCATAGCCTGGATTCAGATCCTCTTTTAAGTAGCTCCAATTTGCTTAATTCAATTCAAAAAATGTTGTTAAGAATTTTTGCCTAACAAACATACCGTACCTATATATATTTACTACATTTACATATTATAATGTATATGTTGTACATAGATACATTATTAATTTGTGTACTAAAATTTCAACTGATCCACATTAACCATTTGGGAATATAGAAGATACTTTATAAAATAATTTCACATTATTATAATAAATATTTTATATATCATTATTGTTATTAAATTATGGCATGTGATTATCGATTTGGGAATAATATCATTATAACCAAAATATACCTTTGATTTTCAATAATTTTGTTTTATTTAGTGAAAGTTTATAATAATAAAATTTATGATTTGATTTTGTTTTTTATTTTTCTTGTTTTTTTAAACTTTACCTGGTGGAACTATTTCACCGCGTTCTCTTGTCCAATAATTTATTGACTTTGGAAATGCTTCAGATTGGCATTCTAATAAAGTATTTTTATTTTCAACGGCACCAATTAATTGATTTTGTACTGTTATCATAGGTGGAACTGTGAAAAAATTTGTGTTAACTATTGTATATTTAATTTTTAGGTATATTAATAAATAAATAAAACCTAATCAAATTATTGTTTATTATTATTACCTGTATGTACCGTAACCATATTATTTAAACACTCATAAATACTTACAGTGCACTATTAAAATAATCCGTTTGCTAACAGATGGAGGCACTCCGTTTGATGCTATGCATAAATAAGCTCCCATATGTTGTCTTTTAACTCGTGGTATAACTAAATTTGAACCTTCTACGTTAAGTGCTTTATATATTTTTATTATTATTTGAATAACCATAATATTTGCATCGAATCCACAAATTATGTTATGCAATAAACAGTGAACATAAGTTTATTTCCATTGGAGAATAATAATAAAATGAGATCCATATGCGGAATATGTGAAAATAAAATTTAAAGAAATTTAAACAAAGATAGTTATATATTTATGTATATTATATATAATGGTTATGGTTATAAAAATTTCACTAACTTTAAAATCTTTTTACCAAAAAATTTTCACCAATTTTCACCATGCTTGTTGTTATTTTTATAAATTTCTATCTATGCAGTTCGTTATATAATAATATCATTAAACAATTATGTAAATGAGTTCAACATTCAACAGGATAGTAAAAACATCAAGAAAATTTTAAAAATTACTTATTTATACCACCATCCGTATATATCAATTTGTTTATGATTTAAAAATATAGCTTGTAATTTAGGTTAAAAAAATATCTTTATAGTGTATTTTTTGCGTAATAAATTTAACAAAAAATGCATCGAGTTAAAAAAAATATTGCATGATTTCTTTTTTGGATATTTTTCTAAATTTATTTTTAGCCATTTGATTCACTTATTTGGTTTAATCTAATCTATTATAGCATACCTGAAATGTATAGTACTGTTTATTTTTAAAATCGAGAGCATGATATACCTTACGAATTTTATCCCTTCTAATTCCTTTTGAAAACATCAAAAATTTTGGATATTATAAAAAAGGTATCTTATTTCATAATACACATTGTAAACTTGCTGAAATTATTTTAATTAATCTTATTTTCATCGATTTCAATTGAGTACATATAATTTGCGTAGGAAATTAATTCTGCCAATTTAACTTTTTTTTTTTGATTATTGATTTGTTTATAGAGACCAGGTCATAATATCTGTACAACAAAATACAGTTTTGAGACAAAACACTGTATGTATACAATAAACAAATACCTATGAATGGAATACTGTCTGAACGGAATAATGTATGAATAAAAACTGTATGAGGAAAATTTGTATGTGGAAATATGTGGATGAAATATTGTTGTGTATGAATAAGGGACGAATAACAAATAAAATAAATGTTTAAATTTGTTTAATGAGAAGTTATTGATAATTTTTTTTTTTTTTTTGCTTAAACCAATTGACTGAAATTGCAATAAATCTACTCATATGAACATAATGTGACTATTTCGACGCTAATTGCAAGAAAATGTTCAAAATTGTTTTATGAATACGAAATATTTGCTTCATAAACTTAATAAATTGAGAAATAGTTCAATTCAAAAAAAAAAATTAATAAATAATAAAAAAATTGAACCAAATAAGTTTTGTTAAAACGAAATCTGATAAGCAAGTAATTTTTAACTATTTATTTTTCTAACCTCAATATTTCATATTCAGATAATTTTATTTTCTTGATATTTTTAGTTTAACCTTAATTGGAAAAGTATTTTCAATATGAAAAATAATTTGTATTTTTTAAACTGAAATCGTGAAATTATACTTAAACATAATATAATATAAATAATTTCTTATGAAAATCGTTTGTTATAATATTATTATATCTATTTTTTATTCTATGTATCACAGAGTTGAGCGCAACAATTCACATCAATTTATACCTTGTGAATAAAATACTGTGCTTTCGATAATTATCTTAATTAAAATTTTATATCGCTTAGAACTTGATTCAGACCTCAATTTTCAATATCAAAAATAATTTAAATTTTTCTTTTTTTAATATTATAATTTTTTTATATCATATTTTCATCATTTTCATTTTATTACATCGAATTTAAATAGTTGTGTGGGATATTACGTAAAAGTAAAACAAAATGTTTTCCAAGTTTCAATATCAAATTGCATTTGGTTATTATTATTTTTTGGTGGTAATAAAATAACATGCAAAAATGACATTGGCAGTGTATAATCAATATACCTACTATACATAATTACAAACGTATGTTATTTTTATTCATAGTAGAACAGAAAATATCCTATACCGTATTCTCGTCAACAATACAATAACGAAATGAATTTTTATTTTTATTTTTTTTTTAGATACCTATGATGGTTAGGTGTTAAAATTGATTGTATATCAAAATTTTTACCAAGTGGAACGAATATAGTGGAAATATGCTTTAATATTTTGAATAAATGTAGGAGTTAGTATAATGTACACTACTATTTTATATTATCAAGAGAAAATAAATATATCTATAAATAATAATAAAAAAGAAATGAATTATTAATTGAAATGATGGAATTTTGCGGAAATTTTTTTGTTATAACATCATATAGTATAACCATCTTAAACCTAACAAAAATATTAGCTTTATAATAAAATACTATACTAAATAGTGAAATTGATCAGAAAATAATTGTAAAATATGTATCTCAATGCATAAATGTATATATGTATGCTAACTGTTCTATCCCTTAAGGAAGCTTATTTTATTAGCAAAATTATTTAACAAAATACATGATGTGTACATAACTAATACAGATCCTCCAGCGTAAACATATTTATTTTCGTTGACTGAAGTTTTATTTTTTTTTTTTTTTTTTTATTATTATTAGTTCAACGAAATATTTGTAAGTGATCAATAAATTCTTCAGAAGAGGTTAGGTATAAATTGCCAATATTTAAAGATATACCTAGATCCACAAAAATTATCCACAAAATATACATTTCGTATATTCCGATAATTATTGTTTTTAACCTTGTCTGTGAATGAAGAACGAAATTTAAAATTTTAACTGCTTTTTTGTTATGAAAAAGCGGAAAATTTTCTATACTAGAAGAAAATATTTATTTTCTTTATGTTTTCATGGACAAATTTTAATGGTTACCGAAGTAAAAATGATTTGTATAGTGCAAAAAAAAAAGTTTCTAAACTATGCTACAAATTTTCAGAAAAGTAACATAAAATGGTGCAATATGGTTAGCATTATGCAGGAATAATAAAAGTATAAAATTAGAGTAAAAAATTGAAGCAACCAGGAATTGTAATAATACAAAAATCAAAACAAAAAGTTTTAATTCAACTAAAATTAAATATTTCACTTCACTTACTACTTTTTCCCTTTGGGAATTGAGTAAGTTGAAATTTTTTACCGTTCATAGGGGTAAATTTTAACGCAGACTACGATTTTTGTAGGAATTTGTAGGCCCTTATAGATATACGAAAACGGATTTATGCAAACTATTTTACTATTCGTAAACTGATTCAATACTTGTCGTATGTTAAGGAATTCTTCTTTAACATACGACAAGTATTGATTCAGTTGACGTATTGTTACCACGTCCAAAATCAAATCAAACTTGCTTTAATTGTGAAACTTATGACGGAAGGATGATATTATACTGACTTAAAAATAAAATTCATTTGCGTTGTATATTTTAATTTATTTTATTTTATTTACATTTTATGTCAATTTCTAGCAGAAAAATTTTTAAACATACTTAAGTATAATAATTTTTAATTATTTCGTTATAATTATTTTTCATGTTATTTTCCGAAAGAAAAACAAATAAAAATATTTCCAGATTTATATTCTGCTAAATTTTATTTTACTTAAAAAAATTTTGTTTTCTTTATGTTGTATTTTCATATTTTTATTTCCTGCTTGTCTTCTGCAATCAATAACATAATTTTCATTGTTATTATTAACTTCATATAAATTCGTACATAGAATTTTTTTTGGCTTAGATGATCTAAATTTTAATTTTTTGACAAGAAAATTCAAACTACATTAGAAAACATTGCATTATATAAATTTTGAATCACAGCTCTGTGGCGCAATGGTAAAACGCCTGCATTCAAGGTATTGCTTCAATTCTTCATCGATGGAAACACGGACTCCAAGAAACACGGACACTATCAAAAATAGTGCGGAGAACAGAGATACAAAAATTAGGGTATTTCTTATCTGGCAGAAATAATAAATATACTAACAATTTTAAAAGGCTTCTAGCCGTCTGAGTATTTATATAAACAAGATATTAAAACTTTTCTGAGTTCATACTATTCTGGTTTAAATTCGATAAAAGAAAATATTTGCTCTGAATTGAAAACGCAGAGTCTATAGGAGTTTAGGGAATTTTTTATAGTAGAATTTAAAATTAAATTTAAAAATACTTATAACTTTTTTGCACAATATTTTCATTGCATCCTTTTTCATGGAAATGAAAAATACATATAACCATAAAATATATTATAATAAAACAGAATTTTATATATTTTTAAAAACATAAAATTGTTCACTAACCAAAATCACCATTTGGAAGCTCAATCGGCTCACCACCTTCTCGTCGCCACGTAATTGTTGGCTCAGGAGATCCGGTTGCAGCACATTTTATCGTTACATTACTTCCTTCTCTCACCACCATATCTGTACTAGTAGGATAATCTAGGATATCCGGCGGTACTAAGGTAGACAAAAAATAAATAAAAAAATAGAAGGAAAAACATTTTTAACAAAAAAAATTTTTTTTTATTTTTATTTTTTTTATGAAAATATTAAACTTTATGGAATTTCTATTCAACTTTATCAGTACTATGAAAAGGATTTTATTATATATTTATATATACATATATATTTTTAAAATTTAGGTGATTAATTTATATTTATATAAAAAAAAATGGTTTTTAGTCTAAGAATTTTTGTAAAGAATTTTGTATTTGACACCATAAATAAATTTTAACACATAAGAATTATGCTTCATACATTCATATGTACTACATGGTTAACAAAAAAAAATAAAACAAAAAATATGGGAACAGAATATGGGACTTTGTTGTATGAAATTAAAAATCGAATTTTATTTAGGCACTAAAATATTAGATGCATGTTAATTGTTCAACCGCAGAAAAGCATATGTTAAGCATTATTTAAAAAAAAAAACTTGAACAAAAAAAACGAAATCATTGACATTTTTTTTTGTTTTTAACTAGGTAGATTATGTATTGAGCTATAGAGGAAATTTTGTTCATATTGAATTAAGTTTTGATATTACATAATATATAAAAAAATCAAGAAAATAATTGCTAATTAAATCATATTTTTAAATGAATATGTTTAAGATGTACATATTCAGAAATTAAGGAACGCTGAACAGTCAATTTGGATCAAAATGAAAATATAATATAATTTATAAAAATTTATATGTAAAAATTAATTATTATATTAGAAAGTTATTTTCGAAAAAAATAATTATTTATTTCGTTAAATTAATGCGCTGCCGTGATGAATCAAAAATGAATACTTCAATCAATAAGTACAAAATTTCGTGCAATAAGTTTTAGATAACAAAATATAAATATTGAAAAAATAGCGCAAATACGTTGAGCCAAAAAAATTGTACGTATTTACTAGAAAAAGTATTTTATTTATGCCGACGGACATTACAACCATCAGCCAAATTCATGTGCTAGCATTATTTTATCTTATTAATATGAAAATAGCAAATAATATTTTTATAATAATCCATAGAGTTAATAATTTTGAATACTTGAATGATAGATATTATATGATGGAAATAAATAAAACATTACATTATAAACTATAGAAAACATACACACTTTTTTTTATACTTATATATAATTATATCCACGATTATTATGATATGAAATATGAGTTTTAACTTCTTTTTTTGCGAGTTTGAAGATTCGTTGCTGATATGTGTTATGTATATATTAACATTAATATCTAATTAAAAAAACACAAACCTGGAAAATCTAATCAACATAACACAGGATTTTTATTCAGCTTAAAAGTATTTCTAGATTTTAAGCTGAATTTTTATTAATTTTAAAAAGATTTATGTATGTAAATATTTTAAAAAATAGCCGTGACCATCGATTTCGAGAATGTTTTTAGTGTGCTCTCCTACATTTATTGAACATTTTTTTTGAAAAATTAAAAATGTAAAACAGAATAAAAAATTAAATTAAGTCATTTAACCTGAATATAGAGTTCGCTCTAAAATAAAAGTAAATTTTTAGTTGTAAGTTCCAAATCGTATAATATATTTGAAATATTTTATTATCAACATCATAAGCCAAATTCGGTTAATCGTTTTTAATTTTTTACATCAAATATAGGTCACATACATATTATGCAATTAATATATTAATCGATTGTTTTTATATATTAAAATCAGCATCTACCATTAAGTTTTAAAACTTTTAATTTCCCATTTGAATTTTTTTTTGGTGATTAAAAGTATTTTCATCATAATTATATGGATTTCCATTAAGTTTTCTAGAAAACCAAAAAAATAAAAATAACACTTTGAAGACAAAAGCAATTTATTTTTTCATGAATTGTAACCTTAATTTCATAAAAATATAATAATATTATCCCTCGAATAATAAAACCAGAAGTAAATCTAAAATTGCATGCAATTTCGAATTACTTTTTTTTTTTAAGTAAATTTCTGAAAATATTTTATATTATTATGCCAAAGTTTTAGTGTATTTTAATGTTCCATTTCAGTGTTAAAATTAAGTTTCACCACAATACTTTTTTTTTTCGTTTTTATATATTTAAACATTTTTTTTACTTAACATAGGTATGTACGAATATATATATTTATAAAATAAAAAAATAAAATAAAATTTATTCTTTATTTATTAAAAACTAAAATAAGGCTATCAACCCTTAACCCCTAATAGCAATTGCATGCAATATTGATAAAAAAAAAACAACAAAATGTATATAATATTATGTTCGTACCCTTATCGTTTTATATTATTATAATGTTGAAACTATATAACCGGAAAAAATTATTATTATTTCTTTAAATGGAATTGGCAAAGTTACATGTAAAAAATTTTTCGTGGTTTTACAACCAGTAAACAAAAGTGAAACCTATCTCTTTCACGATTTTTGCCATTAGAACGATTTTAGAACTTCAAGTGTCAGAATTTTGATTTTCTTAAATTATTTAAAAACAAACGCATTGCATACCCAACCTTATACGAATAAACTTCAATACGTCAAATAAAAAATTTAAAATTATAATATTACGTCATATTTTTTTTAAATTTATTTTAACAAAATTTCGTGTTTTAATCTTAGTATCAAGTATATGGTTCAGTTTTTTGTCAGAACAATATATCATTAAAAGAAAGGTAGGTTTGATGTTCTTGTAAGCGAAAAATAACAATAATCGAAATTGCCAGTCTTCACTTAATTTAAAACTGAACCTTGCAAAGCTATGATTACTTTGCTAATATGTATGACCGAATGAAATACTTAATTTTTCAATTACTCTTAAAAAAAAAGTTTTACTTTTTAGTCAAAAAATAATATACTTTTTTTTTAAGTTTTATTTTTCACTCAAAAAAAGAACACTTAAAAAAAGAGTATTATTTTTTAATAATTTTCCAAATACTCTTTTTGTAAGTAGTTTTTTTTTTTGAGTAAAAAATAAAACTCTTTTTTTAAGTACTCTTTTTCAAAGTAAAAAATAGAACTCTTTTTAGTAAATTTTATTTTTTGGATTTTGTCCAAAAAATAAGAAATTTTTTGCTTATTGAGTATTTAAAAAAAAATTAAAAAAAAAAGAGTATTTCAAAGTTTTTTTAAAAAATATACTCAATTTAAGAGTATTTGAAAAATATTAAAAAAATAAAACTTGAGTACTAAGTATTTAAAATTTTTCAAATACTTTTTACTCAAAAATTAAGTTTTTATTTTTTTAAATATTTTAGTTACTCAAAAATTAATTTTTAAGTATTTGTTTTTTTATTTTTACTCTTTACTTTGAGTAGAAGTTTTATGAAAATAGAAAAAAGTCTTACTTTCGCCGCAAATCCCACTGACCGACCACCAGTTCGCCCGCCCGCCACTCCGCATTCCCCTATTTGGATAAGGGATACCCCCCTCTACGCCCTACACAAAAATGGGGCCAATCAGGTCGGTAAATGTAATGTAATTTCAAAATTACGGGTTTTTAAACTCACATTCACCGGACTTCGCACATTCGCCGTAACATATATATAAATACGTTGGACTCTAAATTCTGGACTCTAAGTCTGTATCGTAAAAATCTGTGCAAAATGCCGTATGGACAAAATTCAATGTTCGTATTTTTTTCATATTGATCTTATATTAAGCTTTATATACTCTTATTCCAAGCTTTGAAAGTCCAAAGGCACTCCAAAAAGTTTATAAAAGGTTAAAAAAAAAATTTCCAAAAACAAAACCAGTTAATTATTATTTTAAATTTTAAATGTTTGAATAAAAATATGAAGATATTTGTTAAAGTCTATTTTTCAAATCGTCTGCTCCAAAAATTAAAAGAAAAAACTTTTTTTTTATTATTATATGTTTTTAAAAAACAATAAAAAAAGACGAATTATTTCAAAAATACTGCATTAGAAAATCTCATTTTTCCTTTTTATTTTTCAAGAACTGGTAAATTAGGTTTTCTTCTGCTTAATAACAGCACAAATGCACGCAAGAAAGTTTCTAGACAAAAAAATTCTGGTTTTTTTCTTTTTTTTTTTACCAATTTTTATTATTTTATTTATTTAATTTCTTTTACCCTTAAAAAAATATTTGCTGATTGTAATTTTGCTTACCACTTCAACATTTTTCAAATCAAAGAAAATAAAAAATTAAATAGATATGAGCACGGGTTCAAACAATTTTCATTATTTTCTTTTTTGGGATAACTTTTTTTTTTCTGCTCAATTTTCCATTGATGATAACGAAGGCAGATAAATAAAACGGAATGAGAAAAACAAACAAGTCTTAGATTTATAAATTCATACACTAGACATAAGGACGTCATATTAATGAGAATGTCCCCCATTCGGAAGTGCAGCCCAAAACAAAAAGTTGTTTTGAATTCTCTCTTAAAGGATAATCTTTAAACTTAATTAAAGCTACATTTTTATATGTAGGTAACTCGTAATTTGATATAGTTTTTACAAAAAGATATATTTCACTACTTTAACCATGTTATAAACGAGCAAAGTTCACGAAATTTGGATAACTTCAAATTTTCATTTTGATTATAATATAATTTCTTATTAATTTATTCGTTATTTTAAAGAACTAACAATTTTTTAAGTTATTAAGACAAATAATAATTTCATTCGAAATATTAAAAATCTGCAAAAAAAAAATTACTTTCTTTCTCAGAAGTTTAAAAAGTAGAAACCCCATGTTGTTTTAACATTATTCGAAAATGTTATAAATTTATGTATATATTTCATTTTTATTATTATGATTATTTGGATATTTATTTGATAATAATTGTAATGAGCAAAGAAAGAAATAAAAAAAGTGAGCAACAATTTCAATTTGGTTACGAGAGGGAACACAAAAAAAAAAATTCAAATAAAAAAAAAACCAAAAAACGTTAACGACAAAAATAACATATAAAATATAATGAAGTTACATATAATGAGCTGGTTTTGCACAATTATTAATGCAGTAATTTTGGTACCTGTAAAAATATGTTTTTCATTAATTAAGTGTAGAAGTTTAAGTTTTTAACGACAATAATATTATGTACCCACCCAAATTAGATTTAATAATTATTATATTATTTAACTCAATTTTAATATTTAAGCAATTTCATCGGATACATATATAGCAGTTTTGCATTAATTTTATATACACAAATTCACACGTACAGTAAATGTAAGTAAATTCATGAATTTAACATTAATTGATTGTAGTGACAATATTCACTACTTGTCAAAATAAAATTAAACATTTATAGCTATAAAATGCACTACAGCGCTTACTTTAACCATGTATGTTTAGTCATAACATTTATTGGTGATTATACATAATTTGCATTATTTGCAGAGCATAGGAAAATTATTAATTTCTTAGTATCAAAAACTAAATATTCATTATTAGTTTGATAAAACTTTTTTTTAAATTATTCATAATTTTTTACACATTGGTTTTTAGTGACATAACTACGTACTGCTAGAATCAACATTTTTCATAATGAAACTATTGTTTCGATCAAAATTATAATTGTAAATTTTTTCAGTGATAGAGCTGTCACAAAATTATTATACATTGCAATCACCGAACTTAAAAACAAGTTCTTCCTTTCTAACTCCCAAGAAATAAAAAAGAGATGAATCAATCTTATTTTTCGACAGTATATAGAAAACCTCTCTTCACATGTAATGTACGTACAATGTATATACTACATACATACATATTATTTTAATTTCAATAAACTTACATAATTTCTGAATAACCCCCTCTAGGAACAGAATTAATCGTTATAATTTTCTTTTAAAGTAATAAAGAAAAAAAATAAATAATCATACAAATAATTTTATGTTTTTATATTGTTATTTGTTAGCTTGATGAAAATAATAAACAAAAATAATAAAATTTAATTATATTTAATGCTGAAAAATTTTACAGAAAATTATAATCAAAAATTAAATTCTGTTTAAGTAAATTTATTTTTAAAATTATATAAATTGAATTGAAAGTATCATTTTTTAACTGAAGAAAAAGTAAATAAGTATTTATATTAGTAGACATTATAGTAGGTATAAAAAACACACATCAAGTATATAAGTATATATTTTATTTTCAGTTTGAACTAAAAATTACTTAAACTTAGCGTGAGAGAAAATGTATAAAATATAATATAATTAATTATTATATTATTTTCAATTTGATTTTAGTTTTAATATTTTCTTAAAAAAATTAAAAAAAATTATAAGAATTCGTTTGAGACATAATTAAATCAAATTATATTATAAATTCTTTCGTTGGAAACAATTAAACATTTCATTATTCAAAATTTCTGTTTTCATGCAAAATCTAAAATATTAAGTGGTAAATGATTTATTTCACACTTTACAAGTTTGAAATAAAAAAATAAATAAAAATAAAATAAAACAAAAAATAAAAATTATTCGCTATGTGAAAATTAATTATTGAATATAACGAATTTTCTGTTAATTATTATAAAACAAAAAAAATTGTTCGTGCAATTCAAAATACCTAATAAAAAAGTTCTAACTAAAATTTTATTTCTTTTTCAGGTCAAAAAACTCATATTCATCATAATAACTACAGTCAGGCATTATTTCGTCAATTCAGAATTATATTATTCCATGTGAAAAGAAACAGTACTCTCAAGTAATCTTGAAACTTTATCTAAAACAATACTGATAAGGTTAATTATAATTAGATGAAATAAATATGAAACATTCTTTTTAGGGAAACATACAGGTTAATGTCATTTGAAGTTTCTCAAGTTTAGCATAAAATCTTTATCTATCAAATGTTTGTATAAATCATACTTACCAACAACATCGAGATAGCCCATTTGACTTTTCATCGGATCGGTATTTATTTGACACATGTACCAACCCTTATCTGATTCTTTAATATCCTTTATTTTAAGCTGCCATGTTTTATGCTCTGAATATGTGATTCCCACTCGATGATTTTTAGTGATAACATGATTTTGTATCGTTAATATTGTTTGTGTATCAACTCGTAACCAAGCTACCTGAAAAAGTCATGTACAATAATACATAAATTTTTTGTAATAAATAATAATGAGAGATACCGTATAGGTACTTTTAGAATTTTTTTTATTTAAATTTTACACTAATGCAGTTTCACATTAAAATAATAATTAATTTTAATCGTTAAAACATAAACGTTATACAATTATTATTTTCTAGTCTAGATTCTAGAAGCTGTTTTTATAAATGAATATTTCAAAACATTATAGCTTTAGTATAATAATTTAACTTGTTATACGCTAGGAATCTATGAATTCGAAGTTCTCTTAAAAATATATTGAAATAATAATATTTTTATTTCATATTATAATTATTGATTCATATTTGAATAATATCAACGGTGTAATCTTTCTACTCGATTTTGTAAAAAAAATAAAAAATCTTTTCTTAAATTTTTATAATAACCAGAATTCAATCAATTAAAATCAAGTCCCTGTAATAATAATTAAATTTTCGAATTAAAGATTACAAATACATATTTTTTTATATGCAATATAATAAAACATTCAATTATTTTTGTAAAAAAAAAAAAAAAAAAAATACCGTATAATCTTTATTACTGGATTGCTTTAGTTAATAATTTCAAGTTTATTTTAACTTATTTAAATAAACGCCACGTTAATAATTACTCTACTAAATTGTACAATACATATAGTATTTCTACTTTCTATCTATATGTACTATACTTCTCTATACTATAATAGTATAAATTCATTCATAATAAAAACCTTTGTAATTATTTATACAAACAATTTTTTTTTTTTTTTAATTCTATAAAGTGCGTGTATAATTTTTGTATTTACCATACATCAATTTACATAATTCGATAATTAGTATCAAAATATGTCTAGGCTCATAGCCAAAATTTAATCAATGGGATTAAACATTCCACCAAAAAAAAAATTAACATCCGCAAGTAATTTCTATCAAAATCAAAATATCTAATTTAAAATATCGAATATTTTTTTATTTAGATTTCCTATTTTTCATATATTCATCTTTTGGTTATATGTTATAATTTTAGATAATAGAAATGGTTTTAATAGCCTTAATATTTATCTTTAGAATATAATTGTTATGTTGATGCATCACTGCTTTGTATACTTGAAAACATACATAATTATGTTTTCTTATACATATTTATTTATTGAAATTTAATTCATTGGGATGATATTCATGAGAAGCCTGTACACTTATAGCTACATCTGCGTAAAAAATTAATGCACAAAATTTAATTTGTATTTTTTACTATTTTTATAGATTTTATACTGCAACTACAACAGGCGTAAATAGATAGTTGCCTTGGTTGCTTTTTGTTTTGTACTACATGTTAGATCATTTATTTTTACGTTTATAATAAATCAAAATAATATCTTTCTTGTACGTAATATCTAATTAATTCTAAATTTAAAATGATCCTAATTGTAATCA
Source organism: Hybos culiciformis (assembly GCA_964007475.1). Classification (NCBI taxonomy): domain Eukaryota; kingdom Metazoa; phylum Arthropoda; class Insecta; order Diptera; family Hybotidae; genus Hybos; species Hybos culiciformis. Next base: position 124,780,786 of record OZ023273.1, read on the forward strand.
TCTATATTCAAATTTATTTTCATGTTTCCCAGAAAATCAACACATTAAATGTATTGGAAACATATAATTGATATTATGCTTAGAACAAAAAAAAATATAAATTTCAGTGAATTTGTCTGATTTAATCAATATATCGTTGGTTTAAAGACAGGAACCACTAAGTCACTAATTAATTTAGAAATTTTTGTTTCACACATGGATCTGAACGACAGCTGTTATTTTTCATATTAAAAAAGAATTATCGCTCTGTGTATACTATATTTCTCTATGGTTTAACACAATTTTTGTTGAATAACCCGAACCCTACTAAATTGAATCAGACGTACCTAATTAGCATTCTTTTTTTTTATTTTATTTATAATTTAACACGTATACATAAATTATAAATTGCATAGGAAAATTAATTTTTTTTTTATTTTTGCAATCATTAACTTAATTTCAAAATACATATATATTTTTTAAATTTATGCAACAACAGGAAAATCAATGTAATAATTATTTTTTAATGAATTGTATATGAACCTAATGGTGATCGAGTTGACATTATTAAAATAATGGACAAATTTGAAAAAAAAAAAAATTGTGAATTTTTTTTAAATATTAATTGTTAATAATAAAACATCATAGGTATTAATGCTAATTGTATAATATAATTATACATTAATACAAGTACATTTAATTGTGATGTCAAATAATTTTATGAGCTACTATAATAAATTTAAAATTGTAGGTAATTTATGTATATTAAAATTAGGTAATATATTTATTCTATGTATATTAGCACAAGTGTTCATTAACTAGACTAATTTTAATGACGTTAAGTAGTACTTAAAATAAAAATTATGTCCCAAAACAAAACGATATATCATGTACTAAAAACTTATTACTTATTAGTATCTATTAGTTCTTGAAGTTGATATGTTTAGATAAATATTATATTCCAAAACAAAAAACATTTGTAAAAGCTAAAATATTGCTTCGGTTGTTTACCTTATATGATCCTAAATCTTGTACAACACATGTTAGTAAGGCTTCTCTTCCCACCGGGACAGTAACATTTGATATTGGAAAACTAAATTTTGGATCAGCTGAAAAAAAGGAAAATAAATTTATTATATGTTATTATATATTTATTCAATTAAATTTAATTTATATAAATGTCCAAAAGTTCCTAAAACGACATGGACATTCTATTCACTTAAAAAAATTTTAAATAAAATTTTTGGGCTAATTTTGTGGTAACGGAAAAATTTACTAAATAATCGTTTTTAACCAAAATATTTACCGAAATTTTTCTAAATATATTTAGAAATTTTTAAATTATTTTTTTGTACGATATATTATATAATACAATTTGGACAAAAAAAAACTAACAAGTTTTCACAAAACGACACGAAAATAGGGCTTCTCATTTCCCGCAATTTTCAAATCCCGGGATCCCGGGACAAAATTTTTCATATTCCCGGGATCCCGGAATTTTTTTATAAGCACAAAAAAAAAATAAAATTATCTCATAAAATATTGGGGTGTTACCCGAATCGCCGAAAGACATTTCGCAAAAAGACATTTTGCCTAATTCCATTTGTCAAAAAAGACACTTCGCAAAAGAACCATTTCGCAAAACGGATAGTTAACAAACGTTCGCTTTAGCCTAATGGGACAGTTAACAACTTTCCAGTTAGCATAAGGACATTTCGCAACTACTACTTTTGGCAAAATATACATTTCGCAACTACCCTTTTTGGCGTAATTCACATGTGAATTACGCCAAAAAGGGTAGTTGCGAAATGTATATTTAGCATGCACTAAAATATGTTGCATTATCATAAATGCATATTATTAAATTAAACAATTCCAATTATATGCATTTTAATTTTAAGAAATTTTATTGAATTTTTAATATCTTTTTTTTTAATATAGTTAATACAAATCCAGTTTGTAAATATAAGAAATAATATTAAAAAATGAATACTTAATATATATTTTTTTTAATATTCAATACGTACATAACCAGTATGTACATATTAGAAAATTAATATTTTTATTTAAAAAAGTTATTTTAATTTTAAATTATCGGCAATCAAAAATAATAGTTTGAGTTCCCTATAATCGTCTTTTCTTTTCAAAAAATTTTCAATTTTTTTATCTTTTAAGTAATATTTTGTTTTTTTACTGCTGGTGGCCCACCCATTTCAAATTTTTTATTTTAGCAGTTACATACAATATTTCTTTTCGGATTTGATCCATGAGCCTAGAAAATCCTACATGCTTTTTTTTTACAGTTAAAAAAAACCTTTAATATTCTATTCATCATATTTGTGCAATATAAAAAAATTTGTTAAACTATACTTTTGCGAAGTGTCTCAATTAATATAATGTTGTGAATTGGTATTTTGAGAAATATCTTTTTGCGAAGTGTCGCATTAGGCCAAATGGAATTTTGTTAAAGAGTTTTTTTTGCGAAATGGAGATTTGCGAAACATACAAATTTGATAAGTGGCTTTCGGCCAAATAGACTTTTGCAATATGGAATTTGCAAAGAGGCCCGCTCCCAAAATATTGCCATGCTTTCGATCCACTTCAACTTGACATGATGGGGTTACCTAAGTTGATATTTTACATAAAAACAAAGAAAAATACAGCATTATAAAAAATTAGTTAGAAATTTGCTTTCTAATCCTCAAACTTCGATTATTTTAAATAAATTTTAATTCTACATACATAAAACTTCACTTATTTATTTTTTAAATTCTTTATACTGACTTCACTTCGTTTCCACAAACTTAGAAAGTCAAAATTGACCCAGTTCAAGATATCCAATCGTGTTGAAATTTTGCACATCGCTTTGTCGTCGATGACAATGCACTTTGGCATCGACACATTCAGACACACACACACACACATCTTCACCGCACTTTCCACAAACTTACAAAGTTAAAAATGACCCACTTCCCGGTATCCAATCGAGCTGAAATTTACTTTAGCATTACACACACACCTTTATATAAACTTCACTACCTGGTCTCCAAACTTAGTAAGTCAAAATAGATCAAATTTCCGGTATCCAATCGAGGCAAAATTTTGCACATCACTTTGTCGTCGATAACAATATAGTTTGGCATCACAGACTCACCCACACACACACAGGGCCGGCCTTCTATGTTAAGAGGCCAGGGTGCAAATATTTTCTTGGGTCCTCTAATTTTTTTTAATATAACAGAATAAAAGTATACTATTCAAATTACAGTAATATTTATTATTTAAAAAAACGAGAAAATGTAGTTCAACTTAAAAAAACATAACATAAAAACAATACAAGTATAAACTTAAATATTTTTAATATGAGCCTTTTTTGTTGCCATATCATTAATTAACATTGAAAAATCACAACTTTTTAGAATAACTAATAATATGTTGGAAAAAATTTCGTTATAATTGTTATTTAAAATATATTGCAGTATATCCTGTGCATTCTCTACATTAGGCTTACTCAAAATCATTGCTTTTAACAAAAAAAATTTTAAATCTGGGCCCTTTAAAATCGTGGGGCCCGGGTGCCTTGCACCCGTCGCACCCCCAGAAGGCCGGTTCTGCACACACACACACACCTTTATATGAACTTCATCACTTAATTAATTCTGTCTAGCTTAGATATAAACCTAAACCTAAAATTTAGTGCAATCACTATTATATTTTTTAATTAAGCGGAAATCCCGGGATTTTTGGTTGAAATCCCGGGATTACGGGATTCAATTTTACAACCGGGATCCCGGGAAAACGGGATCCCGGGTTCCCGTTTGAGAAGCCCTACACGAAAATACGAATTTTGAAAATTTCTACCATTCAATCTTAATTTGAATTAGGAATTTGTTATGTTTCTCAATTACTTTAAAAAGAGAAATTTTTATCCTAATTTATACTAATTTTTTGAATACAATAAGTTGAATTTTCTTTTTCTTCAAAAATGTAATAATGAGCAATCAAAATGTAATGGTGTCGATTTAATTCTATTACCAAGAATTTCTTTGATCGATTATTATTATTATTATTGTTATTATTATTATTACTATTATTATTATTATTGTTATTCGGATAATTACTTTCATTTAAGAGTCATCAAGTTCAAGTTAACCTTAAATGTTAAATTTCTGATTTCCACTTATAAAAATAGAAAATTATTAAATTGAAAAATATCACGAAAATATCTCATTAAAAGCGAAAAATTCTTAACGTTTTTTTTTTTTTTATTATTTGCCATTTACAGCATAAAATATATAAAAGTATGCGCGTAAATTTATTTTGAAATATTGTTATTTTAAGAAAAAAAAAAACACTGGAAAAAATAAATGTATCGTAGATATCAAAAGTTTTTTTATTATATTACTATTAGAACTCACAATCAAAACATTACGATAAATAAAAACAATTTTGACCCATTTTTTTTAAATATTATTTTTCTATGTTTACAAAATGTGTGATATAAAAGGGAAATACTATGTGATTTTTATATTCAATAGTCTGTTATAATGAAAATTTAGGAAACCTTGAAAATCTTAAATAAAAACATGAAGGAAGGAGATATATCAAAATTCAATTTGACAATGGAGAAGTAAATCCCTCCAGGCAAAATAATAGTTCAGCCGAGTCAAAAGTAATGGTTCAAATTCTCACTCTAAAGTGATTAAATGAAAAATAAGTTCTTCCTTGTTGAAAAGCTTCAAAAAATTTCGAAAATTTATTGCGTTGACAAACATGTGTTTTAAATTTTTATATAGAATCCAAAATCACGCTATTTCATTTTATACTTAAGTTTTTACAAAGAGTTCACATTTTGGAGAAGTAATGACGAACAATTATACCCAAATCCTCAAGTATATTCGAGGCAAGAGTTATACAATAATTTAACATTTAGTTTTTTTCAGAATACCTGGATATGATGAGCTTTATATGTTTACCATTTAGTTAGAGGCGAACTATGTACATATTTAAAAAATCTAGTTGTCGGATTATTATATTAATTGGTTGCAAATAATTAGAACATTTTGAATTAACTCGCTATTATTGTCAAAATAAATCTTTGAAAATGTAAAAACAGATCGAAAACTGAAAACTTTGAGTTTCTGGCTATGAGAATGTATTTAGTTACTTAAATATTTTTTTTAGTTTTTTCTTTCAAAACTCGCTTAGAACAAAAAACCATCATAATTACTATTGTCTTCAGCAAACCCTGCAAAATCTAAGTGTCGTGTATCATTTTCTCCTTGTAATTTAAATACTTTTTTCATTCAACTGTATGAAATGCATAAGTTTAGTTATAATTCTAAAAATTTGTAACAGAAAAATGCATAAATATAATATATCATTTCAATAATATTGTATGTTATATTAAATTTAATAAAAAAAAAAAACAAAAATAATTATGTGATTTAAATCTTCAGTAGAATTTTTTCCATTTAAAAACTAATTTTTTTTTTTGTGGAAATGTAATCGTTATGTAAATTGGTGAAAAAAAAATTATTTGTCTATTAATCGATTTAATTAAAAGCCACAATTGGAATTTTATTTTTTTTTTTAAATATATTTTTTCAACTGTGCATACTGTGTTACCTACATTTTTTTTACACTATTTTTTTAATTGAACTTATTTCTGAATAATAAAACTATTTTTGTTATTTGAATGGTCTTTTATGCATATAATAATAATTACAAATTTTACATTTTCAAACTTGCTGAACAATAAGAAAAAGTATTTGTATAAAAGAAAAGTAAAACAATTTTCATTAAAACTACATATGTAAATACAATTTCACTATATATGCCAATGCCTATTTGAAATAAAACAAGGAATGTTATTTTTAAAAGAAAAAACTTTATCCTGATTTTTTTTTTTTTTAAATAATTTTTTCATTTTCTTTAAAATTTCTTATTCTTTTTAAAGTTATTTATTCAAGGAATTTTTCGAATATAAGTTTTTTTTTGCACAACATAGGCTTAGTGAGGTGAATGTAATCATTTGTTGTCAAAAGGATATATTTATATAATATACGTTTATCAACTTAATAATGCTATCAAGTAAGTATTTATTGAATAATCAGAAAAGAGGTTCATAGTTAACTCTTAAAATATTAAATTTAATTCTTTAGACTGTTAATAAGTCTAAGGTTCTGTCTATGATCTAAATTCTAGCTCGATTTGAAATTCGTACTAAAATATTTTAAAACAGAGACAAAATTTTCCATTTGCGTTATTATTTTCAGTGCCGTTTTCAAAAAACATGAATATGGAAGCCGCAGTGGTAAAAATCGAGATAATCAAGCCCTGAAATATTTTATTAAAGATTAATTAAACTTAAAAGCTAGGGATCGTGTCGAAATTCTGTATTGCAAAATTATTTGTTGCAAAATTCTGTATAACAAAAAAAATTCTGGATTGCAAAATACTGTATTGAAAAAAAAATTTATGAATAAATTTTGTATGTACCAAATTCTGTTTGACAAAATTCTGCTATAGTGAAATTCTGCTACATTCAAATTCTGTATTTATAGTAAAACTGTGTATGGCGAAATAGGAGTAAAATCTAAAAAAGGAGATAATTATTGTTGTTGGATAAATGTATAATCATGTTAATCATGTAGCTTGTAAACAAAAAAAATCAAATTATTTTATTGCTAATTAAATTCATCTATTATTAAAAAAAAAAAAATCTTTTTTTATATATAACAAATTTTGTTTTTTAAATAACTCTTTTTTTTATAAAGACAGATGCGTTGCAATTAATTTAAGAAACTCGCAATTGGAGCCGTTTATTTTGAAAGTGGCTTAAGTCCATTTTTCAAAAAAAAATAGTTAATGATAACAATAAGCACAATAGTATATATTCTTTTTATTTATAAACAATTTTAGTCTAGTATCATTAAAACCGCTTTGATTTTGACACTTGAAAATTAGCTTATGGAAATATTAATGTATATTTTTAAATCAATTCAAACACAAAACCTTAAATATCTCAATACAAGAACAAATGGACTTAAACCACTTTCAAAATAAACGGCTCATTTTCTAATTTTGTCCTTTTCTTCATAATTTTTTTAATTTTTTTTTAATTGTTTCGCGACTTTTTTTTTTATTGAATCTTTCTCCTAGTTTAGCCTTCTCCATTTGGCATTTTGAAATAATTAATTCATTTTTTAGATTACTCATCAATTTGTACAACCCTGAATGACGTTTACCCGCTAAATATTTTAATCGTCTGTGGTCTATGCCAAGCCCGTACATTGTTTTGAGTCCTTGGAAAGCTCTCAATATTGAATTCAAATTTAGTTTTCAGTTTATACAAAAAAATATACGTAAAGAATTCTGTATTGAAAAAATAAAATAAAAAATTATGAACGCGCGCGCATAATTTTTTATTTTATTTTTCCAATACAGAATTTTGCAATACAGAATTTTGTAATCAGAATTTTGCGGTACATAATTTTACAATACAGTATTTTATCTAACAGAATTTTGTCTATACAGAATTATGCAATACAGAATTTTGTTAATACAGAATTTTGCTAAACAGAATTTTGGGATACAGAATTATTCAAAACAGAATTAAGACCCCAACCCAAAAGCTAATGTATGGTCGAAAACCAAATTAATTTTGCTGTCAGTCTTCAAGACTGTTAAGCAGCGTTTTTTTTTATCAAACAACAGAATTATTACGAGATAAGAACTTTCTGGTTCCGGTATGATGTAACTCAAAATAAAATCGTACTTATAACTAAGTAAATGTTTTTTTTAATTATTATAAGCTTTTCGTTTGAAAATTTAATCATAGTAAACTTAATTAACTTTAATAGGCACAAAACTGTTATTTTAGTAATAGAAAGTTAAGCTCAAGCACTTCTATATATTTGTTGCAGTGACTAAATCATAGTAATTTTTTTCTTTTATTATTTTTTTAATAAAGTTTTACGGATAGCTATTCGTTAAAATTAGGAAATTTCTAATCTTGCGTTTGTAAAAAATTCGTTATATTTAGCCGACCTTCTACATTAATTGTTGAGGAATTTTCAAATATAATACGAAATACACCTAATTTTCATATTAACGGAAATAAAAGGAATATCTCTAAAATATTCTGAGGAAATAATTTGAAGAAGCAATAATTGAGTAATTTTTCCATTCAAATGAAATTTTAATGTACGTACACAGCTACTTAAAATTGCAAGTCATAATCAAAAATAAAATAGACAATAATTTTTTTCTTTTTTTAAATATCTAGCTATATATTATCCAAAAAACCACTACAGAATATTAATTTTGTCCTTTATAATATAAAAATTGAAAACAGCGACGGATAAACAATTTACTAAAATATTATTATTATCGTGTACCTTTCTATGCGACAATGATAAATTTTATCATATTGAATATTATTTTCAACCTAGTATATACAAAAAAAAACATTTAAGGGGCTGAAATAATAATAATGTCCAACAAATATTTCAATATCATATTTTTTAAGTACCATCAAAAATTCAAAAAATTTTTATTATACTTTTTAATGAAACACCAAACTCAAAAAGTGTCTTTAAATCTTTTTTTTTTTTTTTTTCATGTCTAAAATTAGTTAAATATTGTGCTTACGTACACATATTATTCGTTAAAAAGGGATAATAAATATGTTTTTTTCTCACAAAGGATTTCAATTATCTAATTATTGTTGTTATGTGTTTTATTACGATGATAAAGTATTTCATATCAGGAACGAAATGGCATGAAAATTAAATTTTACTGTATATCTAAATATATATAAAAATATATATTATATTTATGTAGATATGTATGTATAAGAAAAGATAATAATCGCTTACACTGAAAATAATTGAAAATATTAGGGTTTAAATTAAAATCAACTGGGTCAGATAATTTACGAATGAAAAAGAATGAGACAAACTGTTTAAGCTTAAAAGTTTCAGCCCAATAAGTAATCATCTTCAAAGTTATTTATGTGAAAAACTATGTGGGAATTCAAAAATCTCAAAACAAACAGTTCAGAGCTTAAAAAATGTATTTAACAATTGAACAAAAAGACAGTTCGAAAATTGTTCACATAGGAATCGGTGGGGGCTCATCAGCCGAACAATTTTTGGTAAGTGATGTCACAATTATTGACCATTTAGTGCTTAATTTGTGACTATTAGTGTCACAAAAACTAGAATTTGTGCTCGCTTAGTTTTGAGAAACTTTGATTTTCGAATTTCGAACATGGGTCAAAGGAGTATCTCTGGCCGGATTCGAATTTCCAAAAAAATAAAGACGCTATTATTTAGTGCTTATTTGTGCTTATTTGTGCTCTTCAAAATTAAGCATTAAATGGTAGCATTTTTCCTTTTCCAAAATTTAGGAATTTTTTTAGGAATTTTGGCCTAATCTAAAAAAATTGTTTTTCCATAATTTTGAAGAGCACAAATTCAAGTTTTTGTAGCACAAATAAGCACAAATTAAGCACTAAATGATAGATCATTATTTTTTCGAAATTCGAATGCGGCCTTTAAGTCTCTTTAAGTCTCTTTTTTAGACTAAAATTGTTTTCAAGATATTTTAATTGTTTTCGACAAATTGTCAGATTTGAAGTTTTTTTATTAGAAACTAATGACAAAATTTGAAAAAGCCACCATCTAGCTTAAAATCGCTTCAATTCTTCAAACAATGTGCTAGTTCTGTATTTATAAAAATGGCTCAATTTTTTTGCGATTCCTGGGCAAAACGTAAACGTTGAGCGAGTATTTTCTTTGATAGAAGCTTAGTGGACCAAAGAGAGAAATAGACTTACTCCTGAAACTGTAAGAAGAATAATGGCAGTAGTATATAACTTGAAGAATATCTCGTGTAAAGATTTTTACTGCCTAATAAAAAATGACAAAACATTCTTAAATACAATTTTAGCTCAGGCAAATATGTTTTCGTTCAATAATTTTTGTTTAGTAAATTGATTTTTTTAATAAAAAGAAATATATAATTTCTATGAAATTTCGCAATAAATAATTAAAGTTCATAATTTTTGAAATTTAGCTTTGTACAAGTAAACAAGTTAAAATGAATTGGTTTATCAGTTATAACGTTACTATCTCAGAGAAATTTTATTGAAATAATTTTTGCTTAGTAAATTTAATTTTGTTAATTGTATGTACTAATAATACAATGTATAATTTCTATGAAATTTTGCAATAAATAATTAAAGTTTGAAACATTTTGAAAACTTTTTGAATTAAGCTTTGTATAGGTGAAAATGAATTACTTCATTTTTTATGTACATCACTGAAGTATTTATATTAATGTATAAAAAAATACTGAATAAATACTAAATTATATTTCTTGGTCTCTTTTTTTATCTCTTTTTTTTTACCCGAATGTTTTTTTTTTCCAGATTTTTTTTAAAAATGTACTCTTTTTTTACTTGACTCATTTGGCAACCCTAGGCCAGAGAGACCCCTTGACCCATGTTCGAAATTCGAAAATCAAAATTTCTCAAAAACCAAGCGAGCACAAATTCTAGTTTTTGTGGCACTAATAGTCACAAATTAAGCACTAAATGCTCAATAATTGTGACATCAATTACCAAGAATTGTCCGGCTGAAGAGCCTCCACCATGGGAATCAATCCAGAAAACCGAACAAACCGCATAAGAATATTATAACGACACACAACCACACCATGACGTCCGTCAATTAACATATATATAAAATTCAACATTTTAAAATTTTTGATTGCAATAAGAAGTATATTTTTTGACTTTAAATTTTTAATATAATATGTAAAACACAGATAATATTTATCTTGTTCTTTTTGTGTATATAAATATAATTTGGATCCTCAATTAAATGCTCATAAATAATGAGGAATATTTATTCATAATATCATAATATTTGATATTCATAATCATATAATAATAATTAAAAAGCACTTTATAATAAATTTATTTTATTGTTTGCAAAGAAAATATCTTGAAGTTCACACATAACACATAATATTAATATAATATGACTTTGTTATGTTTACGAAAAGGATATGGAAATATTTAAGGTTTGTAAAACTGAAATGTAAAACCGAAGAAATAATTAGCTGTACCATATGCGGCCGGCCCTTTATTGAAAACAATAATTATTAAGGAATAATTTTCATGTATATCAGTATGTATATACCAACCTTGAACTTCAGCTGTTATTTGCATAAAACTGCAACACATATAAAATACAAATAATAAATGCAATGAATTATTATTATTACTACTATTTTTATTATTATTATTATTATTATTATTATTATTTATATTATTATTATTATTTTTATGAATACTATTATGATTACTAGTATGTTTATTTATTGAAATTTTTTTTATAAATTTTTTTTTATAATACATTTTATACTATTTTAAAATAACTTAAATTTGCGCCTACAATTTTTTAAATATATTATGCTTGCAATTTTTTTTTTTAAACTAATAAATATTATTTTTAAGTAGGTATTAATATTATAATTATTTCTATAACTTATTTAACACAACATTATCTCTTTTTAACATTTTCAAACATTTTACCATAATTAACATAGATAAATTTAACCAGAAAGTAGCTTAGCTTTTATTTTATTATGAAACTTAAGTATTAATTTTTATTTTTTTTTATTATTATTTTTAAAAATTATCTAGTCACACATGACAAGGTATGTGTGAAATTTATATAAAAATTATATTATAAATTATATGTATGTAAGTATTATATTTTAACTAATTATTTAATTTAATCTTAATGCCTTTTTATCTTTTAACATTATCTTTTTCCAGCAAACAAAAGTTTTTTTAGCTACAAAAAAATTAAAAAGATTCATCCCATAAATCTTTTTTTTTTTTTTTTTTTGGGTTTTTTGTTTGTAAATTATAATAAAATTATCACGTGAATTTTAACAATTATCCACCGCATTAAACTTTTTTTTTATCATATTCTACTTTTTAAGTACTTATAAGCTTTTTTATTTTATTTTCATACGAAGGTATGATTTTATTATTATTATTTTCTTTGCACTCTTTATTTTGGGTATAAATTCTATGATAAAAATTTTTTTTTAATTTTAAAGTGAAAAAATATTAAATTAAAGCATATGTAGCTGTGTGGGTTCTAAATGACTTCGGAATGTCTTCGTAATGTAAAATGTGTTGGGAGATACAAAAAAGAGTATAGTTTTCTACAATATTTTAGTACAAACAGGCAAATTTATTTAAAGGATAATATGTGAGGAATAAAATGAGTATAATCCAAAATAGATTTTCTCACAAATTTTGGAACCAAGAAATTTATAAATTCAAAGAACTACCATTGCGTTTCTATATATATTGTTACATGGAAAAGGGACTAAGTTTGATCAGTTTGGAGAATATAAATATGACTTTTGAACCTGTATTAATTAACTACAATATTTTATTATAAAAAGAACATTATAAATATAAAACTCAAATTATATAATTATTCCCCATCTTTGGTAGCCCGATTCATTAACAAAAAAAAATATATAAAAATATCTGAAAAAAGAATTTAAGAAATTAAAATATACTTATTTAGAATTAAATATTTCGCGCGCAACAAAAGCTTATTCCCGTAAATAAAATTAAGTAATTTTTAACACGCTATTAGAAGTAGATTTTTTTTTCAAAGAATTGTTATGGTGATAAATGAAATGAAGATTTTCTATGTTCATTTCAAGTATTAATTTTATTGTGATTATCCTTAAGTTGATGGCATAAGATTTAAATATAGGAGTGCAGGAAACTTAATTATTATAAAGTTGTTGAAAATATTTAACATTAATTTTTTTTTTTTAACATGATATTATTTTTGGGATAATTTTTAGAAAAACTGAAAATTTATGTCTCGACCATTTAATAATATGTTTTCACATGTTTATCAGTTCACAGTAAGCCTTAACCGTACCTTGTTTAATAATACAATTCAGTGCTCGTTTGAAATTGGATTTAGAAAAGAAATTTTGAGTTTAAAGTTAATTATTTATATATCACGATTGATAAAAAAATAAATAAATATACAATATTGAAAATATTTTTTTAAGATTTTATATTTTTATTTTAAGAAAAACATTTCATATATTCAAAATTTCAATCATCCTTTGAGCTTTTTCAATGAATGAATGAATTTATGTATTATCAATTATATTGTTAATAACTGAAAAAATCCTTGCTTATGAAATGAAAATAAAATAAATATAAAAAAAATTATTAATTAACTACGTTGTAGATAGATTCATCCAATAATTTCGAAATATATATTTCAGCAAAAGTAATATGACTTGTCTGCACTTGTGATGAGTTTTTGAATAATTGACAGAAAATAAAAAAAAATAAAAAAAATTTACACATCAAATGTAAATTTCATTTTGGTTGAGTTTTTGGTGAATTTTATTTCAGTTTTATTTCTCACAACAGTATGTACATACATACATACAAATGCATATCCCACACTAAATCTAATATGTTGCACGATTCTCTGAAAAAAAATAAAAATATTCTTTTCCGGTTTAAAGTTTACTAGAACCGGAATAAAAAAAAAATCATACATAAATATGTATATTATATATGAACAATATATATAGTATGAAACATTACAAGACATAAACGTTATAAATATTTAACGAAATGAATTTATGTATTTGGATTTATTTATGTATTTATTTTTTTTTTTTTGTGGTTTTTTAAATTTTCACGAATTTCTCCAAAATGCATAAATCTTTTTTGCACTTAAACTTCTGGTCATAGAGTGTTGTTCATTTATTTCTTTATTTTTAAATAAAATTTCTTTCGGTTATTTGAAGTGAAAACAAAAATATAATAATCAAAAGATTCATGTGAAGCATTTTTTTATTTTTGTTAAACCTCATACATAAATTTTAATCCATTTTGTTGTTGAACCATTTTATTGGGACAAAAAAAAAATTCGAGACTTTTAAAACTTATAAATTTATTCCAATTTAAGCTATTTTGATAATGATTAATGCAGTGAATGTTTTTTTTTAAATAAAAACCCTTCAGCAATGGATCCATCGTCAAAAATTAAAACCAATGAACTCTAGCATTATTCCATAAAGTTGGATTTAAATTATTTTCAAGGTAAGAGCAATGGATTGACAATATCCAACTTGAGTGTATTGAAAATATAATACTTGAGTGTAATTGTGGCTTATGCCAATTTGTTGGTAAAATAATTTGAAAGCTAAATTTTTGCTATTCTTTTTTTTTATTATGTCAAATTGTTCATTAAATTTTTTTCACAATATATGTATTCAAGAATTTGGGAGTATGAAATAACTTTCTATAAAAATTTCTGATAAACAGTTTTTAATAATCAAATTCGTTATAATTATCTATATAAAAATGCATCATCATTATATTCCTCAAAATCTTTAATAACACTATATTTTATCAAAACATATTGCATTATGATTAAAACGCATAATACTTAGTTTAAAAAATGTTCACAATATAATCTGTACTGAGCATAAATTTTTTTCGAATGCATATAAAATGTTAATCATATGCATAATACATTTATTTATTATTTTTAAAATTGAAATAATTTCGGTTATTGAAAACATTATCTTTTCTTTTATTCCTTTTGAGTAAAAATATCTTGGAAAAATAACCATTGAATTTGGTATATAACGTATAATATTATACTAGTTAGGTATTTTTTTAGGCATCCGTCTGATTCAAGATGAATGGAGAGTAATTAGGCTAATTAAAAAATTCATAAAAAAAAATCTTTTATAAAAATTAATTAAATGAGTAGACTTTTTGTGTTGTGGTGAACATCACAAAACTTCAAGAGTTTCTTTTTGTTGTGATAAAAAAAATTTCAAAATAAACAAAAAAAAAAAACATTTTTTTTTCGAAATTTTCTGTACCTTGAAAATTGGTTTGAGAAATATTCAAAATATTTTTATTACTTGATCAAAATATAAAAAATTCATAAAAGTCTGCAATAAATGCAGACAGATATTCCTATAAACATTGCTATGCAAAAATGAACGCTTAAAAACGATTACTTTAAAATCATGTCATTTTTATCAAATTTTCAAAGTTGAAAAAACAATGTCATGAAACCATCAAGCTTTTAAATCTAATAAAAACAGTTCCCAAATTAAACCAATGTAATTAGTAATTATTAATCCTTAAGCCGACATTAGGTATACGATTCATGCAAAGTTTGAATATATTCTGATGGAAATTTGCTTGTGGGTATATTATAGGAAAAAAAGGTACGACACGAATATATCAAAAAATTTATGCTGGGACTGAAAATGCATTAGTGTCAAGTCGGAACACGAGAAGATATAACAAATGAAAAATATTTAATTCCCATCAAGGATTTGAACAAAAAAGTATTTGAAATCGAAATGCTGCAAATTGGTCCATTCTTTATTTATGAGATATTGTTCTATATTTTTTATATTGAAAAATCAAATTAAAAATATAAATTGTATATTGGGGTAAAAAAAAAGTAATTATAGAATGCCCACCGTATAAAAAATATAAAAATATCAGCATTGTGAATTTTATAATTGAATTTAAGGTACCAAAATTTAAATTATTTTAAAGTTTAAGTTTATAATAAAAATTAAACAATTACTATTAATTAATGAAAAAAAAAGAATATCTAAAATAAATGTTTATTCAAACCTAAACCTTAAGCACTGTGAACATTTTTAAACACTTTGAATGAATAATTTGAAGAATAAAGAATATTTATAAAATTCTAAATTATCTATAGTTATACTAAAAAACATAAAAAATACGAAATAAATTATTGTTCATTACTTTGAAATTACTGTATACAGAACTGCAGTATCAGTAGTATAAAAATAATAATTGTATGTGTAGTAAAAAATACAAATATCAGGTTCTTTAAAAATTTAGAAGATGAAAGAAACGTCAAAGTTAGTTGAAAAACAAAAGTTAAATTCAATTTTAAATCTACGTACTATAATATTGAAAATTTTGCAATGATTTGTCTGAAAATACTTTTTACACTCAACAATCTTTTTTGTAATTTAAAATACGTTTTCGACGTCATAAATTAAATTTTTATATTTAAATTTTGTTAAGTTTAAAACAAAAGAATTTCAGAATTCCATAACATAGAAAATTCTTAAGAATATTCCTAAAAGTCAGATTTAAGAGCTTAATTTAATTGTATTTTTAAAAACTGCATGAATTTGACAGCAAACAATTTTTAATGTCCTTTTATTAAAAAATATACAACTAGGACAAATTTTCAAAAATAGAATTATGTTTACTTTCCAAAATAGACATATAGTTTTAGTTTTTTTTTTTTTAACTTTTCTCGTTCACATCTCAAAATTCTGTAGACTTTTTATTTTTTTTTTTAAATCTTATTTTTATTTAATTAATAATATTTTGATTATATTTATTTTACATTTTTTTAAAAATTATTTTTATACGTTTGACGTTTAATTTTAATTCAAAAAAAAAAAAACAATAAAACCATATAAATATTTCAAGAAATTCAAATTATGCCAATTATTAATTTTTTGAATAACCGACAAATTATTGATAAAAAAAAAAATATAAAATTTTTAAAACTTAAAATAAATCACGACCGAAATTAAATGAAACGTTTTAACAGAACAAGCAACGTCGTTAGACTGACAAATTTTTTGGCTGAGATTTTCAAAATCAGTAAATAAAAAAAAAAAAAAAAGCTAAAATTTTGTTATTTTGAATGAAAACATAACACTGTTTTCTTTTATTTTTTATTTTTTTTTCCTATCAAGGTGAAATCATGTGTACCCCAATAACAAAACAAAATAAAAAAAACAAAAAAAAAATACCAAAAGAAAATTGGTATTATACCTTTACAAGAAATTTTGACAAAAATTCAATTTTTATTAGAATAATAGTGCAATTATTCTTGCTTTGAAAATGTAACGTAAAGGATATATTTAATATAAAATCTGGGGAAAATTTTACATTAAAATTTCATTCTATACCGATTTTTTTTTATACCAGTTTAATTTTTGATAAATTATTGAACTACCGCTCTGGTGGATTATGCGCATTCAAAAATTACATGCAAACAAAAAATCGGTAATATTTTTATATGAATAATTTCAGTTTTCGTTAGTTGATTATTCGGCTTTGATACGAGAGTTGAAACTTTTTTGTTAAGGAGTAAGTTCTTGAAATTATTTATTCTGTACAAAAATTATTTTAGATTTTCAAACGTAATAATAATTTTTTTAATTTAATATAAAAAAAATTAAATTCTGAGATCATTTTATAAAATTTCACCATTTCGGTTTGATATGTTGAGCAACCTGCTAAATGCCAACAGTTCGACAATATTTTATATAATGATTCTACAATTCATAGTATACTCTATGACAAGAAATCTAAGTCCCAGTGTAGATCGAATTAATATTATTATTAACATACCTACTTCTGTTTGTTGGAATTGAATAATCCTTTGTATAGTTGTTGTCCCCAGAGAAACAAAACTTAACAACAAACGTCATGAGTTGCTGTAACAACAGTTTCAGGTTTCACCAAAATTTTTAGTCTTTAATATAGTCTTCTAATAGTTTGTTATATTCTTTTGTGATTTCTTCGAAGACGAAAAACAGAACAAACTTCAGACATAACATAATGGAATTATATAAAGTAAACATGAAATAGTTTTTTTTTGCTTATTGTTGGAATAACAATTTTATTGCAAATAAAAGTTCATTGCGGGGGACGTTTTAAAATTAATCGTTTTTTTAGTATCAATATAAAAATGAGGAAAATAACGTTATATGTAATACAATTTAAATATATATTGATGGCCACAAAAAAAAGTAAACAATTAACTAAACTTCATAGAAATTTTTAATCAGATATAAATTAATTTTTTATTTTGTTGACAAGTAGAACCTCTTACCAACGTACTAGCGTACATAAATTTAGGGATAAAATTAGGGAAATAAGAAGAAGACCCAGGAAGATTGAACAGCAATATACATGAATAGGTAATAAGAAACCATGCAGTACCATGCTTAGTACTACGACCCAATTTGAATACCCTATAAAAAGAAATTTTAAAATAAATTATCTTATTTCTGTGTCAAATATTTTCTCGTATTAATTACTGATATTGTACAAAAAAAAAAGTGCTAGTGAGTACAGGTGAGTATAGTCATGATACTCATGATAGATCTTCTTAAAATTTCAAAACAAAACTTCGCATAGAATAGACAATAGAGCATATGAAAAATGTTAGTAAATTTTCTAATTTCTTATCACATTAATTATTACTTTTAGAATATTTTTCAAAGTAAAAAAGGAACATCCTTAAAAATAATAACCACGTGAAAAGATTCTTTTCTGCGCATGCTGACTTTTTTTTTTATCATTATATCAAATATTTTTTTCCAACTTTGAAAAAAAAAGTATAATGTATATACTTTCTTCTTAAGAACAGCATTGGTTCTATATATAAATATTTTCAAAAAAAAAAAAACTTTCTTATATACCTCGAGAGGTTAAATAATTACAGAGGAATAAGCGAAAATCCTCTTTAAGAAATTTGTAAGTTGCGTTTATAAAAAGTTGAGAAATGAGTATAAAATTGATATAAATTTTCTTTTTAAAAAAAACATGAGCTCCCAAAGTTAAATAAAATTCATCATAATAAGATTTCAGCACTATCAACATTAAAGCTTAATTAATTAGGGCCTTATCGCGGCCTTATTTCACGCGATGTTGAAAAATCAAAAATCTCATTTCAAACGCATATTGGTTGTCAATGACATTAAAAATTCGAATCTCTTTTTGTTCGTAATTCTTTTTATTTGATAAAATATAAGTCCTACTTTAGAATTTATCAATATCCGATTTTACAAATAGGATTTCTTATTTAAGTTCATATTAATTTATAAACAACAACATTTCAAATGTTTAAAATATTTTTTTGGTTACGATGAAAACAATTCCTGAAATTTGGTTCAAATTGCTTTCAAATGTTTCAAATGTTCAAATCCTCAACTTCTTTCATTTTTTTTTTGTTGAACGAAACTTACATTTACCATTCATTTAGTTTTGCGACTTAAACTTTGTTAAACGTAGATTTTGGCCAAGCATATTTCGACTAAATTTTTATTCTTTTGCCAAAAGTTTTTTCCATTTAATGAGTTTCCCTGAAGACACGTGAGTTCTCACAAAAAATAATCTATAAATATACACAAGCCGATATTAATATTATGTTTTTAGAAATAAAAAATATTATTATACATTACATGTTCATGAAAAAGAAATTGTATCAAATTACATAATACTTATGTACTATTATAGTTTAATAAAAAAGAATAAATTTTCAGATTTTCGTGTTGAAATGATAAGAAGGGTTCACGCAAGTGTTAAATTATGAACTTGTGTTTTTTTTTTCTATAATTCATTAGGTATAAGCAGTTGCATGAACATGGCGCTAATTTGGCGACTTTTAATGAATGGGTTTATTTTGCAAAAAGTTCTTGAAAGAGGGTTAAATTCATAACATATAACATAACAAAGCAATTATTATTTTCACATTAATTTTACTAAAAGCGTATTGCATATTTGAAATTAAAATAATCCTGATCATAATTTAATTACATACATAAATGAATATACATATATTAAAACTTGTAACTTATGCAGAAATTACACTGGATAGTAAAAAATCCGGATAGTAGATCATTGTACATGTTTTTAATTTGTATTTGTAATAAAATATAGTTGGGAAGTTGGGTATAGTATAAAAAAACAAGGCGTATAACTTTTAATTTTCTATGATCGTCTAAAAAATTTCTATTCACTACTGGCAAGAAAGTAAATTTACTATAAATAAATTAATAAAAATTTACAAATACATCAACTACTATCTTCATCAGGGTAAAAAAAAAAATCCAATCTAATCCCCAAATTAAGACTTTCAATATTAGGAAATTTTTAATTATTCTTTTTTCTATTCATCTATTGATAATTTCGATAATGAGGTCAATTTGAAAACAAAATTTTTAATTAAAAAATATCTTTTAGATATTTTTTGATTAATAATTAAATTAAAAGTCGCATTAGAAATCAAGTAACTAATCCTTTTTCTTTGAGTATAATTTAATATCAACTTAATTGATGACAGTCTGGTGGTAATCTAAATAAATATTTAATTCATTCAGTAATTGAACATGGTAATGCAAAAATCTAATTTCAAGTTCTTATGCTCTATTTATTTTAGTTATGTTTAATTAACGTAATAAATAATTCAAAATAGTAAAAAAAAAAATCTTTTGATGAAATTTTTTTTCCACTGAATATACTATTTAGCACTGTTAATCGCGGACATTATTTAAAACCCAAATGCAATTTTAATTTATTAGATTTTTACATTTTTTTTTTTCTCAGTCACGCAATAGATTTCATCGCATTTATTTTATTATTATTACTAAATTTTTTTTTTCATTTATTATGTATTTTCAATTAATGTTTCCTAAAAACAAAAAAACAAACAATTTATATTTATTTATTTTGTAATGCTAGACTCAGAAATAAATTAAGGACACAGTAAATATATATGAAATAAAAAAAAGGCAAATTAATTTCTCTTAATAAAAGTTGGAAAACTATCGCATTTTTAATTTTAAGAGGAAAAGTAA
Organism: Hybos culiciformis; assembly: GCA_964007475.1. NCBI lineage: Eukaryota > Metazoa > Arthropoda > Insecta > Diptera > Hybotidae > Hybos > Hybos culiciformis. The sequence continues at coordinate 124,801,528 of OZ023273.1, forward strand.
GATAAATTAAATATTATTTAAATTAACTTATAATAATTAATTCTTTTGAAAAACATATTAAAAGCAATATCATTTATACATTTACAATCGAAAAATTATTCAAATTATTATTATGGAGTTGGTTAGAACCCTGAAAAAGCGAATTTAAAGCGTTAGACAATATTTTTCGTAGAAGAAAATCCAAAGCTCTAGTACAAAAAAAATCTATAAAAAAATATATAAAAAAAAACATTAAGATATTCTTTAAAGACTCATAAATACAGAGCGTCTTTCTTTCTTCAAATTTTATTTTGCATCGGAAAAGACGAACTTAAAAAGACAGACATCTTATTTCAAAAGTCTAAACGAATTAAGTCGAAGTGCGGAGCGTTTAACACACTATGTTTCTGTTAATAAAAATCTCTAGTGTAGAATTGTCAAAATTGTCTTTAGGTTCTTAAAAGAGAAAATACTATAAAATGAACGACCTTTTAGAGTCCAATATTAGTGTTTCTTCATACTTTATGAATTGAATTGTTAGTAAAAACTAAGAATGTTGTAAACAATATTTTCAACATAGATAACATGAAATAAGATTCTATGTTAAGTGTTATAAAAACTTACATATTTTTAAAAAGTTTTTGATGTAATTTTTTATTTCCTTGTTCTGTATTATGAATAAGATAACCACAAAAACCATTAACTTACATTTTTTTTTTCGCACATAAAAGAAAAATAAAAGCATATTTTGATTTTTTTATTTTGAATATTTATGTAACTAAAATAAAAATTTTAATAGAAGACAAAACATAAATTTTCAATAATAAAAATTGATTCTCCCAAATAATTAATGTCAAAAGAAATCGGTCAATACTAGAAAATCATAAAATTTGAGTTTTAGTAAAAAAAAAACTAGTAAAATTCTTAAAACATTAATTCTTTTTCGTGTTACATAAAAGTATTTGCACACCATGTTACTTATTATAGATGTAGATATAATAACATCACTGCTGAATTTAGTTATAATAAATATTTCTTTTATTTACACAAAAGATATGAAATTGTCTATTTAAAGATTGGGCCAAAATATCGTCACTAAATTTATAAGGAATGACTAGAGATAACAAAAACATCATCGATGATATTGAGTGCTTCATTTAAACAAAAAATATTTATAATGAAATTATTTTGAAATATTCTGTTTTAATTCTACATAAATGCATCTTCCAGATTATGTTCTAAAAATAAATGTAAATAAACTGAGAAAAGTATTTTCATGAAAAAAATTAAATCATGATTATGCAGTATTGAAATCCTAATTAATTTTTTTAGTAGATAAATGAATTTTGTATAAATATAAATGATTTTATTGATTTCTAAATAACTATGTATATTAAATTTGTATCTTTAATCTTTAAATTATGTAATGTAAATTTACTAAATTGTAAGTTCAATAGAACGGAATGCAACAAATATACATATAAAATAAAATAAAAATAAATACTTTACTCTTTATTAATTTAAATTTTAAATTTAGAATTAAATTTACAAAACAGCATGACTTTGTCAAAACAGCATGTATGTGGATATGGACACTTAGATATCGTAATTTTTTCAAACAAACAAATTGCTGCATAGTTTTGCATGATATCATGTTATTCTTTTATTAATTTTTTGATAAACTTTTATATAAAAATCTCAATTTTTACAAATTTAAATTAACAATTGAGATAAACATTTAGGTAGTTTCAGTAAAAATATTGAAGAAATGTAAAAATATTTAAACTTATATCTTAGGCGTAGGCAGACAATTATGAATTTCAGGCTCACAAAATAGGTTGAGAAAATAAATTCGTGGTTGCTGCTAACCAGCAGTATAGTCTGTCTAAGTTGAAAGATAACATGCAATTGCTAATGAGGTTCGCAAAATTTTCGTTTGTAATGAAACCCTTTTAAGTAGATTTTAATAAGCATAAATAGCATAACAACATAATAAGTTTTTATATTTTCTGAAAAAGGCTTTTATGATACATGTTTGTAAGTACAAATGTGACAAATCCCAGGGTAAGGGTACCTACTGTTAATTTAATCTCGTAAGGGATTTAATAATATAAAAAATTGTTGAATTCATATTATGTAATTTATTATGTTGTCAGATGAACAGAATTTCATACATACTATGCAGAAAAAAATTCCAAATTAGGATAATAATCTACAATCTACAATCTACATATTATGTATTATGGCGTATATAATATACATCATTATCGAGAAAATAAATTACAAAAATATCAAATAAAATAAATTATAATATTAATGATTCTGTTTATAATTAGGAAAATTAATATTAGAAATCGTATTACAAGAACAAATTATACATTTAATTAATCACTTAAAAAATTGTTTTTATTTATTCACTAGAGTGATGAAAAAACATATATTATTGCTTTCATTATGACCATTTACGTTATGTCGTAACTGCGTCAAAAAGTAACATATCACTGGTCATATTTCAGCTCTTTGAATTCAATATTATCATAATTGAGATAGCTTATGATTTTATTTTAAAACTTCACACATTTTACTAGATCTATTATAAGACTTGGCACACATCATTCTGCATTAACGATTATTTGGTGAATAAATGCGTAGTTACGATATGCCATATACAGAAGTAAACTTAACTTGAAACCTTAAAGACATTATTTGTGATCATCATCAACTTTTTCAAGTTTTTCTGGATTCCAAAATAAGTCAGTATTATACCAATCTCGTTTTTGTACTATCATGTTTAAAGGAAATTATGTATGAAAATGAATTTTATAGTTTTCATCAGCATTTTCCACAGTTTCAATCATATATTGGTAATTGGTATATTCCAAATAGTATATATACAAAAATATATACAATAATAATATTCGTTTTTCAAGAACTTCTAATAACAAAACGTCAACATGTTAACAGGGAATATTTTTTAATTTTAAGAAATTTCATTGGCATGTTAGTCTATCAATTTTTTCATATATTTGAATAAACGAGTATTTATATGTAAAGAATAAGCATAAGACCTAGATATAAATGTATATGGGCCTGGTACAAAAGTATTAAGAAAAACAAAGTTTCTTGCAAGTTTGAAGACTTCTTTAATATTATTCAAATTTTAAATAATAAATTTGACAAACTATATTCTTTGATTTTGACTTTATTATTATAGGTTGAGATTACTAACTGCCTTTGATAAGAAAATATGCAAAATAATATGAAAGTATTAACGTGACAAAAGTATTATTAGAAACACATTTGGAATTTTGCCATTTTTTGATATTTTAAATATTTTTCTATCATAAGATAAAAATTTTTACAAAAGCAATTTATACATTTGGAATCAAATACATAATACTATATATAACGTATAATGTACCCCCGTATTTTATAATGATGTTGTAGTTGTATAGATATAGATATCAAATTTTCATACATAGGCATTAGGCATGATATGTAATGCATATATGGAAATATGTACATTTGTACATATAATGTGAAGGTACTATAAATCTACATTAAATCTCAAATTTAAGCTTATCAAAATTTGATGATGTTAAAAATAGGTACTTAATTTATATAGAATTCAATCTGTGTGTATATTCGTAGTATATTTATGATATATTATATATAAATAAATGTATCTATGTTATATATACATATTTAAGTACTGCATACAAGAAAGATATACATATACATCTGTTATTATGATAGAATCATTTGATTTAATTAATTAAAATTTTATTTATAACGAATTGGTATTATATAATATAAATTCTACATTTGGTCTATTCTATACCAAAGGTGTAATTTTGAGATTTATAAGCAAAGTTACTTAAAATTTTCATTGATAGAAATAAATAATATCATTCACAATATTATGAAAAACTTTGTATTGTACATATATAAGTTTTAGTATTGAAATAAATATATCATAAAACATCTATTCACATTTTTATTTTTAAAAATATTTTTATTTAATTTTTTTTGTTTTTCTTTTCTTTTTTGTCTTTAAGTATGGCCAATTGGACGAATGTATTACATACACAAGAATTATAAAAGATTTAAATAAAACCCAGGTAAGTTTAAAAAAGTACAGAATATGTTACAGATACTTTTTCTCATTTTCATGAAATTTCGATTTGATATCACATCTGAATGTTGATTCGCGCTCGATCAATGTGTTTATAACCCTTAATAATTCAAGTTAAAAATTATTTCTTTTATTAAAGTAAAGTTCCAAAAAATGTTATAGTTCACAAAAGAAAACTTACCTGATACAGTTATTGTCAGCTCCTGAAACAAAAATAAGCTATTTATATGGTAATGAGATTTTAAAGAGACAAACACTGATACATATCACATTTTTTAGAATAACCAGACTTTTAATGTTCAATTATTCATGATAACAACATAATTATTTTTATGTTTATATTATAGATAGCGTACGATACGACAACAATGACTTTTGTTACATAATTAATATTGAGGTATCATATTCCACCAAAATTTAATTACCTTTTCGACTGCAAAGAATGTTTGTTAAATGAATATTTGAATAAATTAGTATTTTTTTATATTTTTAAAATGAGGGAATAAATTTGATATGATTCTGCATATAAGGCAATTTACTTTATTTTAATTTTTAATTTAAAAGGTTATTAATGGGTTTTTAAGTATGTATTCCAGAAATTCAGATTAAAAATGTTAAAAATTTGATGTTCTTAAAAGAACTAAGAATTTGAATAAAAAAAAGTGGACCTTTACAAATGGACGTTAAAAATATTGAATAGTACCTCAAAACTGAAGTATCCGTCCGTTTTAAACATTTCGATTAAAAAGAATTCACATTTTTAAGTTTCTAAAATACTATATATACCAATATATACTATTTAGTTTTACGCCATATACAAATGTAAATTTTTTTGCAGAATTCCAGACTCCAATCCGAACGCTTGGACCAATCCTGATCTAACCATTTATTTGAGTTCATCTCGAACTCCGTAATTTTCTTCATAATGCATTAAAATATATACATTTTTTTTTTTTTAATTTTGACCCCTCGCTAGTTGAGAGCCTCTTACTGCCAAACTCGAAATTGTAGAATCTCATTCGAGATGAAAGTAAATGAGATTGCGCATATTTGGATATACGAATAATAGAAATGGATTAGGCAGTTCATTAGTGAAATAATAATTTTAATGGACGAAAGACGAAGGATGGACAGACGGGAATTTAATGAAAGCATAAAGTCGGTTTTTCATTTTTGATAGAAAACGGGCCAAAAAACATAATCGATTTTTTTGTGTTTACAGAATAAACAACAAATACTAGATTACCTATATAAAAAGTATCTATTGTTCATAAATTAATTTTTAAATAAAAGTGTTATTGTTTTGTCTGTGAAATGAAAAAAACACAAATAATGATTCGAACTTGCTAAGACGCTAAGAGGTAGTCTCAAACTCACCAATTTTTTTTCATAATTAACATAATATTATAATTTTGCCCTAATATTTCTCTAATGTTTTTTAAAAAAAAACAAATTATGAATCAAATCTTAAAATAAATATAAAAACAATTATTCGTCGCCTATTTAATTTAAAATTCCAACGTCCTTATTATATTATGCAAAAAAAACATTATGTGTATGTGTTATTGAGGAAATAAAATCTTTGTAACTTTAAAAAGTTTCAACAATTTTCTTGTTGTCAAAGTACTTAATTTTCATATCAAAGAAGAGTTGTTCACATTTGAATATCTTTTATTATAGATGGTAAAAGAGAAATTCTAGACAACAATTGACTATTAAAATAAGTGAAAATTTCCCACTTTGTTAAACCAACCATCCAGGAAACCAGTAGAAATAACAATTAAAACTGTTAAAACGAGATAAAAGTGTATATAAAAAATATTTTATAACATTATTGTATATGTATAGCTCAGATATACAAGTTACATACATATACATAATATTTTTTTTTTTATTTCCTTTCTGATTTAATTGTTTTCTCTTTATCCTGTTGTTGTTTCTATTTAGTACTTGAAAATGCATTTTAAAATATAAAACAAATGCAAAACGAATAATACGATGTGATTCGGTCAGACAAATTTAATCATTGTGTGTATTTTTTGCATGAAATATTTCAAACAAGTTTATTAATTATATTCTTTGTATATTTAGGTATTATAGTAAAACCATGATGAACTGAACATTTTATTCACAGATAGCACCACAAGTACTGATTTAAATATACATACATTTGTCTAAAAATAGTTTAATTTTCGAATGCTTTTCTTAAATAACTTTCGAACTTTAATTAACTTGGTCAAAAATGTAGAACAAAAAGGTTTTTTAAAGTTTTTTTTATAATTTTTTATTTGCATTTGACATTTGACAATTGACATCTAACGACGCAATATTTTTATAAATCTTTATTCGGATTTATTCTTTCGCACCTCAACCTCAACATAATTTTTCTATATATAAAATTTAATGACCAGGATAAGTCTTTTCCAAAAATTGTTTATTCGGAAATCATCTTACAAAAAAAGATATTAACGATATAAACACTGTTGTACAAGTGCAAAAGATTAAAATTATATTTTTTTTTACATGTACCATCCAAACCCATAAAATTACTCCGCAAACTTAATTTAAAGAATTTATATAGTACCTACACTTTTAAAAATGATGAGGAAAGAAAAAAAAACAAAATAAAATTATTTATTCATATTTAAAAAAAAAAAAATAAAATAAAATTCAATTCATTGCTTTCAGAAAGTCGAATCTTAATCAACTTACTACTTTCATTTAAAATGCTAAAAATAAAAATAAAAAATTATGTATGTTATGTAAAAATATGCTTTGTTTGTTTATAGAATAAAAAAACAAATAGGAAAATATATATAATTTGTTCTTGTTGTCAACAGATCAGAATAGAGCACTTAAAACCAAAGCTTTTAGGAAGAATAGATACAAAAATGAATAAAGCAAAATAAAAAAATTTGTTGTAGGTATGAAAAATTTTCTTAAAACAAAAAAAAACTCATGCTTTTTAAAATTTACAACAAAAATAAACATATACCTTAAGTTAAATTTTAAAAATAATAATAACAATAATAAAAAAAAAACAAATCCCAGAACAATAATGATCTTAATCTAGAATATGTCTAGTTTTCAAGAGCAATTTTATTTTCATATGTTTTCTTTTGAGTGATGGGCTACTTTCAAAGTGGTGCAAAACTTCAATAGTTCTTGGAAAGTTATACCTTTACGCTTGGGGAAAAACATTTTTTTTTTATTTCAATTTTAAGGAATAAAAATATAATGCGAAAGCATTGAACCCAAGCTTTGAAAAATTGTTCATGTCATCTGATAATATGATGGACGGACTTTATTTATTTATTAAACTAATTATGCTTCAACTTACATAAGTTTAATAATAATTAATTACTTTTTTGCTGTGGTTATACTAAAATTATATTATAATCTAACTATATGCGGTATAATCTTTTGTTTAGTATAGTTATTAGGAGTACAAAATGATTTTAATTACTTTAATGATTTATACAAATTACATTAAAAAATTATGTCAAAATTGATTCTCAAAATTTATTCTCATTTTCTGGGTGATTGGTTTTAATTAATAAAAGGGCGTTGAGAACAATATTGTTTTATTGATGATGTTTTTAACAATAAATTAATTTTTGTGGGTAAAAAATAATAAATATGATAATATGAATATGATAGAGTGTAGATTTATGAAAAGTGGAATAATGAGCTTAAATAATTATTTGGTTTTATGTACTATTAAAAGAAAAAATTAATATAAAATTTTTTTCCCATATTAAACTATTAGCCTACCACTGAAAAAATCAAATGGATAAATCCACAAAAAGTTCATTTTACAATAACCGCACTTAACAAACGGATAACTGCCGCAGTTATAATTTCTGTACTTCCCATCATACGTTAAATTGAACTAGTGAATAACTTTACAAGATTAGATTTTTGTAATAGAAAGAAAAAATAGCTCGTAATTTTAGTTTTAAATGCAAGTATCAATTCAAAAATTTCAGAACCTCAGTTTATATAAAACAATAATTTTTCGTAATTTTTTTATCTACAAAAACATAAAATCTAGAATTTTCCTAAATATCATCTTTTACGGTTAAGACCGCCGAGAAACTTTATCGCGAGCTTAATTGCTAGCAAAGTACTTTATTCCTGAATTAAAATCATTTCTAGCATTTATGCGTCATATTTGCACCTTCATTTCCAGCAAAAAACGCTGAAAAAAATATTACTATATAAATGTAATTCCTTTTAGCAAAGTGTTGATAAAATAACTATAGAGCTATAAAAGTTTAAGAGTATATTAACAAAACATCAATAATAGGTACTTGAATAATAGAAATACAAAATATGTCAAAACCACAATATTATGAGAAAAATTCTCAAATTCATATTATTTAAAATATAATGAATTAAAAAAAAAAATCATAAATTGAGAATAAGAATTTTGTTAAAATGAAATCTAATTATTTTTGTATATATAATCATTACCGCATAAAATTTCACTTATGACTTATATTTCCTTAAGATAATTAAACTTTATAATAAAGCTAATACTTTTATACCATATAGAAAATATAAATAAATCTCTTAAGCATAAATAAACTAATTACATTATGATAATCTGTATAGTCGTAAAAATAAATCTCTATAAATATAAAGTTTAACCACAAAAAGAAAACTACATATAACAAAACATGTTATAATGTTATGGTTATATGTATTTTATAATACAGAATATAGAAGAAGCAATGAAGTATACATTATCAAATATACCATAAAATATAAATTTATCTCAATAAATGTTATAACAGAATAATATGTCTTAAACAAACTCATAAAGTGATATAATTTATGATACTTTATCAATTACAGGAATATTATTAATAATATACGAAATCTTTAATATAAAACTATATAATTCTAGCTATGTTATCTTTAAGTGTATATTATTTGTAATTTCGTATATTTCATAAATATGATACGAACTTTTACAATGTATAATTATTGTTAGGTGAAAATATTTCTAATCTTTAGCATTCTTCATTCTTATTAACATATTAAGTCTTCACTTTTATACATTATTAAATATGCTAATAAGAAAAAGCGCACAAAAGTGAAATATAATGTCCAGTCAAAACTTTAACAGACCACTAGTTTTAATTTTTGTTTCAATGATTTGACACATTCGAAAAATGTCTCGTTTACAAAAAAAACATTAAACATTAATAAAAAAGTAAAAAATATATAAAACCAAAAAATTAAATTTAATTCACAAATTTCGTTTTCGCTTTCATCGGCGGTATAAAATATACTAAAAAAGTAATAATTCTGGTCGGCTAACTTAGTGCTAAATAGTTTTAGTTAATTTTATCCATTTTTGTATGACCCAACCTTATTTTTAGAGGCATTTAGCAAGTTTCTTTTTTATCAAACCTATTAAAAATTCAGAATGATCTCGGTTATTTAGTATTTTAAATATTTGAGCATAACACTTTTCATAATTATAAAGATTTGTTTTCTTATTCTTAGCATAGATTAATTTTACCAGAAAAATAATTACTTTTTCATCGTATTTTCAGGAAACAATTAATAAAAGAGATACAAATTGCTACAATAAGAATAAATACGTAATCAAATCAAATACATAAAAATTAATGTGAACATCACTTCATTTAAATTTATATATTCAGTCGATTTAATAAAACTTACTTTTGAAAGCATTTTTGCGTTCTAAGTACATTTAATTTTTAATTAAGACTGTAGATACTAGATTCTAGATATAAAATACTAAATAGATATAAAATCAAAATGAATAATATACTTAACATTATATAGTGCGGCTAGTTTTTCATATGAAAATTCCACAAAACATTAATAAGTTTTGTTTATTTAACTTCAATTTATATAAAATTCTAAATGTTAATGTCATGTTTGTACAATTAAGGTTTATAATTTCTGTACAGATTAATTAGCATGAAAATTAGTTAATTTGTTTTTAAACTTAATGGAATAACATTGGTATAAGAAGAGAAAAAAAAAATTGACAGTCCTTGTAAAATCAAAATTGTACATATTTAATGTTTACAAGAAACAACCCTAAATGTTATAATAAAAAAGTTATTGAATTTCAAATTCTTGAATTTTTTGAAGTAGGTACATATATATAAACTAGATATTTAAAATTTAAAAAATAAATTGTATAAAATTTACGTATACATACGTATATATACAAAAAAATAATTATAAGGTATATCTATAATGTTATTTCTTTATTTAAATTCACTTTTCATGTAAATTGCATATTATATTAATGTTGCCTATAGTCATTAAACATAATAAACAGGCAATATTATTGTCTAGCCACTAACTACTATAAATACAATATATACATATATATGTATAAAAAATAGTCAAAACTAAGTGCTTAATGGTGATTGAGAAAAATCCATTCTTTGTAATATTTTTCTCTTAAAATCAAACTTGCTTTATCCTTTATTTGTTATTATTATTATTTTTTTTAACTATTTTCACCGCATTTAAATTTAAGTAGATGAAATTTATTTAATTATCATGAGCATGAAAATTTATTTTTTTCCTATAATTACAGTTGAATAAATTTTCATGTAAACTTTTATACTTATATTAAAAATAATTATTGTGTATATAAGAATTTTTTCTGTAAATATTTTTCTTTCTTTATGGTTCGTAATGTATAAAATTAAATGGCCTTTAGGTATTATTTTCTTAATGAATAGGTAAAAAACAAAAAAAAAAGTTATAAAATATTTTCAGAATAAAAATGACAAAAATTTTATACTTATTGTCAGATTGTCAAAAAAAAAAACGATTATACTATGTATTCCTATCGATAAAGAAAATTTCGAAGGACGCCGATAGAAGAGATTTTCTGTATGTTTTAGTTACTTTTAATACTAATCGCATCTTTAGGATTTTATATAAATTTACCTATATCTATACAAAAATAAAGTTATAGGAAATTGTATTCCTAACTAAGTGAAATTATGACAAAGGTTATTATAATTATAGTTTTCTATGTGATATACAATGTCTATAGAAATTGAATATTAACATATTCATTATGGAATTTATAATCGTCACGAAATTAATTTATATATAAACTCTCAACTCTTAGTAAATATTGAATATACACGTAATATGTTATTGTATAGTTATTATTTATTATAAAATTAATAATAATAGCTACCCCTTCGTTATTTCTCATAAACTTTTATAAACACTATTGATGACGAAACAATGAATAACTTTTTCATTTCTGATAAAATTTTCCTTTATTTTGATTTTTTTTTTTTTTAACTTAATTTTACTAAGTGTTTTTTCCACTTTTTATAATTTCCAATAAATATGGCTTTGACTTATTATGGATATGCTTTATTATCATATTCTGATACTCAGTTTTTTTGCCGATGAAACATAAAATTATCATAAAAAACCGACAACCCTCAACATATATTAATCAGAACATATATTAATCAATAGTTATGTTTAAAATTTAAAAATATCTATTATTATAAATAATATTTATAACAGAAGCTTATATTAACTTTGTTGATCTAACACGACTATAAATAACATAAATTAAGAATATTTTTGACATGTGAAGCTTTATTATAAATAATGCCCCTATTTGTTGTATAACCATTGACGTTTCTATACCTTTATATTGACATTAACTATAGATCATCAGCTTTTATTATTTATACCTGAGTGTATCTTAAATTATTGTATAGTTTTGTTGCAACATTTTTTAACAGAATTTTTCCCCAAAAGCGTGCTGTAAAGTAAATAAAATGTTTGTAAGTACATTTACATGTAAAAAAAAATACATTATATTTTCCGCATCAATTTTCTTCGATTTTTTTTCGTTTTGTAATGATTTTTTTTTTAAATTATATACGTAAATAAAGAACTTTAGGTACCTACTACCAAAAAAAAAAATAAAAATTTAACGAAACATTATTAGATACATTTATATATAGTTGTAAGAATAAACGAGAAATATGAGTATTATACAAGTTTGTCTTTTAACATAATTTTCCTTTTTGTTTAAAAAAAAAAAAAAACTTACAAATTAAGTATTAACAGGTTTAAAATATGTAAAAAATATTTTCTAGATCTGATAAAAAAAAATCAAATCAAGCATTAGCGTTGACCTCAAAGATTGCCTTATAGATATAGTAGACAAGATCCAATAACCTTTTTAGTTTATGATTATATAAATTTAAAAAAAACAGAAAAAAATAAAACACAAAACAACAAATTTTAATTACGTCGTCCTGTTAAAGCGAACAATCTTTTAATTTTTAATTTAAACCAAAAAGCAATAATAATAATATGGATGGGGTAAAACTGTTAACGTTTAATAAATGTAACAATAGAAATAAACTTATGTTTATAGAATTTTCTTCATTATTTCGTTTTGTCTCGTCCTATATACAGATATAAATATACAAACTTTAATGGATATTTCCTTTTTTGTGTTCCGTTAAACATAAACTTCAACCTTTATTTTCATAAAAAAAAAAACATCCTTTGCATGCCTGTAACAACAAAATAGTCTATTGGCACAATTGTGACACATTAAAATATTCAAAGTTTTTAATCCAAAGCAATAGTACCATGTCTCTTATATTATATGCCTTAATTTTCGAGGAGTATCGCGTATTTACATATAATACCAATAATAAGTTGACGAAACAAAAATTTTACAAAATCTCGAATTTGATTATTTTATTACGAAATAAAAAAAAATTTTCTTTGAACAAATATTCTTACTATTTATTTTTAACCATTTGAAAACTTTTCTGAGCTCATTCTTTGAATATATTTTCTCTCGAGTACAAATCTCGAGTATTCCCTTCATTTCTATACTTTTTATAATTTCATTCCATACACATCTGTGCAGGTACATTATTTCAATATTGCTAAGTTGTTATACAATTTAATGGAAAATAGATACACAATATAGTGGACAACCAAACCTTATAACATTCCAAAAATACTAAATTTTTAAGGTATTAAATACTTTTTTTTTATTTCTTTATTTTTTAAATTGTTATTGTTATTACATGATTTTTTAATTAGATCTTAAACTTAATGAAAAAATATTGGCTGATTTTATTTTTTAGATATTTGTACAATTGTATATTATAGGTATGTATTATATGTGTTATATTTTGGATAGTGATTCACAATTTTTTTGGCTTATACAACTTAATCGATTTCTTTTTTATCTTACTTAATGATGTTTTGAGTTCTACTTTCGGGAATACTTTATAGTTGATTATGGGTTTCGTGTATACGTATAAGCTATATGTTCGGAATCCAGGTTCAAGATAAAAATGAGAAGGTTTCATTTTTTAGTGATTATCTGTTTTTACGTAAGTATTTTATTTCAATAATTGAATGTTAATTTGATCACATTAGTACCCAAATTTATAATTCATAATTTCCATAAATTATTTTAATACGTATACAGACAAAATATTACCAATAATATTTTTAACATGTTATGGCCTATTATATTAATTTACATTCCAAATAATTGTAGCTATACTCAAATTGTGCCAATTTGTAAACAAAATAATAATGACATTGATGGACATTAATGTAAATAAATATAATTATTTCGGAAGAAACAAAACAAATTTAAGCAATAATTATATTATGGTCATTAAAATGATATTATATATTATGATTGTTATGGAAAATATATGTTTGTTTACCAAAAAAAAAAAGAAATATTTTTGTAAGTATTGTATAAACGTACTTGAAACAAATAAAAATTTGTTATTATTATTAATTTCTGTTATTAAATACATTCTTAAGTGCCAACCATATATACGTATTATTATATCAAACAACTATATGGGTTATTCTATTTGTTCAAATTAATACCTTTGGGGAAATTTTAAAACAGATTACAAAAATTAAACATATAATTGGAATTCTCTTGGTATTCTACACCAGTAAAAGTGTAATGAGAAAAATAATATCAAAAAAATTGGGAGTTGTTTTAATTGCATGTGCAGCTCTAAACAAAGTTTAAGTTTAACGTCAAACTTTTATTTAAATGGAACTCCTTCAAAAATATATTTTTATAAAACTTAAACATTTTGAAACATTCCGTAGTTGTGTTTATTTTGAAAATTGTGACAACAACTATTTTAGCATTTGTTTAAGGATATTTTATTTAAAAAAAAAAAAATGCATACGAAATTATAACATAAAAAGAATTTAGAAATGAAAATGATATTAAATTTTTGGGAAATTTGTCACACCATTTTCTATAAACTTTTTTTATTTTAAAACTTCTTTCTATGATGCATAAAAAGTAAAATATTATTACATTTCTTTCTTTAACTATAAAAAATTGTACTTCACATCACGTTTCTGTAATTTTCTTTGAATATTTAAAGAAAGTTCAGTTTGTAATACTTAGTGAAATTGTAAAAGTTTTAATTGTAATTTAATAGTTCCTACAAAAGGAATGATTTTTAATAATTCATCTTTTTTTAAACATAATTTAAAATTAGAAACACGGTTATTCTTGCACACCTTCATTAAGGGTAATAAATATTAAGTTACCTAAACATCGCGTTAATTTTAAGATTTCTCTTTAGTAGGTAAGTGCAATTTGCCATGATAACTGATGAAGATTGATCTGTAAAACTGAATTAGAATTTTACAAAAATATGCATGTAACTATGTTAGGATCTGGGATGCCTAATATTAACAAATACAATTTAACAAATACAATTTCGAATTAGAAAAAATATTTTATTGGATTATTTGACATGCTACAAATATATATTAATTTATTTGTCAAATATTTCCAAATATTATTAAACAATATTAATTTTCCAATATTTGAACAAAAGGAAAGGGTAAGCCAAATTTTCTGCTATATCTCCGTGATTTATTGTTATAATATATATATATGTGATAATTGGCTATATTTCTAAAATAAATATTTGGCTTTTTACCAAAAAAAAAATCTAATGATATTATAAAAAATAAAGACAGTCACAAAAAATATATCGGAATATGTATGACCTTTTTTAAAAACAGATACCAGTTTCTATAAAATTCAAACAATTTCAAAACTATGTAAAACAATCCAAAATTTGGAATTATTCTTAATTAAAATGAATAATTTCAAATAAATAACTTTAATAGTTAAAGATTAGAAAAATAAATTTTTATTTATTTTTTAAGTTTATTTTGAAGTTTAAGTTCCATATTCATGAAATTTTATACAATTATTTTGTAGTTAAATTTGCAATATTGATAACAAACAAGAGGAAATATAGAAATTGTTAACTATTAAATTTTAAATATAAATGTAGGCACATTGTAGGTACAGTAGCTGTATTATTATTATATTTTAAATTAAATATAATATTTATAATAATTTCAATTGATTCTGTATGCTGTATATATCGTATTTATATAATTCTTAATTAAATGCAAATGGTTCTGGATTAAAAATCAACAATATTTAGCAGACATTTACTATTTGAAAAGTATCAATTTACAACTACATATATGACTATACATACGATATATAAATTTAAAGTTTTAAATATGTATTTACAGATTTTTTATGGGAAATGTACAAAACCCATAATAATAAACTGACCTAATTTAAGCCTAACCTTGTTTCAGTAACCTGTTGTAGACAGTGAAAGTATGGTATGAATTTATGCGAGCAAGGTATTAGACAAATTTTTGGCAATATATTAAAGTTTCAACTGCAATAAATTTTAATTTTAATTTTTATGCAATCAGCAATTATATCCATTAAAAAACAATTGAATAAATATTACATAAAGAATTCATTAAATTTATTAAGAAAAAAGATTTTTTTTTTTTAATTTATCTCATACATAAATCATAAAGTTATATTGTATAATAAATTCATGAATACTAAAATTTTTAGAATGGAAATAATATAATTGAAGATGAAATTTAATTATTTTTCATTTATTTATTTAGTTCTAGCTTATGAAACAAACTGATGTATGAATAAGCACTATGTTGGAATATACATATTTCAGATTTCTCTGTTTAAAATTAACATACATACATATATTGCACTACAAATTTAGAATAACTATTTATATGTATATCATTCATTTTAATACACATAATATTATTAAAATATAATCCGTTTCAAGGGTTTAATTTTTTTTTTTCATGTTCAACTTTGCAAATGCAATGTGATAAAAAGTCAAGTACATGTAACGCTTTTTTAAATTAAAAACAGATAAAGGATAAATAAAAAATAAAATTGTATGAAAATTTTTACTTAGATAAATTCTAGTTTGTTTGTTATACATATCAAATTTTCGATGCATAAACAAGATTCATCTTTGAGAAAAGCAGCTGGCTTTGAATTGGATACTTAATCCTGGATTTCATTATTCTCTGTTTTGGAATCCTTTAAATCGGGAATCTAGATTCTCAAAACAATATAGTATTTTAAAATCTTACTAAAATTTTGCTATCAATTTATAACTACATGAAAAACATAAATAAACATAATTAAATAAAATAAAAAGCCGATTGACCTAATTGTCCATTGGTGAAATTCACAATTTCTAAACTAGCTTCTCTTTTAAAATTATATAAAATAAATATGTAAATAAAAATATTCTAGTAATTGTAAATTCTGTCAATATTCTGATATTTACCTAATATGCTTCATCGTGACCCTGGGTTAGATTGAGAGGAAGACATAATTTGCAAGAAATGGTATTTTCAACATTTTTCAAAAAAAAAATTTTAAAGCACAGGATTATATCATTCATATTAAAAGCAATATTTTAGGAATGTAGGATTATGTTACTATAGGATTACGAAATACATACACATTATAATGTTTTTTAAAATACAGGACTTTTTTATGATCCTTATTAATTAATATTATTTGTATATAGTTATGAATCCTGAAAGCAATTATTTATATTCATATTATATTCATATATACCTACATATATATTGGGAAATGAAAAATTTCCGAAAAATTGGAAAATTTAAATATGTCGTCACTGAAAAAAATATTTGGTCTTAAACTAAAAAACTCTATTTCTGAAAATCACTCAATTGTAGGAAAATTAAACTAATTGTCAGGAAAATGTTCTGCATCTCAACTGTAAATTTCGTTATTTAATAAAAAAAAGAAACAAGAACTTAAGTTCAAACAGCGACTTCTGAAAGTCAAGACTTCTTCTTCTTCTTCGAGCTCGTTTAAAAATCATTGAGTGGAAAGTAGCATCAATTAGGTACCTAGATACATTTTTAATAAAGAATTGTACAATAATCAACATTTTATAAATTGGCAATCAAATAGGTAACTTAAAGTGTAATTTTGGAGTTAGTGAGTTTTCACATGTCTTTTATAAACAATGTTTCTGCGTTAAAATAATATATGTATATTTTAAGATTTTAAGTGCATATTTAAGGACATAAGTTTTAAGTAAGTGCATGCATATTCTGAGTTTTTAAGGGCATGAACTTCTGGTCTTATTATTTAAGTTTTTCAACTAATAACTTCCATAATAATTATATTAATTAAAATTTTATAATTTGTATCCCTCTTCTATTCAACGCGTCAATGACGTCGCGCCGTAAATAACAAAATTGGTAATTTTTTTGTTTTTTTTTTTTAATATTATGAAGTAGTATGAAATTTGAAAAATAAAATGAATTGTTGGCTTTAATGGTTAAAATAAAAAAAAAATAAAAAATAAGTATAATTTTTATCAAAAACCTTCAATTAAATTTTCTAAATTTGAACTCTTTGGGCATAAGAAAAAATATAACAAGTTTGCGAAGTTATATATAGAGAGTGAGGAAAAATAATTTATTATAAGTTTGTATTGTCGGTAAGGAAATTTTTTTTTTTTAAATACGTGCCAGCACGCGATAAAATGAAAAAAGAGAATATATACTTCTTTTCTTCCGTTATTTTATTAAAAATTTAAATTATTTTCTTTAAGGATAATGGAATATAAAATTTTATTTTTTTTTATTGTCGGAAGACGTTTGAAATTAAGAAAGTTTATTATTATCCAAAAATATAATCAAAAGAAATAATAATAATTGCATTGCATTGCATGAATAACATAAAAAAAAAATATTATTAAAAATAGCCGCAGTACAAGCCAAATACTTGTTTCCAATTTTAACAATAAAAAAAAAAATAATAATAATTTATTTTTCCAATAAATCAATCTCGTACAAATAATAATAATAATAATAATTATAGAAAATTTATTTTTATTATAAAAGAAAAATATGACATATAAATAACAAACAGTGGTTGCAATAAAAACTTTTATTATTTTTTTTTTTAGAACAGAATTAAAAATTATAAAAATCATGTTGAAAGCATGACGAGAAAAGGATTAAATGCGTTTTCTGATGAACATTGGTTTTTGGAAGTAGAATTCTACTATTTCAGGAATTTATTAAAAAAGCATTTATACTGGAGCTGCGATCAACGATAACAGCAGTGCCAGACAGTTTTAGAAAGGAAATTAAAAACTGTTAGGCTTTTTTCAACAGATTAACAAAATAATTATCAAGAAGCTCTATAAATAAGTCTCAAAAGCGAGTTCGATAAATGAGTTTCGATAATAAGTTTTTCAAAAGTTAAAACATTTCAAAATCTAATGTGGCTTTTTCTGAAAAATTAAAAATAATCACATTTAACATTAATTATCTTTAATGAGCATGTGATCGGTATGTTGTACTTAGTACCGTAGAATTTAGATCACTAAATGGAATATTATATGCATCAATACACATGCAATCATTAAATGCTTCATAGTGAATAAAAATTTCCTTTAAATGCTTCATAGTCAATAATGAATTCCTTTAAATGCTTCTAAGTGAATAATGAAATCATTAAATGCTTCATTTTGATTATTGCGTATAATACCATAGATTAAGAATATTCTTAATCTATGGTAATACCTAAACAAAAATAATATCAGTCACAATATTTCAATACAGACAAATTCCAAAAAAAAAATTTGTTTATCAATTTTTGTTTATTTTTTGCATTGAAAATGTATAGACTGCAACTACCTCTCACATGCACATTAAAACAGTATATTAGATATGTTAACAAAATTTGTTATACAACTCGTTCAGTATTTACACAAAAACACATAGACACTTGTCAATATATATCACGAGACCTGCGGTCTCGTGATATAAGTATTGACTCGTGTCAATGTATTTTTGTGTACACACAACTCGTAATTAATAACAAATTTAGTTTATATATACAATAATCTACTATTAATTTTAGTTTTTTTTTTAAATACATAAGTACATTATTTAAATTTCGTATTATTCATCTATGTGTTAACGCAACCAACCAACCAGGTGTGAAATTAACAATACTTAACCATAAAGCACAAAACTTTGAGGTATTTATTTTGAATTAAAAATACAAGTTCATGAAAATATAATTAATTTTTTGTATATATTTATACAATTGTAAATACATATTTTGATTAATTTTCGAAAATCAATATTTTCATCGTAGACGTAAATAATAATTGTTGAAGTTTTTATTAAATTAATAATTGATTTCTCTTAATAAAGTTTAACCGCAAAATTTAATTTAAAATTTAAGTACGTAAACATGCATATTTGATAAACAAAAAATATTTGAACTATATATATGTCTATAATTTTGTTTTCACATAAATAAATTTCAAATGAATATTGTCCAGCTCTTTTCAATTTGTTTTTTTAATATACTTAGTTTTTCTTATTGAAACCAACATTAGTAATTATAATCAGGGGTTATTTGTACCTCAAAGAAACTAAATTCTACCAATAATCGTTTTTTGATTTTATTAATAACAATTTTTCATTTTCCTCTTTTTTAAATTGAACTCAAATAAAGTTGACCAGGTGGACAATTCAACTTTAAATTTTCGGATGTTTGTTATCATATCAACAGTTTATATCTTTCCGCGTGAATACAAAGAATCTATCAGTTAGCGAAATATCTAAAATAGTTTCTTAACTTTAATATTTCCAAAATCACTACAGAACAAACCACTATATAACCAATGTTATTTTATTTAATAATTATAATTATATTCAATGCATGCATAATAGTTATTAGTTAATAATTAGTAAAATTAGTTAGATTTAAGCAGAAAGCATGTATATAAAGAGGAATCAGTCCCATACAAAAAAAAGAATTAAAATAGTGAAACAAAAAATCCATATCACAACCCCATGAGCTTTTTTTTTTTTTTTTTGAGAATTCCACTCTCACAAAAGCTTTTAAAACTTTCAAAATTGTATAGATCGTAGAGAAGTTAGCAATACCGTAAAACAATATCCCAGCAATACCGTAAAACAATATCGTAAACAATTTCCCAGGAAAAAATAAGTACTTAAATTGTAGTCACAATACAGGAAATTTTATTCGGTTACAGGAAATTTTATTCAAATACTAAATGTCAATTTTATAAATATTTTTTGTTTTTATTTTCTCCGATTAATAAAGAGACATATGTTGTAAAATTAAATAAACAATTTGACGGGATTAAAAAAAATTGTATGGAAAAAAATAAAAAAAGTACAGCCAAGGGCTCCGTGAATTATCGCATAATGAATTATCAAATTATTTTTAAAATGAATTATCACATAATTTTTTTTTATGAGATAATTCATTTAAAACCGAAATAGCACATAAATTGAAAAATGAATTATCTCATAAAAAATTATTTTTATGTGATAATTCATTTTAAAATGAATTAATACATAAACTGAAAAATGAATTATCTCAAAAAAAAAATTTAACGAAAAATTTATGCACTAATTCATTTTAAAGTGAATTATCACATAAAAATGATTTTTCGGTATTTATGCACGAAATAGCACATAAATTTATATTTTCATATTCTATGATCTAATTTAATTCATTTTAAAATGAATTAGTGCATAAAAACATTTAAAAAAATACGAATTATTACATAAAAATTGGTTTGTATGAGATTGTGTGCTAATTCATTTAAAACGAAATGTCGCATAAACTTCCGAAAAGCGCATACCTCCGATTGTTCTGAAATTTTGCCCTATTTTATTTGGAAAATGGCACATTTTTTTCTTTTTTTGAACGCTTCGCGAGAAGCGAATGGGACACGGTAGCGGTCCTCTATCATGCACAATATCTTTTTCATACATTTTGTGCGGACAACTTTCTCTTTTACCAGAAGCGAATGGGACGCGGTAGTTATTGGAAGAACATGAATTATCTTATAAAAAAAATTATGTGATAATTCATTTTAAAAATTATGTGATATGTCATTATGCGATAATTGACGGAGCCATTATTTGTGCACTAATTCGTTTGAATACGAATTAGCGCATAAATCTGCATTTTCAAAATTTATGCACTAATTCGTAAAAAAACGAATTATCACATAAAATGTGTTTTTTGGTTTTTATGTAGTTCATTAATAATAGCACATAAATTCTAAAAAAAATTTTACGAAAATTTTATGCACTAATTCATTTAAAAACGAATTATCACATAAAATTTATGAGATAATTAATTTATTTTCAAATTCATTTTGGTTTATGTGATAATTCGTTTTTAATTACTGCATAATCTCATACAAATCGATTTTATGTGATAATTCGTATTTTTTTATATGTTATGACATTATGCGATAATTCGTCTCACCTAACCAAGCCTAGTGATATTTCGCATAGTTCTAAAAAATTCTAAAACGCTTTTAAATATTTATCAAATGTTAATGGTAATTTTGAATTTAAAGCCATTTTGATTTTGAAGTGGTAGGTTAAAATATTTCATAAATAAAAAAAAAATAATTTTATGTTATGAATTAAAAGAAAAAAACATGAAACGTATGTAACTAAAAAGTAAAAAGTAAAAACTATAAGTTAAAAAAAAATTTTTAAGAAAAGATGCTTTTTATCGAAGAGCCCAAAAACTTTAAAATAAGAATTTGTTTTTGGAAGGTCTTGATTAAATGTTCAAACTATTTTTAAAAGCGTTCGAGACCTTTTCAATGTACCCAATCAATATCTCTTATTGGTCTCGAACGCTTTTTAAAATAGTTTGAACATTTAATATCAAGACCTTCCAAAAACAAATTCTTATTTTGAAGTTGAAGTTGGAATTTTTTTTTCGTGCCCAATTTTTGGGTAGGTGGTACAGGCGGTCCCTAGAATATTGAATCCCAGACGGTTTTTGGGAGAAAGCCCCCATTTCGGAGATATGACCCTTCAAAGTTTTTATACGAAATTCGTTATTTATTTTCTCATGACGGCTTTTCTAAATGCGTTCACACTTTCACTTTTTGAATTTTTTTTTTTCTCTTTTTGTAATATCTTTTTCCTTTTTTCGGGACTTTTTTTTGTTTTTTTGTTTTTCGTTTTTTGACAAAAAATTGCCGCCAACTTCCTAAAAGTATGCAATTGTTAGTTTATTTTTTTCTCACAGAGCTCATTTATTATTTGATCCCTCCGTATTTGAATAAAATTTCCCGTAACCGAATAAAATTTCCTGTATTGTGACTACAATTTAAGTACTTATTTTTCCCTGGGAAATTGTTTACGATATTGTTTTACGGTATTGCTGGGAAAAACAACAAGAAGTTGCTAACTTCTCTACGATATTGTATAGAACTGTTGTTATTTTGAAAGTTTTTAAAAGTTTTGTGGGAGAGGAATTCTCAAAAAATACAAAAAAAAAGCTCATGGGGTTGTAATATGGATTTTTTGTTTCACTATTTTAATTCTTTTTTTTTGTATGGGACTGATTCCTCTTTATATACATGCTTTTTGATTTAAGCCTTTAAAATTATCATGAAATAGTTTTTTGGTCAATTTTTGCTTACTGGGCTTGAAAGCCGTAAAATTCAAAAATTTTAAAATATAATTAAGCTTTATATAATTTCAAAAAAAATAAATAAATTATTAATTAATTACGTAAGCATCATTGAACAAAATATGTAGCATTAATTATGTATGTATGATATTTCAAATAAATAAATATAATCACAAAATCAAATGATCACAATGCCAAACAGTTTATACGTTAAATTCAAATTTCATTTTTAAGATTCTGCAAGTTATACTTACTTTCGGACTTATGTACAGTGAGCATTATTCTTCAACATATTACAAACAAATAAGTTTATTTAAAAAGCCGAATATGGTATTAAAATAGAAATACAATATATAACAAGTTTTTAGACCTTAGTTGGTTCAAAAAATTAAAAGTCATCCGGTAAGCTCTATTAAATGTTTGCCTAACAAAATAATGAAATTAATTTAAGTTAAAAAATAAAATTCCTGTCATTGATTAAGGCAAATTAAATCAACAAAAGAAATTTATTTAAGAATTATACATATGTTGGGTACGAGCAATTAACCAATTAACATAAAAAATTAACACTTCTTAAAATTTATTCATAAATTTTTATTATTACAAGTAATAAATCCAACCAAAAAAAATTTTTTTTTTTTTAAATAATTTATTAAGCAATTATACTTTAAAAATACTTAAATTTAATTTACTTCATTATAGGGTATAAAATAAATTAATTACATAAACATAATAATAATAATAATAATAATAATAACAATAATAATCAAAAATAAAAATATTTTCCAATGCAGACAATTTACAAATTATTTTTCTTCCTTCCTTCTACAACATAATATAAACAAACGATAAATGTAATATTTTATTATGAAGAATATGTATACAATTTTACAAAGGCTCATTGGTGTTGTTTCGGTATTCTACCTATATTTTTAATAAAAATATATATATAAAAAAATACGCTAATGATTTGTTGATTTTGCCCATAAAAAAAAAACCAGCCAGCTATAATAAAATTGTATACATACAATCATTTTATAAATAGGCCATATTCTAGTTTAAAATTATACTTTAACGACAAATGAGGGTTAATTATGACCGAAATAACATTTTATTTTATTTTGGCTACTCTTCACAAAAAAATCTCTATTAGTAAATAACACTCTTGTGGTTACTGTTATTGAAAGCGGAAATAATAAATTTTTTCATTGAAAAATAGCTACAAGTACACATAGGGCTAGAAATTTAGCGCACTATGTATTATATTCCTGTAGTGAAAAACTCAACAGCCAATAAGCGTTATGTTTCAGGAAATGATATCGAAGTGATACCGTACAGTTAATATTAAAAGTTCTGCCGGACGTAGGTAGTAACTCGTCAGAAATGGTTCTAAAAGTACAATTCATTACCTCCTAGGTCCTAGCGCAATCTAATTTAAAAGTTTAGTAGTATGGAAGTGGGTCAAAACTGAAACTGTTTTAAGTTGTAGAACTGGTACAAAAACGAAGTCCTTCAGAAATATATAAATTGTTCAAAACTCGAAACATAAATAAAATAAAAGTTTTTATAATAATAATAAGCGAACTTAAAATTATTTATCTAAGATTGAACTCTGTCTCGAATATTTTATAAAAATAATTAGTCAAATATCTATCTCTACAAATCATTTATAACCAATTGTTGTTCTTAAAGCTCAGTCTTAAACGTTTTCCCCAACTTACTAGTCGTTCGAAATTTGTAGTTTTTAAATGCAGTAGTGTCGACATTTCAATATTTAATATTGTGTAACATAATCGCATGATTCGATTAAGAATATTTCTATAGATTCCGTATGTATTTAAATATGACGACAATTTAAGGAATTTTGCAGGAAAATTTAATGTTTTTGTGATACACATGATATTAAATTTGTCTCCCCTTTTCTTTGTATACATATATACAACATACATATATATATAGATAATATTTATTGTATATGATTAAATATTACATTATTATATCGCCCCGGCAATTATTTTCTACTTTAAATGGTCTCATTTCCTGTTAATTGTAAATTTTCTTCAAAAATTTCAATATTACAAAATACATAATAGCAAAATTACTAAATCTGAGGGTTCACATAATACAGAATAAGCAGATATATAGAGATGTACGATTGTATGTGCATATCTAGTATGTATATATACCTAACAATTGGTTAAAATAAATATTTTCGAAATTTTCAATATATTAGGAAAAGTGTTGTTAAAGAAATATTTATTGTTAAAATATTTTATATTTTGAAAATAGTAAGCTGCATATTATTTGTTATTTTCTTTTTCTTTGGTAATTTTTCAGAAATAATTTTCCGATAAAAATTACAATACTACAGTCGTTCTTTTTAGATTTCTTCTTACCATCAATATTAGCGAAGCCTATAAAAGTGGTTGGATTTCATTCTATTTTATTTCATCACCAATTCTATTTATATTAATGACTACTGAACTTACGATAAGTTCTTGAAATCAACATATTTACTTTATTTTGTTATAAATTGGCTTGTTTTAAATATGATAAAGAGACAATGATTTTATTTTACTTCCTAATACATAATTATCATGGAAGGCGCTGTCGCCGTCGCCAGTCGCCAAAAGCGACAATTTGGTATCATGGAAGTCGCTGTCGCCTTCAGGCGACTTGTCGTCTAGTCGCCTGGGCGACACTAGACGACAATCAATTGAAAATCCGTATTATTGAAGTCGCTTTTGTCGCCTTTTTAATAAATTTACTGTCGCCTGCTTTCAACTAGACGACTAGTATATTATTTTGATGATTCAAATTTGAAAAAAAAAAATTTCAAAAATATGTTATGAAAAAGTTTGAAAATTTTTTATTTAACTCAAGAATTCTGAAAAATGAAGTAAAAGTTTTTTATTTATTAAAATCAATTTTTTTGAATTTTAACTTCAAAAATTTTTGAAATTTTTACGTTTTCTTTTGATTTTTATTTAGGTGTTTCTGTTATTCACAAAAAAAATCAAGTGTTATCGTATCAAGTTGAAGGCGCCTTGTAAATTACAGTTATTGAAAATTGGGCGCCTTCCGTAATACGAAAAAGAGTCGTCGGCGATTCTAAAAGACGACTTTGGCGACAGACGACAGCGTCTTCCATAATAAGGGCTAATATTATGCTTTTTAAAACATATTTTAATGTTAAGTTATCTTTTATAATTAAAAATTTTTTTTTGTTTTTTTCATTAGGATTAAAATTATATCAAAAAAAAAATCCTGAGAGTAGTTATAAAGAACTAGAACAGCAAACAGTTAATATTCTTTAAACCGTATAATAATTCAAAACAACAAATATATAGATACCCTGTTGCGGAATTAGCAACGATTAATTTTTTTTAATCAATAAATATTCATAATTATAAAATTTTATTGCAATTTAAAATATAATGAATCTAAAAAGAACAATCAAAGACGGCATAATTCTACTGTTGTCGTTGCAAAACTAAACATTGCATAACAAAATATTTCAAAACTGTAATGTAGATGTGTGAAAAATAAAATTCTAATTTTTCAATTGTTTAATATGATAAAGACTTAAGACTTTGTGCTATTCGAAACTAAAAGTAAAAAAAAAATTAGATTAAATATCGATTATCTAAATGAAAACGATTGAAAACCATTGAGAAGTATACTGCACATAGCAATACATAAATATGTAGTAGTTATATTCGTTACGTAATACTTGAAATGAACTTGAAAGTACAAAAATTTATTGATACTTATATATTACATTTATTATAAAATATAGAGTTAATCAAAAACATTTTCAATTGTGCATCACAAACTTTTACCTTTTATAAATTTTTAATTCAAAAAGGAAATTGATGTACCGGAAAAGTTTTGTTATGTAATTCTGAATAAAACATTTTATTGTCGAGTTCTATGAATAATAATTAGTAACAATATAGAAACCAATTAGAAAAAATATAAAAAAAAATAAAAATGTTTTTTAAATTAAACTTTTTATCATTAATTTCTTATGAGGCATACATATAAATACTTTATAATAGTTAGCAAATATTATTAGTTTTTTCCGTTAAATATACTACTAACTATATGGTTTATGTATAATAGACAAAATTTTTTATTTTATTTAAATTTATTTCAAATTTGATTTACCTAAACAAGAAAAACCACTATAAAATTAGATAGATATTTACAAAAATAATAATCAAGCTCTGAGGCTTCGAGAATATTGAAATAACGAAGTTAATTGCAAAAATTTGCGAATATTATTCAAATCAATATTCTATAATACAATTATAGTAATAATTAAGCTTAAATTTTGAATTGATACAATTTCTACAAGTCGATATTTAATTTTATAATGTCAAAAAATTGGGATTATTGTTTGATATTATATAATTAATTGTCGCATTTAAGTTTCACTGGATATATATTTTATCAACTTATTAACATCTTATGGCTTCGAAATAATACAGCAGTTAAAGATTACGAGAATATATTGGCTTCGACATTTAATAAAATAGTAAAGTAAATTATGAATTTGATGTGCTTGAAATATTTTATATGTATTTATTTTAATTTTAATTTATCTCCCAATTCAGTCAGAGTAACCTTGAAAATTATTAAAATATCTGCCATAATTTTTAATTTTCCCAAATTCAAAACCAATAATTTTATTTTTGATTGCATTATTATAATTTATTGAGAGAACTACGTGTACATATGAGACCCATCATGTACCTTTATTATGTTCGCACATTTATATTTTATTTATATATTTATTAAATATGTCTATACATTATATTTAATAAAAGAGGAAGTGTTCAAGCATAGGGCATAACCTAAATTTGATCCCTTTACAATGAATATCGTACACGTACGCAGAATTTTATTTGGATTTTGCATAACATTAATATTCATTTTGGGAATTATGCAATAAACAATCAGCATATGTATGAATGTTTTATTTATTTATATTTTTGTTTTTTTCATTAAAACATAAAACAGGATTCACGTTGCAAAATGAAAATGTAAATATGAATAATATAGAAAAATATACCTAAATACCAGAAATTCGAATAGTTTTACCACTCGTATAATGCATTAATATTATTTATATGTGCATAATAATATTTATACATAGAACAAAACTTGATAGTTTATTTTTCAATTTTTATTCTTTTTTTGGGAATATTGATTTAATTTAATTTAATACTTTTTGAAAAACACTAAATTAAATTGTATTCAACAGGATAAAAGACTTGTTGAAAAATTCATAAATCAGTGAATTTTGACTTAAAATCGAAAATATGTACATTATTATTCATATATACATATAAATATTTGTAAGCAGGCTTAAATTGGAGGAAAATCTTTAATTTAATTTTTAAAAAATCCCTATATGCAAAAAAAAAATTCAATTCAACATTATTAAATTTAGACATTTTACTTTTTTTTTTATTGCTTACAGAAAATTTTGTATGTGCTGCTGTTAAAGCTCCTTATTTTTATATTTTTCATCTGATCAATAGAGTTTTATAATATAGAATTTCTCTTCACATAATCATCCTTACGGCAACGTCCATTTCACTATTATTATGGCAATCTCTATTTCACTATTATTACGGAAATGCAGATAATCATGATATAAATAATTTTTTGATTCTGTCCTTAATAAAGGTAGATTTTAACTTATGTCCGTATATAACGAAAAATCCTAATTTGAAAATTATAATAGATTTGATGATTTGATGATAATAGTCTGAAAAATCAACATTTAAACATTTCGATTTATAATAGAAATCAAATTCTTGGTCACAGCTTAACATTTTTTTACGATATTGCGAATTTTTTGACGGAATAAAAGTTAAAATAATACAATAATACATTAAAGCTGAAAAGTTTTGTTCTATTTGATACATTTTTAGCAAAAATTTATTACAAAGTTTTAAGTAACTTAATAACATTTGTTGGCTTATAAAAAATTATCAAATTAAGTATATGATATGAATAATCAATGCTTTATAATAAATATTCAACTAAATGTTTATCTTTTATTATATGTAATTATGTAAATTATATAATCGAATCTTAAACGTTATCCTTTCATCATTCTCTTAATATTCTTAAAGAGCGAAATCATGATTTTTATTATTGATTTAAAAAAAATATGAAATTCTAAAATATAATTCAATTTTCCCATTTTCGTTGGATTATCATTTACACACGTGCCCAAATGAAAATTATTTTTATACATAATTGAAGTAATTTTCAGGTAATTTTATAATCTGTATATGTATTGCCGGTATTTATTTCTTTTATTTTAATATGTCTAAACAGTTTCATCACATGCCATTCTAATTATACTAGTATTATGTATTTAATAGTTAATGTACAATTGTAATATGTAAAGTAAAAGCCCATGAGTTTCAAAATTAACATGACAAAAACATTTCACGCAAATTTATTATTAAGTATTATTAAGCAGAATTTTCAAATTATGAGAGCCATGTAAACACAGGCGTTAATTTGGCGACTTTTTTCACATAAAATATAAAATTTTTATTTAAAAAAAAATAAAAATACAAGAAATATGTTGTCGATACAAATAATTGTAATTTAAGAATTATGTTGAAAAAAACTGAATTCAACCACACTTAAAATTTAATAAACGATTAGAATTAAGTTTTTAAATCAAATTAACAATAATTTTATTGGTCATCACCGCCAAAATATTGTCTTTATCTTATAGTTTAAAAATCGATTATGAGATGAAAAGAAGATTACATAATATTTCAGGTTTCTGAAATAACTTTTTTTGGAATGTAGAAATGTAGTTAATTAATCACTTATATTTCTAGCATTAACTACAATTAATAAAATATTTTTAAATCTTATTGAGACTTAAGCAAAATTGCAAATATAATGTTGATCGGTTTATTTTATTATGCTGTTAAACATGTTTTTATATTAGAACAATAAAAAAAACATTTAAAATAAGTAAATAAAAATGCATAGCATAAATTAATTTAAAATTCTTAGTGCACGTAATTTATTTTTTTTTTTTATTTTCCTCTTTTTTTCATTAAAATAAATTAAACAATTATAAAAAAAAAAAAAAAACTTACATCAGGCATTTTTATTCTAAATTGATTTAAGTATCTAAAGAATATTATCCCACAAAAAATAAAATACTTAATAAAATGCTAACCACCGCTAATCGTGATTCAATTAAATTCAACTTCTTAATGCAATTTGATTAAAATTTTATAATTTTTATCACCAAAAAGGAAAAAGTCACGCAATAAATTTGCTTACTTTTATTTCGAAAAAGTGTAGATACTCCGACTACATACTTTTTTTTTACAAATTTTTATATAATGCAATCAATTGGTATTATATAGTTGTGGACTAAGTGATTAATATAACATTATTCATACTGCCTAGATAGTCTGAAAATGTACGAAATGAATCAACAGTGCGACAAAAATTATTTAAAGAAAATTAAATTGGAGTGTCTTTTCGCTATAATTGAGAAATGTAATAAAAAGATGTAGGATTGCAAACTCCTAATATGTAAAAATAAATTTCGTATATTACTAAGTATCTAAGTTTTTTTTTGAAATAACACGAAGATTCAATTTCAAAACATAGTTTCTGCCACTTTCCTACAAACTTTGCGTACTTTATGCACAATATATCATGTACATTATATATGATTATACTAAAATTTATTTAATATCTTATAAAAAAAGATTTATTAAATAAAGTAAATTGTCAAGGATGAATACTAAAATAATAAATTAATTATTACTAAAATATTTAGTTCTAGATTTGACATAAATTTAATAATTATTTTCGTAAAATTAACATTATCACAGACAACATTTTCATATCTTTTGCATACACCAACAAAGGTATGAAAACATTCATCTAAATATAGTCAAGTCTCTTGTACGATATAAATTTATTGTAATTGGTTAATCGCTTTAAATAACTGAAGTAAACTTTCTTTATGATATTATTTCACAAACAAATATAGAAAGAAAATATTGTTGACAAATTTTTTTCTCCTTTTCACTGAAAACAGTATTTCTGTAAGAATTAAAAAAAATAATTAACAAAAAAGCAACATTGGCAGATTGACAGGTGTTTTGATCATATTAGAAAATGTATAAATGTTTTTGACGTTATTAAATAAATAAGTTAAAAATAAGTACTATGTTTGAGAAAAAATTACTTAGGATTATGTTTTTTAAAATTATCTTAGTCTTAAATGACAACGCTAAAAAATGTAATTAATCCGAGAAAGCATTCATTCTATTGTAATATAGATTTTTATTTCACAAAAATAAGACACAATATAGGTATTATTTCCTTCTGTTTATCAAACTAACTTTACAACTTTTTATAGATTAAAATTTGTATAATTTTGTCTTTAAAATTATAATGAAAAACAAGTTTGTTCGAATTTCTCAAATTTAAGTTTATATAAAATTTTGTTCATGTGAATCTTTGCACCTGAAAATATTAATATAGTTTTTTTTTTTCAGTAAAATTTCTTTGTTATTTTGATTATCTTTTTCATTTCTTTTCAGAACTAACTAATATACAATCATTAGCGTGACTTTAACCCTTTTGTTTCTCTAACAAAAGTAATAACGATTTCACTTAAGATCGTATTTTACATTTTTAATGTTTTCATATAAATTTAGAATTATTATTTAGTACTATTCCATGCACAGAACAAGATACATAAAATATAAGCAAATTACTCCATTCTATACTTCCTAAACAGCCGGCGATAATCGAGCTTATTTGATGAAAGAAAACAGGTGCAACAATTGGAAAATTTTTACGATTTTTCCAAAAAGTTTAATATTTTTCTCATTAAGAGAAGAAACAACAAAAAAAAGTTGTACTTAAGTAAACCGTAAAACTTTTGAACAAAAAATATCTAAGTGATATTTATCTTACATGGTCACTGTAATTAATTGGTTATATGTCAGAAAAACTAATTGACATATCTTTACGAAAATAGTGACAACTATCCAAAACTTTAAATTTATTTTTTAAAAATTGTCGAAGGTGATGATAAGTATAGTTTTCCTTAATTTGAAATTCTTATTGCCAACATAAAATTTATTGCTTTTCTATGTTGTTGAAAATTAGAATACAAACTTTTCTAATTTTTAGTGCTTAAATTCTTTTCACACTATATGTTTTTAATTCTAGGGCAAGCATTTAGTTACGCATTTTCATAAATAATAAAAAAAAATACTAAAATGGAAATAAGTGATTTCTTCAATTAATTAAGAGAAGAAGAAAAAACACTCCTAGGTGTTGCTTATCTTCTTTTTTCTCGTGTATAAATATTGTAGTTTTTACGTGTGAAATCTATACTCCAAGGAATATTGATGATATTCCAAAAATACGTTTATTTACGAATGAAAAAAATAGAATTAGGCTCGTCTTTAAATGACGTAACAATATTGAGATGAAAAAAATATTCAAAAGATTTTCTTTATAATTTTTCATTCAAAAGCATTAGAGACTCATAAGAAACCTTAAAATATTCATTCACTTATGCTGAATTTTTAAAATTTTTATCATTGTAAATATGCCACTGAATAATTTTTAAACGAGTTCGAATTTGCAATTTTTAAAATGAATAAGAACATTAACAAGAATGAAATAATCAAATTTTTCAGAAAACTACTCGTTACATTACTTTCGTTCGTGATAATTTTATAGAGTAAACAGTGCATATTTGAAGTTCAAAGATTTTTATCACTCAATAAATTGATTTGACAGATTGTTGCCATTTCTGTCACATCATCAAAATTGTTTTTTGTACCAATAATTTTCGAGAAAATGCAAAAATATACATTTATAAGAACATTATGCAATTAATTATATGCATTTATTAGGGAAATACGCAAAAGTATGCACAGATATTTAATTTATTTTAATGTCAAGATAACAGTCAAGATAACAGCTTGAAGTTCTGTTCTCTGTTTATAACTAATTAAAACTAAGATCGATTGCTTTTCGACTAAAATAAATTATGAAAAGAAAACACCACAATTGAGACGAATATTTCTTGATGGAACTTTTCTTAATTATTTACTTGTTATTTAACTTTTGAAAATAAAATTACAGTAGAAAAAGGAAAAATACTTCTTTTTCACAAAATCTTCTATACATAATCTACAAATATTCATCATTGCTGTATAATTTTTAATAAACAAAAAATAAATCTGAAATCATGGAAATAACTACGTAGAAAATCTCCAATATTCATTCTTTGTGGGTGAAAATTCAATCAATCATTGCCACTTTATAAACATTGATTAAATGATTAGACGCATGAGAAATATCTTATAAATTCTCAATCTGAATTACAAAAATGCTAAAAAATATATATGAAATTAGAGGTGTATAAACTTCTTCTTTTTTTTTTAGCATGACGATGATAGAAAAAAAAACTTTTTCTTTTTGTTAATATATCAAATTTTGTAAGAGTATATAAATATGCTTTTTTTATTTCAATTATCTTAACAGGTGGAAAATTGAAATTTTACTCCAAGTTAAAAAAAAATTTTAAGTATTTATGTTTCTTTTCTTCTTTTTTTTTTTAAAGAAATAATGCCTAACCTTGAGAAATTTGAAAATCAATAATTTTTTTAATTTCTATATTTAACCTGGGTTCACAATTGTTTAATAACATAAATCTATTAGTTCAATGGTGATAATGCTTCCTTACTATTTCTTATCGTATAAAGAAAGAGAATTAATTTATAAATAAAAATCTAAATTAAAAATTTTGAGAAAACTAGGGATTTCAAAATTCATTTTACATACATGCATATTGTGTACTATTTTTATTTATTATACAAATAAATTAGCTACATCAACAAAAAAAAAATGTTTACGTACAAAATCAATTTCCTCAATATTAAAAATAAAATTTTCTTTACACATTTTTTCACATGCAGTATTTTATTCGAAGCTGCATATATATTTAATTAATTACAATTTAATTGAATGTTCCTTACAAACAGAAAATTATTGTTTGACTTAATCTCTTTTTTTTTTGTTTTTTTTTTTTGATAATTTTCAAATCTTTTAAGTTTTTTTTTTTTTTATGTAATATATTGTTTATTTTTCTCATTTTTCTTTTTTTAAGATTTAAATTTTTATGTTTTTTAATTTTCTCAATTTGAAAATAAACTTTTCTTTTTTCATTTCTATTTATAAAATTTTAATTCTCATTTTTTGTTCCTAAATATTTTACATATTCCCTTTTTTTTTAAGTTATTTGCAAATAAAAACAGTGTATTTATAAGATTAAATATCTATAATTTTTATTCCTATATTAAGTATTTAGAATTAATAATTTCGAATTTAATCGTATTTTGTTTTACGACTGCGCAAAAATGTTTGACAATAAAGATTTGACGTTATACAAGTATGTATATCGATGTAAAATTTCCAAACTGTGCTATCTTAAAAAAAGCAAAGAATTTATTCGAGCTAACTTTACTAATCTGTTATTATTATTGTAATCGAATCAGATGTTATATAGATATTATATAACTATTACAAAATAATGATCAATTGAAACAGACAGATGATGTTTTGTTATTTTGATTTATTTATTTGAGGTTTCGATGTTAGTTTAACATCTTCTAGTTTAATTTGTTTATTACAGTCTCAATAACTCAATGACTGATTAACTCAATGAATAATAAAATAAATAAATAAAATAATAAAACATTGAAACGTCAAATAAAATAAATTAAGATAACAAAACATCATCAACATTCAACACAGCCGTTAAAAAGTATCACTATTATAAAATATTGATATCTTAAATTTTATACAAACAATCGCAGTCGTATGAAGCGGTACTGATTCCAATTTATCATTTTCTGTGTACACAAAAATGTTTTCATGAAAATGAAAATAGTTTCGTCTAGTAAGCTTGATGGGAGCAGTGCATTATAAATAGCACAGTATCAATCATCGTTTGAATAAGTACATTTAATGTTATCACTTAAAATATATAAATAAATAATAAGTATGTCGACTCCAACAAATTGTCCAATTTGTGGTGTTAAGTCAACCCTTAAGTGTGGCGGATGTAAATCTGTTGTATATTGTGGAAAAGAGCATCAAAAAATTCATTGGCGCAAGGGTCACAAATTAGAATGTAAATGTTTTGAGGTTAGTTGAAAGGTTACTTAACCGCATAATTTTCGATAATAAATTTTAACTATGAATTATTGAGAGAACTTAAAATTGAAAATACAATAATAATTATGACTGTGCTAATAAAAATTTAATAAAGTAATCATGTAACGCATAGTACATATAATAAACATAAATATAAATATTTTAATTTTAGATAACAAGTGATGATGTTTTAGGACGTTATCTGAAAGCAACTAAAAACATTAAGAAAGGTGAAATTGTATTGAAAGAAGCCCCTCTTATATATGGTCCAAAAATAGCAACATATCCGTTGTGTTTGGGATGTCACAAACATTTAGACACAAAAGATATCTACAAATGCACAAAATGTGGTTGGCCATTATGTGGAAAAAACTGTGAAAAAAATCCAACACATGTCGATGAATGTTCACTAATGTCAGAAAAACATTTTATTTGCTCGATGACAATCAATGATACTCCGAAAAAAGAATCTGCATATTGTGTTATTCTTCCACTACGGTGTATACTTTTAAAATCGAAGAAACCTGAACTCTTTAAACAAATTGAAACTTTGGAGGATCATTTAGCCGAAAGAATTGATACCCCATTGTATAAAATTTTAAAATCAAATTTGGTAACATTTGTGAAAACCATATTAGGTTTGAACGAAATAACGGAAGAAGAAATTTTACGAATAGCAGCCATCCTTGATACCAATGCGTATGAGGTTAGGCAAAGTACAAAAAATTCTAAAGTTCGAGCTTTGTATAAAAATGCATCTATGATATCACATGATTGTACTCCAAACACTAGACACATTTTTGATGAAGACACATTACAAATTATTTATATAGCAACGGTTGACATTCCCAAAGGAGGAATTATTTCAACATCTTACACTCAACCGTTAAAAAGTACAATAATGAGAAGAGAGCATCTAAAGAATGCCAAATGCTTTGATTGCATTTGTAATAGGTGCAAAGACCCAACAGAATTTGGTAAGCACAAACAACAAATAACAAAGAGTTTTTTCATTGTAACTTGAGCTTACGCTTTATTTTCAGGTACTTATACAGGAGCCGTTTTATGCTCCAAATGTAAAATAGGAAAGGTGAAATATATGATTAGTTAGATTTTTATATAGTACTTAATTGTGTAATTACTATTTGTAATTTTTTACAGATTATCTCGACGAATACAATTGATTATTCTGCTCCTTGGAAATGTGAGTTATGTCCACATCAGATTCCGTCTAAGCAAATAAATTGGGGTAATATTGCCATTCAAAAGGAAATTGAATTATTGGATAAGAAATCTCCACGCGATTTAGAAGAATTCATAATCAAATATCAAGATACTTTGCACGATAAAAACACCCACGTGTTACAAATAAAATATGCTTTAACTCAATTATATGGAAATGTTCCAGGATTTTTAATGAATGGTATGTTCCTACGTATGCCAAAAATTTCAGCGCAATACTTTTTTAAGTTTATCTTTGAATTTTTACAAATAAATTTGTTTTTATCATTTTTGGAATTTAAACAGTTTTGGTCTATATTTTCACATACTCGTATAAATAAATAATAAATAATAATTCATTTTACAAAAAAAATTAATTTAGAATTGAATGATGCGGCAGTGAAACGTAAAATAGAATTATGTCATGAGTTACTAGAAATCGCTGAAATATTTGATCCTGGTTGGAGTTTATTCCGAGGTTTGCTATTATTAGATTTGCAAGAAATCCTAGTGGTGCAAGCAAAACGAGAGTATTTTGCTGAGCTTTTAACCAAGGAAGGAACCCAGGTTTAGCAAAATATAATTATAATAATTTTAAATAATTAGATCTTAATTACAATTTTTGTAGGAAAAACTAATGGAATCAATGGAACTTTTAAAAGAAGCAATAGAAATATTAAAGCTTCAACCCGGTATGAAAAATGTATTAGAAGAAAAGGTTAAAGCATTGACAAAAACCATCGAATTGGATGATTGAAAATCAGATGAATAGAATTATCCTATAACTTATGATTTAAATCAAACTTTTTGTACGCAAACATGTATCCAACTAAAAGTAGTAAAGAATTTTGTAATTTATTAAATTTTTTTATTATCGATCAGGTTTTTTACACCTGGTGGTATTATTTACACCTGGTGTAAATAATAATACTGATCAGTATTATTAACACCTGGTGGAAATCTAAAAATATACATGGAATTACTGAAACTTTTTTTAAATCAATATATTGACTGCATTCTCGAATGAAGAAATCTCAAGCTAGCAAAATACTAGAATATGAATGCGTTTTCAACGATGAACATTTAATTATCTAGTATTTTCGTAAATATAACATATACAAAATGCCAGATTTATATCATTAATGCTAACATTTATTCTATATGGAATTAAGCTTTTCTTTAAAAAAAAAATTATAAATTAAAACCTATGGATTTCAAATTTATTTTAGATAAAAGTGTAACAGCATAAATTATTGCTACATATTAGTGCTTTACGTTTAATTTAAATAAAAGCTCAAATTTGATCAAATAAAACGAAAACGATAAGAAAAAAAAACTTTAAAATCAAACGAGCGTATTTTAAAACTTCGATAATTTTAATCAAATTTATAACTTCCAAAAAATAACACATTTAATTAATAATAATAATAATAAGTACTTTTGAAGAGCCATTAGATATTATAACGAAATACACTATTAATCAAATAAAAAAGATATTTTTGTTTAAAAGTCTTTGAGGAATATTATGATGTTTGTACATCATATG
The DNA here is from genome assembly GCA_964007475.1 of Hybos culiciformis. Classification (NCBI taxonomy): domain Eukaryota; kingdom Metazoa; phylum Arthropoda; class Insecta; order Diptera; family Hybotidae; genus Hybos; species Hybos culiciformis. The sequence goes on from OZ023273.1 coordinate 124,839,586, forward strand.
GTATGTCTGTATAATTAAAATAATTTAGGTTCATTGCATTTTGAAAAATATTCCTCATACAATTCATATTATAATGTAATCAAGTACTTTTGATTTTGATATCGTTTTGTTCAAGAGCCAATAAAATATACTTTAATTACGTTTTTTATTTATTTATTAAAATATTATGGTTGAGTTAGTTTTTAAAAATACCATTAAAATTTATAAATACATAAGAACCATTGCAAAAATCAAAAGAATAATTTTTGGTATACACTTATAGGTAATTTTGTATCTTTCAAATTTTGAAATGTTATCGTGGTCGTCTGTGGGAGTATTAAATTTGATTGTCGATAAAGTCAATAATATTCTTTAATTGTTTACATATCTGAAAAATATTCAGGTTTTATAATACTTCGTTTAATATCTACATCTACACTATACAATTTCTATACAATTTCTAATTAAAATTACACTTACTGATGTGAAACTATTATTTGATATTTTGAGACAGAATTATTCATATATTCAAAGTAAAAGTTAAAGTAAAAGTCAAATAGCAAAAGAGAATTTTGTGTTAGACATTTTTTTACAAGATGGTGAACTATTATAATCGCACTATTTTAGTACTAATAAAGCCAACACATCAAATTTTTATTTTATATAATAATAAAAATTGATACACAAATCATCTAAAACACAGACGAAGAAGTTCTGGTAGATTTTTTAATCAATTTTTGAAGACTACTAGTCAGCCACTAATTGTCATCGCAAACTAAAATAACTTTTTAACAGACAACGAAAATAATATAGTGTGTATTGCATATAATATATATCATATGTGCTTTTTTTATGCACATGTTATTGAGGCTAGAAAAAAACAAATCATTCAACATGTAGCGCTCTCTGTATGTATATATTTGTTTAGTTGAAAACCATCCCGTCATCCATCTGGCATTTATGTATGTAGTTTGGAGTATGAACGAATCAATCAAAAGCAAACTTTGTCGATTCTTACAATTTTTTCGTTCAAAAAATTAAATAAGCCTTGATGATGAACAAAAACAAAAGCAATAAAAAATATTTCGGAAATAAGTTATTTCTTGAAAAAAATCAGAAAAAATAAAATAAAACCAAAATTTTTATTTTTGTTTTATGTTATTTTTTAATTTTTATTAAAATGGGTGAAAATTTAATTTTTGGTTGACGAGCTTAAGATTTATTCTTATTCAGCATATATATATATATTTTTTTTAAGAATAAAATTAAAACTTTTAAATCTAATTAAATTTTAAGTTTATTTAAGCAAGGTATCCTAAGGATCAAAATTTAAAGAAGAAAATTATAATGAAAATTATAAAATCTTTATTCAAAAATATCTTAAGAACTGAGGAAAAATTTCGTAAATTATTTTTCTAAATTATTTTTTTTTTTTTAAGTGATAAAACAACATTTTCATATTTAATATGGGTGAGTTTGTTATACAAGTAGCTAGGTATATTAAAAAGTGGGAATTTTCACATCTGGACGTAATTTAATAAAATAATGTACATATATATTTATGTATTATGTACAATGTATCTGTATGTTTTATATATATGTTGTATTTATATATCAATGATTTTATTCTTTCTTTTCATTCTTTATTTCTTTCCACAATAATACAATTTTATTACAATAAAATAATATTTTCAGTTTTCATTGATTGCATGTTAAAAGAAAAAGAAAACTCTTTTTGTTTCGAAATAAAAAAATTTAACCCTTAAATACAGAAAACTGATTTTCCTTCTTATGTTATTTAATAATATAGATTACAATTTTGGTATCAGTTTAACGTAAAATATTCCGATTAAAAGAAAAAACAGAAAACAATTGACATTTTGTTAACAAATTTTGTCAATTCTATAAATATGTATTGTAGTTGTAATGTTCACATAGAAAGATTTAAGAAAAACGTTAATATAATAACGTTTTTCTATTATAACATTTTTCCTTAATCTTTTGTATGTATTTTATTTTTTCGAAGAGATGAGTATAGTTTTAATAATTTATTCTACTCCATGGTGAACTAAATGCAGAAAGCAGGACAAATACGATATTCTGTTTTTCGAAAGCAATTATCAAAAATTTAAAAATCTGTCTGTAGAGAATGACAAATATATTGTTAATAATCTTAAATTTCTATCTAAATTAGTATTTTTTGCGAGAAAAAATGCGTTTTTAATTTAATAAAAAAAAAAACAACTCAAAACAGATCCCGCAGCTTTCACAAAACTTTCAGTTTTTTTTTTTAATGGGATTTATTGTACTTTAGGAGAGATATATAAATGAATTATTTTTTTTTTATCTTTTTGCCATCTCACTGCCAATGTCAAAAGGTCAAAAAAATAAAAGGTTCTTCTTTTTTATATATTTTTCAACAAATTTGTTAATGATTTTTTTTTCCACTTTTTTTATGAATTTTGTTTGCTATGTCGAAAATAAAAAAGAGCATTAGGGAATTTTCAGCAAAAAAAAACATGAAAAAGGCATTGTGCCATAATAATCTGTTGCATTTTTTATTTTAACAGATTTTAGAATAAAAAAAAATAAACATAGGTGTACAGGATGAGTACAAATAAGTACAAAATAAGTACAAACAACCAAAATTGAAAACGCAAATTAACACATATAAACATGTTTCACAAGAAAATTCAACATATTTTATCCCCCAATTTATTTTTTAATGTAAGAAAAATTGTGGAAATTTTTCTGTGTATAGAAAAAAAACTTAATTTACTTTAAATTTTTGGATACGAACTTTAAATCAATGCAAGGTCCTACCTAGAGAGACAAATGATTTAAGAAAATCATTTGCACATAGAAAACACTTCAATACTTCGAACTAATTATCTAATTATGAACTTTTTACAAAAATTCTTAATCTTAAATTGAATCAAATTTTGTTAACTGAAAATTAAACAATTTAAGAATCTGAAAAAATTCAAAATAAAATCAAAAGTTTTAAAACAGTATCGTTATACTTTATATTTCTTTATATATTTCTTTATATATCGGCAGGTAAAAAATGTAAAAATTCTGAGACTTTGTCTTTACTTGGTCCACGAATAGACTTTAGTATAGGAGAATTGAAAATTTTGCAACGACTTATGCAAAAATTCTAAATATAATTATTTTTGCAACCATAGTGAATCATCTATTCGATTTTCACATTTTTAATTACTCAAGAGACCGCACAATCTACCATCATATTAATTACATTAAAATTAAATGTTGATGTAATATTGGCGCTGAAGATATAAAAAAATAATTACCATAAAAAAAATGTATTATATTCTCACTGGACCAAATATATGTGTATATAATGATAATAATAATAATAATAACAACTGAACGTGAAAATAATAGTATTGAATTGTATAAAATACATAAATATTGTAAAAATTTTCACGTAATATTGGAAATAAAATAATATTGTTGGCGATCAATTTTATATTATTATTATAATAAATTGGAAATTAATTATTTATAAATGAAATTAGTCTCAATTATTCAATAAAATGAATTATTTTGGAGATTGTTATCTTATTTTCGTTATATTAACTTAATTTAAGACAAAAGACTAATTTTATTATATATTACACACTATATACTATACTAACAAAATTAAATTTTCTTTATATGATAATGTAGTATTATACATGAATAATTTATTAAAAAATGATAAGTAATTTTGTTTGTTAAGAGATTGTTTGATAAAACTCATTAAACTAATTATATATAATATTATTCCTTAAATGATGGTACCAACAAGACCATTTTATAAAAAAAAGAAGTTGAGAAGTTGATTGTAAATGCATATAAAATATCACAGAATAATAATTTCCGATGGAGTAACAAACCTGCGTTTATACCAAATTTCGTCTATTTTCAAATCAAAATATATCTTAAACCATCAATAAATTAATATAGATGAAATTAATATTGAAAAATATATTTGTATCTTAAACATAATATGCATAATACAGGTACATTTAATATATTGCGTATCACTTTTTTAATAATAAAAATAAAGAAAATTAAAAGAAAATTTTAAAAAATTAAATACAACAAATTAATCTTATATGAAGACTTGCATTATAAATATCAAATGTATCCCCAAATTATTTGTTGCTCTAATTTTGACATAATTCATATATACAGCATTATAATACAAAAAAAGATATTTTATTCAAAAATTAAAAACAAAATTACCCGAAATATTATAAAAAAAAAATAAAAAAAAAAGGTCATAAAAAACATGGTCACGTATTATATTAGAAAAAAAATAAAGTTATTTTGGCATTAATGTTTTTGTTATATGTGAACATTATTATCATATTCTCAATTCAACATTATTATTATTATATTATTATGTTGGAATCTTTCAAATGAATAATAATAGTAATAATCTAATATTTTCGTTCTCATACACAATACATTACTAAAATTTCTTTCAAATTTATATAAAATACTTTATATTTGACAAAAAAAAATTTATTCAATTATTAAATATAATCTTAGCAATTTTCATTAAATTATTTTTTATTAAACGATAAATTTAAATTCCATTTTTTTTTTTTTGTTTTCATAGAAAAAATTGGAAATACCTAATAAAAATTTCTCATCAAAAATATAAACGTAGCATATTAAATTTTCAAAATAGTCTCCCCCTTGTATATATATTCAAAAATGATTATAAAAAAAAGAAAAATAAATTTTTTTATCATTATAGTACATATAAAATTAAAATGTATGTAATATAAAAGGTAAAAAAAAATTTATGATATTATTATTAAAGATATTGAAATTAAGCAAAAAAATAAAAATAAAGATAGAAAAAATGTAGTTAAAATATAAATAAATTTAGATTTAGAATTTTCTTAGACTAATTATTAACTTATCATAAAGCAGGAGTAAGAATATTTTGTGTTTTTGGTATAATTTATTATGTAGGTACATACATTTGTAATATATCTAAATATTGTGCGGTATTTCTAATGTAAAAATATCGGAAGAATCTAATTTAAATTTAATATAATTATTATGTTAGTATAGTTTTTTATTTTGGGGTCCAAAATTTCAATGTTTCAACAATTTTCAAATGTCAATGAATTGAAATTACAAAAAAAAATAACTTAATTCATTCTATAATTATAAGATGAAAACAGAAAAAAAATGTTTATTGCTTTTGCTTGCTGAACGAATTTTAAAAAGCTAAATCATAACTGCAAATAAAAGTTACTGTATTTAGTTTAAAGTATATGTTTTAGTATTTAGTTTAAAGTTTTTATGTTATATAATAGTAAGAAAATGATCTATAAACTTAAAGAAAGAATTTAAATAAAACATTAAAACTTAATATTTATATAAATAGCATTTATTATGAATAAGTCGAAGTAGCCCATGCAATCCATTTTACAAAATGTGCCACATTTGTATAGACCCCAGGTTTATCTGGATTGCCTTAAAAAAAATGCCTGTTTAATAATAATTTTCAATGTGAATCAAAAAGTTGCAAAAAACTTACCACAACCATCTCCGAAAGAAACCACACCTACTTGAGCCTTGCCATCTTCAAGTGCTAATGGACCACCAGAATCACCTTTTAAATATTAAAAATATTTTTTAATACATTTTTATTATATCCGTATGTAATTTAGAATTAAATTTATTTTATCTAAACGTCGTAATAAAATTCCTTAATAATTTAGAATTTGGGAAAAAATCATTATAATATGGTTTTAAAAAATAGCTGCATATTTGTTTTTTATCAAATATGGCACACCGTATTTTGTTATGCAAATAATGAACATAATGGCCCAGCCGAACATAGTTTTTTTTCTCAATTAATGTATAAAAAAATGTATGAGCTTTAATCAATTAATTAAAAAGTAATTAATTTTAACATTAAATAAAAAAAAAACAAATTTATCACAGACATTCCCATATTAAATATTTAACGTAACTTATTATTTGATTAGTCTGTATTATGAAAATTTCACAAAAGCTCGAATAGAGGTTATTGCTTCCTCTAAAGCCTAAATAACTTACCCTGACAAGCATCTTTTCCACCCTTCATTGTTCCTGCACATACCATTGAATCGGTCAGTATATTCCCATATAGTTTATTACATTCATCAAAGGGAATAAATTGGACCGTAACTTTTCTCAATCGCTCTGGAGCTTTTGAACTTCCAAAACTAACAGTTCCCCATCCAGTAACAATTAAACTGACAGGCGATCTGGGTTCATGTTGTGGTAATGCGATTTTATTAACAACATTATTATCTATATATTTTTTGTAAGATCCCGTAATCTGCAATAATGCAATATCATTATTCTGAGTTCTAGGATTATATTTGCCATGCTGGATTATTTTATTAACTTTCGCAACAATACCACCTCTGTCCCAGTCAGTTGAGCCTGCTCTGACTTTAAAATTCTTCTTATTTGTATTAGCAACACAATGGGCAGCAGTTAAAACATATCTAAAATAATTGAAATGAAATAAAAAAAAATTTTTAATTTATTTGATATCTATAAAATACTTGATCCCTAATCAAATCCGAATTACTAACCGTTCTGAAATAATTGAACCACCGCACATATGATAATTCTTGTATAACAATGAAACTTGATATTTAAAACTTTCTATGGTAGTCGGGGATCCTCCAACAATTCTTGTAGTAATATTTTTTTTAGACGGTAATGCTGAAATTGTAACGAAAATGCTGCACAAAATTGAATATATCAACGGTGAAGTTATCATATTGACTATATTTAAAATTAATTCAAAATTGAAATTAATTTTGTTTTAAAGTCAAGCACTTTAATGCTTTTCATATTGCAGAAATTATTTAGACATATTAAAGATTTCTTAATTAAAAAAAAAAACAAAAAATTATGAGAACTTTAAAAAGAATCAATAAAATGACACAATCATTATGCAAACAAACTATTCCAATAAAAATTCTTTAAATTTGACAAACGTTTTTATTACGAACCGAGAGGAAAAAATAATCGTCACAATTATTTAAAATAATTGATAAATTCTGAAATAGAGTCGACTGTTTTATTAATTTTTGAATGTTAAATATTAAAATATTTGTATTAAAACAGAAACAATTGTGCAAATTAAATACAGACATTAACTGATTACGCTATCAATACATTATATTAAGTGACATATATCTAGATTGGGAAATACAATTTTTTTTTCCTTTTTTTAAATCTGATGTTGATGCCGATTTATTTAAGCAATTTTTAGAATATTCATTAAAAAAATTATAATCGCTTACTTAGAACTAAAGTTATGGAAATTTGATTTGATGACGCAAAAACGGACAATGTATGTATTTTTGTTAACTATTAGTACGTCTGCACGTCCGTCCATCCGTATGCCACTACAATGCTTATAACTTTTGAACCAGCCAAGCGATTTTTATCCAAAATATAAGCAATGTCGTTCACTTTCACGTAGACACATCACATCTTTTATTTCAGGTTTCGGAATAAGAGGATCTCAACTAAAAGTATAAATAATTTTCGTATAAAATTTATATAAATTATAAGTTTATGAAAGTTTAAATGGACTCTAATGAAAATTAGTGTATCTTAGATTCAATTAGGGGGAGAAACTTGAAAAATGGTTACAGCCTAAGTATTCGGACTTCAAAATTTTGAGTAAATGGTATGATGATACTGAACGAACCTCATTGTGTCTAAGGTATCTTAAAATTAAAATATTTTAAATCAAAAACTCATGATTTCCTACATTAATTATTTTCAACATTATGTAAATATGCCAAAAATTCGGATAAAATATTCTTATTATAAAATATATATGTTTTTTCTATCTAGAACTTTATATATTTCGATCAATATCTTTACTTACAAGTCTTAATGCGTATAAGCAATAAACATTCGTAAATTAAATAATTTTATTCGTAAATATAAATTTATCTACATACATTTACGTGTAGGTATCTATAAATGTAAATGTATATGAATATGTCCATAATATATAAAACAACAATTTCAAAATAAATGAATATCTGAAAATTTAATAAAACAATCCTTTTTCCTGTTTCATTTTCTTGTTGCATATCTTAAAGTCTTGTTCTGGTTAACCTTTATTGAGTGTAATACAAAGGATATTTGTTTTGATTTAACATCAAATAGAAAGGACTTATTAACATTTTTAGTAACAAAACAGGCGTTCATTATTAAAATCAAAGGCTAAGAGGATACAAAATTAAGTTCTTTGATGTGGTAATACATGAAATATTATTAAAATAATATAGGATTGATTAATGTCTATTTAGATAATGTTTTGACGTCAATGAAGTATCTTTGTGTATGATTTTTAATGATATTTTTATTTTTGATACACTTTTGTAATACTTTGATGAAACATTGAATATATTATGGTGCTCATTAAAGTAAAGTGAGAGCAACCTAACTTGGATGAATAAGAAATCTTCCAGTAACTTTTTTTTCTTTTTCTTTAAAATATACCAGTTTGTTGTGACTATACGTATGTCTATTAGTTGAGGCAGCTGAAACAATATCATTATTTACAAGAAAGGTAAATTTTCGATGTTATAGACATTGACATGAACCCAGAAAAAGTGCTATAAAAGTGCATAAGATAAATATGAGATAAACATTCATCATGAATAATATATATAAATATTTTTTACGAACAATTTCACTCTGAATACTATCAATTTACAAATACTTTTAAGTTTGAAAATTTTACCTCATCCCAAAAACTACCAACCTTTTTACAATATAAATGCTTATAAGCGATTTGTATAACTGGAAATCAATAACAAAAATAAACTTGTGCATCACTTCACTTCACCTTTTTATGAAATTATTACATAGAATATAATTATGTTTATAAATTATAATGATAAATCAAAGTTATAATTTTTTTTTTTTATTTTAATTATTTTAATTTCTTCATCATAATATTATCTATCTATCTGTGTATGGTACTCAAGAAAACCCTCAAAGAATGACTAAACTTCATAAAATGTTATATGTTAATTAAAATTCAACACTGAAAGGAACAAAAAGTTTACAACAAAGTTATTATATATAATATTAAATTCAATTTAATAACCACACTGCACACACATAAATTTAATTTCCTAAAATTTTTCATACGTTAGGAAACTCATTTTACTCTACTTGTACATTTTGATAAGGTATAATTTCCTAATTATCAAAAAAAAAAAAATAAACTTTTCATATATTGCAGTTATGTATAATACAGATATATACAATAGAGATGATACACGTACTACATATGTTTTGATTTTTCTCTCGACTCCCAATGAAAGAATTATCATTTATTTGAAAAGTAATTCTCTACGCCCGTATCGAGACAAATTGTTTTAATTTAATTTTCTCACCAAGAGTTGTTAAGACACAATTAAACAATTAGAAAGTTCAAATAACTAAATAATATTCACAAAAGTTATTATTACAGAACTGATTGGTGACAAACCAAATTATTAATAAATTTTAGAATTCCTTATACTATGTTCATTCAAATCTCCGACCATCATCTAATATTTTTTTGTTATTCTCCTATTCTATATTTAAAAATTGATAACCAAGTTGGTTTGTTAAATAATGGAGATGACATGAATTTGCATAAACGCATACAAAATGTATATGATAATTTCAGACAGAAATTATTTGTTCAAAATGCAGAAGTTTTTTGTTTTGATTTTTATAATAAAATGGGATTATGGTGTACTAATGTATTTATATAGCATTATTAATTATTTTAACAACTTAATTTAAGCTTATTGAATTGATATATCACATATACACATAACTACATATTTTTGTTTTAAACATTTCAAATATATAATTTTATTAAAAAAAAACATATTCTAATTATTTTATTCATTAGGGTGTACTATGTTTTTTATTTAAGTTTTTTGTTCACATTATTATTTTAAGATCTTTGTAATGAACTAAAGATAAACTCATTGAAAATAGTATAAATAACTGTGTGGTAAGGTTTCTTTTATTTTTAAGTCAAACTAAAGATAAATTATATACCGTAAATTATAGAACGTTAATTATTGTAGTTTGCATTATGTGACATATCATAACCGTTCAAAAAAATTTCAAACAGTAGAATGTAAATATTCACAGCCGAACCTATATAGTTATTCTTTAAATTTTCAATATTATAATCGAAAATGTTCACAATTTTGGATTAATTTGGCGGCTTCAATGTGAAGATCTGATGAACAAAACAAAGATACATTTTTAATTTAGGCCGAAAGTTTGGTATAAACACTAATTTTTGTTCAAACTCTTCATAATTTCCAACATTTATTGTTAAAAAAATATGTAACTTGATTGTAGAATAACTTTAAGTTAATCAATCATGAACAAAATCATGATACAGATTAATATTTCAAATTCCGGAAGGACTGTTTCCATTTTTTTTTAATAATTATTTATAATGATGCTAACCAAATTCAACCTAGAAATGCGTATACAAAGGTTTTTAATTTCCGATTTTGAATGATTCGTCATTATGGCCAGATAATTTTGATATTATTATTTTTTCCACATATATATTAATATCATATTTTAATTTTAAAGTGAAAAATATTTTGGATAAATATAATGTCAAATAATAAACAAAATATTGTTATTGTAGATTCCTCATTTTTAAAATGAAATTAACACAATAACTTAAAAAGTGTTTAATTTTCATAATTTCGTGGAAATTTGATGTACTTAATGGTATTATAATTATAATTAAAATCTATGAAATTGTACAAATAATGTTTTAATACTTGTACACACACAATAATTGTCCTTCAAAAAATTAATTAATTTTTTCCAATCCTTTAAGGTGGGTATCTGATTTGAGAAAAAATTATTCTTTATTTTGATAAATTGAAAAAAGTTAGAGTGTATCTTTTTATTATGGTATGAATCACTTTTGACGAGGACTCTGCCTTTTGTTAATATATATAACAAATAACCAGTAATTTAAGGATTTTGTCAGCCTTAAAATATGCCTAACTTTTAAAAATCTTTTAAGAATCAAACATTATAAAAATTTTAATATTGAATTTTTAAAAATTCTACAATAAAATCTTATTTTAAATAAAATTTATAAAACTATTTATACAAAAGGATATAAATCATGTAGAAAAAAGGTATATGATACCACTAGAACTTAGCCTTTTTGTCTCTTTCAGTATTATTCTATATATTGTAAAATATTAAAAGTTGAAAAAATTGGGTATATACAAAAATATAATATAAATGTATCTTTAAGTTCAGGAAAATTCAGTTGCTTTTCCAACATAATATCTGTTTGTTTTATTCTCTAGAAAATTTTGAAGATTGATTATGGTACACTGGAACTACTGAAACCATTAAAATAATTATTGACAATTGATGGTTTTGATTATTTTAATTTTTTGGATAATGAATGTATTTAAGAATTGGATCGAAGCACTTCACCAAAATTTTTCACTGAAACTAAAATATTATTAAAAAATTTTAAACAATAATAAAATTAAATTAGAAATAAATTTACTACTTTTGAATTATCAAACCCATGCAAACATTTCAAGGAATTAAAAAAAAATTTAATTCCCAAATTGCTTTTTATACTTCGAATGAAGTTAAAGCAATTTTTAATCCTCAATAAATGGAATAATTTCAGAATCAAACAAAAGTAATAAATTCATTCCAATTATGTAAGGATCAAATTCTTAAATCCTTAAAAGAAACCAAAATAAGTATTAAAAATAAAAATAATATTATTCTGAAAACCAAATAAAATACTAAAATAACTAAATAAAAAAATTATGTATCTTTTATATTCTGTTTGTTTATATAAATTCGTTAAGACTATGTGGCTTAGTGATATTTTCTTAAATATTGCCTTCTGATTATGTGCTTTTAATGTTTTCTTATAAACAATCTATTTTTTTTTGTTATAAAAAAAAGACAACACTATACTTGTTGCACATTTTTGAAAATAAATAAAATTTAAAACTTAGGGGAATTTAAGAATATAATGTTGTTTAAAGTTAAATAAACCCCAAATTATAATAATTATATAAAACTCAACCTCAATCAGAAAAGTGTTAGATATTTTATTTTATTTACATAACTTTTTATAAAAGCGGGGAGTGAGAGTATATTAAAAGGTATTAATATCATTATTGATTTAAAATATCAGCACTATTAATTTAATTGATTGTTGCCATAAATAAAAGAAACCCAGTCCAATTATTAATAAACAACAATTTCTTCTATCGTTATCAAGTTCAAAATCATTAAAAATTTTATATCTTAAATTTATTATGTCTTTCTAACAAAGATGAACGTTAGAACTCGAATAAAGTATAATTTCTTTAAAATATTTTTTACGAAAAGAAATTTTTCTGAAGAAAAATGAGTAAAAAGGACTTCTCCAAATTCTATTAATCATATGTTTTTTGGAAGGCCCTAACTTCATTCCTAACTTAAAAAAAAACAATGTAAATATTTGAAACACCAACTGGAAAGAACTGAATAACAACATCATGTTAGTAATGTTTTCTTTAAAAGTTATTTCAAACAAACAAAAAAATACTATTTGGCAGAAGCTGCAATGAGTCTAGAAATACTCTTTTCCAATAATCAACTTCCCGTCAAAATATTTTCCAATTTAATTTTTTTTTTTTTTCACTATATTTCAATCTATGCCGACATAATAAAAGGACAACAGTATCCTTAAGTAAAAATGTTCCCGCGGTTATAATAATGACACAATATAGCTATAAACTTTTTTTTATTACACAGTTCTTGTCTCTTTTTTTTTTACTCGATATTTTAATGGATATTTCCTTTTTTACTGTTCCGTTAAACATAAACTTCAACCTTCTTCTCCCAATAAAAATAAAACAAAAATCCTTTGCATGTTAAAATAGTATATGAATGGAATATTCCATTGGCCGCATAGTTGAAAAAAAAAATTAAATCACTGAACAAAAGTAAAATAGTTTTCATAATGTAAGGTACTTAGCTTACCTACTAAATTTATCCTAAAACCTTCCTCAAAAAATGGTGTCATCGGTAGAATATTTCATAAAAGGATTTCATTAAAATAGGGCATGTACTTTTTTAATGTTGAGTAAATGTTCGACTTCATGTTTAATTAGCGTTTTGATGTCCTAGTTGAAAATAAACGTAAATCGTAAAATAATTAAGATTCATTGCATTAGTGGACTATGGGCATAAACTCAATTATATAGAATCACAAGCATTCTTAATTAAATTTTGTACTAAATTATGTAAAATATCATTGCCTGAGATGTTATTTGGTGCACTCTCTTGAAGAGTGATACTTTTACTGATGTCATATATATTCTTATTAATTTTGGACTAGGTCTACTAATAGACTTGGTCTACTAATAGACTTACATGTGGCTAATTTTCTATAATTCACTTAAAAATCGAAATAAGAACAATAATGACCAACCAAACCTTATTATCGTTTTAAACAAAAAAAAAAATATTGAGCATAATAAATTTTTAAGATATTTTAGTCGATTTTTATAACTTTTTTTTTTCTCCAATGGATTATTGAAAATAATTTTATGGTTGATGTGTCATTCCTAGTATTTTTTTTAATTAAATTCAATTTAATTAAAATAAAAGAATTTTTGCTAAAAATTTGATCTTGAAATGAAGTAGATCGGGAAATTACATTCATGAAATTTTTTAATATTATGATTTTTAAGATTAATCTATGTATTGTAATTTTAAAAGCAATTTCATGTAGAAAGCTCTAATTTAAAAAATTCAAAAAAAATATCAATCAATGAACTTCACTTGCCCAAATCGCAGCAACAAAATTGAAAGTTCTAAAATAATCTTCATTCATTTACTTTTTAATTAGTATTACCACGATATTAAAAATCTCAAAATGTAGAGTGTAGACTTTTATATCTTCTTCTCAAATTTAAGATTAAACCAATTTTTTTTGTATAAAAACAAATAAAAATGCATCAGTGAATTTTCATTTTTCTCTTTATAATAGTCTTACTATATATAATATAATATATAGTAAAATGCATTAATAAAATATTTTCGCAATTTATAAAATTTTAGTTACTTTTGAATATCACGGTGCAGGTTAGAAGAGCTCTATTATTCTTTAAATTATTTATTTTCAGATGTAATGTCAATTAATTTATACTATTTCCCAAGGAAAGCAAACATTAACGAATTGTGTTTTTTTTTTTATTTTAATTTATAAAATTATACTTCCTTTTTAATAATATATTTCAAAGTGCATTGTTCATTTCTATACTATACAATAATATTAATCTATTAAATTATTATTGAAATATTTGAAATAATTCATTTAAAAATTCTGTACTTATACGACTATTACCTTTAGACAAATAATTTTTTTTTATTATATATATAGGAAACAAATAAATTATTAATGAAAACTTCGGTAAACCTTGTAAAATGAATTTATCAGGAAAATTGATTTTTTGAAAAATTGTCGGCAATTAATAATTAAACCATTTACTTTACATTTATAATTTTAAAATATCTTAGCCGGTGTAAAAAAAAAATTGTTCAGTAAGTTTAGCGCATGTCTAACTCTTTTTGATATTCTTTTTCACCATTTGAATTGTTTTAATTTCCCCAATATGTTACATTTATTTGGTATAAAAATATTTTCAACATTTTAATGATTGATAAATATAAAATAAACACGATTGAAGAAAAAAAAAAAAAAAGAAAACAAAATCAGTTGTTAATCAAAATTTGTTGAAACAAATCCTTTAAAACTTCATCTAATTTGATAACTTGATTATTCTCGTATATATATTTCCTCAAATTCAATAATAATACAACAAGAGTTTGTTTAATATAATATATAATTTGAAATATTCCTTGCATTACACCTATATCAGCGTTATATTTTAAAGTTAGTTGTTGAAAACGAAATATATATGAAGGTACGTATATTTAATCCTTATTCCGTCGGGTATGTCATTAGGAAAAGTTATACAAAAAAAAATTAAAAAAAATTTCGAAGTCGTAATTAAACCTTGGGCTTACTAAAATCAAATCTGACATTTTAGATATTTTCTGTTTATAAATTAAACTATCACATCATTCAATGAACGAGCTCAAAATTTTCAATTTAAGAAACTAGATAACACCTTCAATCATAGCTGCGCTAATTATTATAATTAATTAAAAACATAATTCTATTATTTTGTCCAGAAAAAAATAAGAAAGATTTCCCATCAAACGACTGTTTATATACAACGGATCTATGAAATTGCTTTAATATATTTTTAGGAATATTACGTTAGTTTATTTAAGAAACAACTTTGAAGTTAAATTAGAAAATACAAAATACTTATATCGGTCGTATAAAAAAAGATAAAAATGATTAATAAATTAAACATCTGGAAATCAAATCAAAATGCAATCTTTATACATTCCTTGAATATTTTTAAAAATCTTGCATCTAAAAAATTCAATTAATAATAACAATTTTATAATATTTTCTAATTTTATGACTTGATACTTAAAACCTTTGTATTATTCTATCTACTATATCATCATGTAAAATGGATTAAACTTAACAAATATTACATATTTATTTCAATTTGCGTTATAATATCTCTAAGAAACCATATAAAACTTTCTTCTAACAATAGTATACAGAACAGAAATGAAGTTCAAACAAACAGAAATAATAAAAAAATATCGAAATAAAACCGATGATTTTAATAATTTAATTTTAAAATAAATAACACAGGCATTTAAATTTAATGGCAATATTTACGCTAATTATGCCTACAAAAAAATTAACCTTCATTTTTCATCTCTGAAGAATACACTTTGAACGAGACGACAACGTACACACACGGTATATGTACATATTATTTGCCCTCCAAAAATATTTTTTATTATATTTAACTACATAATATGTAGATCTGTATATGTACAATATATGCCTTTTTCACCACCCATATATTCTTCACTCTTAAACTTAATAAAAGTATAAATTAAGAAATTTTTTTTTTTTGCAAGGTAAAATCGTGAAAAAAAATGTTTTGACAAGTAATTTAATATTCTGTCACTTATATTTAATATAATTGAAGTTATTATACCGTTTTATAATTAATTAAATCTTTTCGAAGAAATTATTATAAAAACAAAAAAAAAGAGGTGTGAAAGTATTAATAATTTAAAGATAATCATGTTCCCCTAAATGTTTTATGAGACTTCCGTTTGCAAAAGATTTAAAGAGAGAAGGAAAAGTAATTAAATTTTTTTATTTTTTGAAAATAATATTGTCTTTATCAGGATAAAGTTTATTTTTTGTTAAAATTAGAACGTAAATTTGAAACAACAAAGATAAAATTTATATTAAGCATTATTTTCTTCGTTCCTGTGTATAAAGATTTTGTTGAAAAAAAATCATAAAAATCTTAATGAAAAAGACTGACTTTAGAGGAGCATATTTAATGAGCAATTTTCATTACATTATCATTTATAGATTCACAAAAAAAAAGTGAAAAATGGAAGAAAAACGAAAAGAAGTACCGAGATATCGATCAAGTAACGTGTGTATAAAGTAAAAAAATAATAAAAAAAAATAAAAGAAAGAAACTTATTAATTAGGAGAAAACTATTAGGATCCAACACTAGAAATAATAAATTTTTTTAATTCAGTTACAAAAATATTTTAAAATTTTTTCAATTTATATCAATATTTTAGAAAAGTTCCTACAATTTCCGTCTACCACAATATTCTTTGAAATTAAAAATTCCTATTTTATAATATTATATTTATATAAAAAAAATTTAAATGATTTAACAGTACAGTTCTATATCATTTTATACATAATTATCTTAAATTACTAATAATAAAATAAATATTTTTGCAAGATATTATTACGGAAGAGAAAATTATGTTTATATTTTTATTTTATTTAATTTATTCAGTATTTAAAAATGTATATATAAAAATTATTTAAAAAAAAAAATTAAAATTATTTTAGTTCCTAATTCTGGTAGCAAAAATCAAATTCTACACTATCTAATACAAAAACAAATTTTTAAGAAAGCTTTATTGAATATATACTAAAAATTAAGACAAAAAAATAGGTATTAAAAATTTTCAAATTAAAAATATAGATGAATCCCCCAAAGCATCCATATTATTCATTATTAAATCAGTATAATTTTAATATTTAAAAATAATAAAATTTTAAAAATAATTAGGATGCTATTTATAATTATTTAATATATTCTGTGATGACTTTTATAAAGTGTATCTATGTACATTGTACAAGTATGCATAATACATTGGCTACACTTATATTTGCAATGTCCATGCATAATGAGAAATACAAATTAAAAGATTATAATCAAAAAATTATTCAGTGACCTGATACTGATTTTCATTCGTATATTTTATGTTTCCTGTTCATTTTTTTTTTTTTTTAGAATGTACACACCATACATACATCATGCAAGAAATATCAACAGAAAAAAAAATATATTTTTAGAAAAAGCTATAATTCTGGTCAACTTATGCACCAACTTTGAATAATTGAAAACTATTCAAATATGTTAAATAGAAAATATCTGAGATTTCGAAAGTTAATGATATGCTTTATCTGTACATTATGTACTAAAATATAAGTATGTATACGTTTATAACTATATTTTTGTTGATAATAATTATGTATAGAATACACTTTACTCATGATAGAAGTTGTCATATATTTTAACCGATTTGTGGTATACAATTATGTACTCAATATTTGCAAACTTTTGCGACAAAATAAACATTTATTTATATTATTTGTAGCAATATACACAAACATATGTATAAAGCGTACGTATATGTTTCATACCTAAACTTAATTAAAAAAAATTAGTTGATATTTAAAATACCAAGAATAAAAATTATGGTATTTTATTTCAAAAATGACTTTAATTAGCATATTAACATTATGTTCCATAGCTTCAGTTTAAATTAATTGCATGTTTAACTAAGAAGTATTTGTAATTGAAATTTTCAAATAGTGTAAAAAGCCATTTACATTATTTGCGGTCGTACTCAATAAATGCCACTATTTTAGTGTACATATTTGGATCAGACCAAATTAGGCTATGTTACTGATCCTCAAAATTCTGGATACTAATAAACTCAAAATTAAAAGTATAATATACCACAGGTGATCCTATGTTATCGAATCTTCTAGATGTTTTCTTTATGTTAACACAAAAGAATTTTTAAATCGTTTTATAACCGAACTTTTTCCACACTTATTGCACACCCTCTATATATCGCCTGCTCAGAAATGAAATAACGTATAATGAAAAGTATAGTTTCGAGTAATTTAAATTTAAAGATTTGAAAATTAAAAAAAACGTATGAAAAAATATAAAGTAGCGTACAATTTTCATCTAAAAAACACATTTTAATCAACATTAAGAATATTGCAAAGTAGTTGTACTTATAAAATCGAGTACGAGGAATCGAATGGTGCTATTGTCAAATAATGACGTATAAATGTCATACGTTGTTTCATTTCTCAGCAGACGATATATAATATTCATAATAAAATATAACTAAATTTTAATTTTCCATTTAAATATTTAGAGGTAATTAGAAATATCACATAAATTTTCTACCTTTGCATACTATTTACAATCATATAAATATATACATATAGATAGGTATAATGCATTCAATTTATAAATCGAATTAAAATTGTCCTTGTTAACTTAAGAAAATTTAAATTTTGAATTTCATTTGCATATCAATAGAAATTTCAAAATTTTCTGCTTTGTGATCACATATTGAAACTAATTAAATAAATCAAAAGTTATATATGTACATTATCTTATTTCACATACTTAATGGAAATCTTGTGGTTCTTAATGTTAAAATGTTTCCTGTTGATTTTCTTGAAGTTCATTCTGCAATTTTGCATCAATATTAAATTCAAAAACATTATTATAATATTCAAAGAATTATATATTCAACATAGTCTCACAAATAGTTTATTATTTTTGATATTCTGTTTTTAATTCTAAATGATTTAATAAAAGAATTTAGAAAATTTTTGAGTTGACTTTTTCAATATTTTTTTGTGCATTTTTAAAGACATGAAAAAATTTCTGTAATTTTTTAATTTTTTTAATGACCGAATAATTTTACGACACAACGAAATATTATGTTCATATTCACTTAAGCATGCTATTCTATAGATTTGTTACAAAATAATAATATTTTTAAATAAATAAATAAAATAAATAAGATTCATTTTATTTTTTATTGAATATTTATTAGTACTATAAATGTATTTGACCATGACCGTACATTTCTGTTTGTTTTTTTTTTTTTGAAGTTCTAATTACAGCCAAATGAAATATATAGTAAAACATACCCAATCCAATAATAATTTTAATCGATATCTTAGCTAAGTGCACATTCCCTAATAATTTCTTAATTCTGTTAACTTAAATCTCGCTTTTAATATATCTTTTTGTTTTCTATAATAAAAATGACAATTCTGTTCACTTCATCTGTGCTCCTAATATAAATTAAAACAAAAAAAAAAAAATGATTAGTGAACCAAAAATGTGCAAGGATACATATATTTTCCCATCCATTCATTCAATATCAATTCCCTAAAAATAAATCAATGCAATCATACCAGTGTGACTTGAATTTCAAATGAATGTCATGTAAGCAAATTCACAAGTCAATTCTAAATGTGTAAGTAGAAGAAAAAAAATAAATTCGTTATTATTTTTTTTTCTACGATTCTACATAAAAACATAATAAGTACATACATACAGTATATACATTCAATCATAATTTTGAATATTTTTGATGAAATATCATTAGCTGTAATTCAGATTTTCATTTCCTTTCTTTGGCTCTCTATAAATTTTCAGAAAATATTATTTCAATAATTCAATAAAAACATAAAAAAAAAAAATATATATATATATATATATATATAGTTAGAAGTATGGAAAATGAGAACTCTTGAAATCTTTATTATTGTTATTATTATTTTTGGTATTTTATTATACTATATAGATATATTATATAATGTCTAAGTATATACATTCTTTCTTCAAAAAACAACAGAAGCAAAAGAAAATGAATTGTTAGCATTGATGGAAGTATAATTTTCATGAAGAACCTTTAATTATAATTTTTGTGAAATTGAAGAAAACTATTATGATTGCTGCCTGGACTAATAAAAATGAAAATCAACTTTATATTGCAAAAGAGTTACGGGTAGTACAATATATAGGAATAAGAAGAAGAAGTATAAGAAAAATTATTGTAACTATGTATTGTCGGAAAATAGAATTTTCTTCTTTTTTTTTTCTTTCTAAAAATACGTGCAAGCACGCGATAAAATTAAAAAGAAAAACTTCCTCTTTTTTTTTATATTCTTTTAATTTTTCATTATATTAAGAATTTAAATATTTTTTCTTATTCCTTATGGGAAAAACAGAATTAAAAAAAAATAAAGAATAAAACTTTTTATTTGTCGGAAGACGTTTGAAATTGAGAAAGTTGATTAAATAATGCAAAAAAAGATGTAGTATCTATATATAAAAGAAAAAAAAAAAGAGGAAAATTAGAAATAATTGCATTTGAAAAAAAAAAACAAAAATTCAAGGATTTTTGAAAATTAATTTTTTTAACAACATTTTTTTTATAGTTTTTTGATCATATTATTTCTTATTTTTTATTATATATTGCGGGTTTAAGAAATGTTACATAGAACATTATTAAGTTTCATAGTCTTCTTGGAAAATTAACAGTATGTAGACAATCTGTTACTAAAATGTTTATAAATTGCAAGGCTTTGCAAAGAATTTTATATATAGGAATATATGACTCGTCTAAGTAATTTGACTGGATTTCAAAAAATACACATAAGAACTATGCGGATCTAAATATCTCACTACATGCACTTTTATATTATATAGAATTTAAATTAAAAAAACATTTGATTCATTCGTCGAGAAAAGGAATAATAATTCATAATACAAATCGAAATTAAAAATTTATCAAATACCGCAAGCATTTGTTACTTCTGAAGAACTATTATAAAGAAAGTTATTAAACGAATAAATCCAACATAATTTTAGCATATTTTCTTCTTAGCATTCCATTAAAGTTTACCTTTTTTTATTTATGTGTCTATCGGCTTAATTTTTTTTTTCTATAGATAGCCTTTAAATATAATATGGTATTTTTTTGTAAAGAAGATGTTTATACAGGGTCGTGGGAATTCATCACAGCAATAATAGTAGATTATAATATATGTTAACTAAATTTGTTATTAATTACGAGGTGTCTATACACACAAACACATAGACACGAGTCAAAATTATATCACGATACCGAAGGTCGAGTGATATAATATTGACAAGTGTCTATGTGTTTGTGTGTATAGACAACGAGTTGTTATAACAAATTTTGTTAACATATCTTATATACTGCTTTAATGCGTAGGGGAGAGGTAGTTGCAAAGAGAGAATATAGAGATAATTTATAATAAAAAATAAAGATAAAAGAAGCCAAGGGAATTTTTCCACGTTAATTATTTTTTAATTTCTCTTTCTTTAACAGATAAAAGAAGCCAAGGGAATTTTTCCACGTTATTTATCCTTTAATTTCTCTTTCTTTTACAGACAAAAGAAGCCAAGGGAATTTTTCCACGTTAATTATCCTTTAATTTCTCTTTCTTTTACAGATAAAAGAAGCCAAGGGAATTTTTCCACGTTAATTATCCTTTAATTTCTCTTTCTTTTACATATAAAAGAAGCCAAGGGAATTTTTCCACGTTAATTATCCTTTAATTTCTCTTTCTTTTAGTGATATTATTTTTGTGTATGAATTATGTAGTTCTCATTTTTTCTCATTTTTTTTTTTTGTATTTGGCTGTATTGAAATATTGTGAGAGATATTATTTTTGTTTGGGTATTACGTAATATTTAATACGAAACATCTAAATGATTTCATTATTTACGTTGATGCATCTAAATTTTTTCATTATATACGCTGATACATCTAAATTTTTTCATTATTTACGTAGATGCATCTAAATGATTGCATCTTTATTGACCATGGTAGGTTCACTTAGAACAAAATTAATTTCAGTTTCTTAATGTGTTTCACCTTTCAACCACATGCGGCGCTCTTGTTTGTTTACGTTTTGTTTTATTGTCAACCCAGCCGGCTGAGCTTTTTTTCTTATTTATTAATTTTTTTCAAATAAAAGCATTTAGACGTGTAGGTGATTAATTTTGAGAAAAAATTAATTTGAATTTTATTAAAAAAAATTATAAACTGGATTTTTGAAAAACAATTTTAATTGAAGTTAAATTTTGAACTTATTTTAGAAAACAGACTAAATTATTATAAAAGTAATAGAAGATATTATTTAAGAAAAAAAGAAACTGAATAAAAGTTGAATGTACATATTTGAATTTTAATTGTGGATTTTATTTAAAAAAAAAACAAAAACAAAAACAAAGTTGGATTTATTGGAATTTAAGTTAATTTAAGATTATACATTTAATTTATTAATTAATAATTATTGCAATAAAATAAATAGAATTTTAAGTGAAAATGTTAGAATTATATAAGTGATCAAATAGAAAAAAAATGCAATAATATATTTCAGAAAACATTTTATAAAAACTAAAAAAATTAAGAAAATAAAAAAATTGCTATAAAAATAAATTTATCTTTTATTCATAATCTTCTTTTTTTCCTGCAAATTTGAATTTTAATAATTTTATTTGAAATATTAGAAATACTGCCACCTACAAAAATTTTATTTTTTTAGTTCAACTTCCCTCCACAAATCCATCAGGCGCTGTAGTAAATCTTTTGAGTGGGCCATCTATTACTATATCTTATCTATGTTTATTGACGCATATAATACTCCTTTTAGTGATCTAAATTCTATAGCACTAAATACAACATAACGATCCCCTACGCATTAAATATATTTTTTTATTATTAAGAAGATATAAAAATTCTGGTTTCCGTTTCAGTTGTCCAGTTTATTATTTTTTTGAATTTCTAATGATTTTATAAACAAATAAAAGTTTTATTTTAATTAAAAATAAGTTTATTAAAAATAAAAAAAAATTATTTTTACCAAAAATTTGAATAGTTGATGCGATTATTTAAATCATTTTCATACCTCTCATTATTATACGAAAAAGTTTTAGATTTTTCCTGTGAAAAAGTTTTTGTACAATTTTATGTTTTTCATTTTAATTTTTATTTTTTTTTAATAAAATATTTAAATTTAATTAGTATTCTCTCATTATTATATATATATATTTTTGAAAACAATTCAATCTGTCGTCAGTTTATTTTGTTATAACTATTATATGGGTAGATTTATAATTAGAGAGATAAATAACAAATAAATTTAACTTCTTTATTATATAGTTTGATGTAATTAAATTATACGCTTTTATTTTTTTTTTAATTGTTATCCAATTTTAAGTTTATTATATTCAAAAAAAGTTATGTTGAGATATGCTAATTTATTTGAAATAATTTAAGATTTATTTTTTTTTATTCAAAGTATCCTCGGAATTGTTATTTCTTTTTTGTAATTAAATCCTAAATCCTTTATATTTAATATTTGAATAAGTAAACAATCTTCTTAATTCTTGACATTTTTTGAAAACTGTTTATTTTTGACCGAATTCATTCAATCATTGTATAAAAATTTTGATAATTTTAAGAACTGTTTTCAACAATGCACAACAAGCTGCACAGATATTTTGAAAACTTGAGGGTATTGTCAATCAATAAAGATTTTAATGCAATATATCTCACTAGATATAAGTTATATCTCCTCTCTTATGTGTGTATCAAATATGTATATTTGCATTTTAATAGAATAAAATAAAAATATGTAATAAGGTTATGAGTTAAAAGAAATTAACATAACCATTGTCCTTTGGCAAACTGGCGAGAAAAGTGAAAAATTATAATAATTTCACTTATCCGACGTTATAATATTATCACGAAGTTAAAATTAAGTTATACATATGAAAGGTTTTATGTTATTGCATTCACATTACCATATAAAAGTTTGATACGTGTAACCAAAAAAAAATTAAATAAAATATTATTGGAAAAAGAATATTTATGTATAAACAACCATCATCATATCGTTTAAAAATATTTGTTTTCATTTTTTGTTTTTAAATCGAATGAAAATAATTAAATTTATATAATGTTTTGTCAATATGCTGGTTCTTAATATTATATTACATAGGTATATATTGAGTTTATTACACTCAAATGCATGTCTATGTATATTGTTTATCCATCGATTGAATTAATAATGATTTTTAAATAATATATTTTACCATAAAACTTTATTAAAATAAAAATTGAAAACTTCTCATCAAATTTTAACAAAAAAGTCACTCACCTGTTAATTATGAACACATAACCTACACGCATATATAAAAACATATTTTCTATAAGAACCAAAAATGTTCGAAACACTTGAAATAATTTTAATAACCAAGCTTGATACTTAAAGCTCGAGCTTGAACTTTAAATAATGATTATTTCTTTGACTTAAAACCTATTATATTGTTTTAAAATTGCAAATTTTCCACCAAAATATGAATTAAGCTCACCATCGGGGCTAAGAAAAGAAGGTACCCTGAACAAGTGTACAAGACCATCGCAAATCTCCAAAACGTTTGTCAAGAAGATAATTGTTAATAACAATTCAAATCCTTGAGGATAAATGGCAATTTTACACAAAAATATCATTAACAGCAATGAGAACACCACCTCGAAGAGTAACTTTTGCTCTGCATCAAAACTTCAGGATAGCCTCAAGAAGTTCTTGATTAAACACTCAAGCTAAAACCGAATTCGAAATAAAATTACTGATGTTTTTAGTAATTGCAATTGCACTACACAGAAAAATTTAAATACACCAAAATGGAATCTTTGGCATAATTTTATTTATTATGTTACAAAAACTTGATGAGCGCACGCGAAATTCCACATTATTTGAAAAACTTAAAAACAAAAAAAACTTAAAGTTTTTATATTTTTTTGCATAAAATAAAAACCGAAATTTTTAAATTTTATATTAATTCACTTTAAAAAAAAAATGTTTCTTAAAATAAATTTTTTTTATTCTTGTTTCACCCATAAAATTGACAAAAAAAAAATATAGAACGTTTTATTGCTTAGAGAGAAACTCTAAAAAGTGCCAAATGTATGTTCTATGAAAAAAAACTACATAAATATACGTATATACATATAATAAATATATAAAACGAAATAAACGTAACAGGACATTTGATATTTTTTTTTTTTTAGCAAATTTTGCAGAAAATATATAAGACATCACGTAATCGCATCAGTTTTATGTTATGATGACGTGATGTTACCAACTAGTGTCATTTTGTTAGTGGTTTCTTAAAGCGTCATAGTTTTATTTCGGAAAAAAATTGAAATAATTTTATCGAAAAGAAAATTCCATAAACAGCATACAACTATACTATTCAGTTATCATAAGACAAAAGTATAATCATTTTTCAATTCTTCATATCTATAGATAAAAAAAAAATCTCATCGTATATACAAACTTTTTTTTTATACCTGATTAAGTGATGAAAGCAAAAGTGCTCCAAGTGCAAAATTTCAAAATAGACATAAATCAATTTGAGAATTTATTTAGTCATGAAAGCAATGAATTTGTTAGTTAATTAAAGCATATTTCGATTCGAAAATTAACTTTTAATTTTGAAAGCAAAAAAAAATTGAAAGTTATCGCTAATGATGCAAAATTCTGTATAGACGTTTGCATATTTTTCAGAAGTTTTTGATAATTTTATAATAGTTGAAAAAATGTAAAGTATATCAGTTACATACTTTCATAATTACTCTTAAATACAACGTAGATAAATTTTTCTCATTTTAAAACTCAAATCAAATTATCCGTATTTAGTTACTATTCTACGGATTACATTTAATTGATGGGGATTAAACTTGAAATACATGCTGTGTTAAAAAAACTACTTAAAAAATATCGAGCCGAATTTTTAGTACCTACAGTGTTTTTTAAAAACATTTATTTTGGGTTACAAGATTTTAGGATTCTGACCTCTGACGGCAATTATCTGTTATTATGTTAAATATTGATCAAAAACCATCGTTGTATGATTTTTCATGTCAAACTGAAAATCTAATGTTTTTAGGATTCTGACCTCTGACGGCAATTATCTGTTATTATGTTAAATATTGATCAAAAACCATCGTTGTATGATTTTTCATCTCAAACTGAAGATCTAATGTTTCTGTCTTAATATTTAACCGCATAAATAATGTCAATGTTTTCATATCCATAAGTATGCTAAAAAACAGTTTCCTAATAAAATTATAAAATAAAAATGCTCATTTTAAAACTAAACATATAATTAATTTAATAATAATCCAGATTTTGAAAATAATTATAATCCAAAAAAAAATAATTTTTCAATATGAAAAAAACAATTTATCAAAAAAAAAATAAATTCTTATTAATTTCATGCCTAGGTATATTATTTGCAAATTTTTAGTATTATTTTTTGGCAACATGTAAAAATATTTGTAACTTTGTTGCTCAAAAAAATATAAGTATAATCAAAGTTATAATAATATTATACAACATTATAAATGGTGACTTATTGTACCTGGTGCAAGGTTTATAATCATCGCTAATCATTTTACAAAGGTATATCACCCAACACACATGTCTCGTAGAGCAATTGTCAAATCACTCAAGTATCAAAAAAAATAGAATTATGTAGTTTTTTTCTCAAAAAATTTATTTCATCACTACTTTTCTACATTAGGTAGGTATATTATTCGTTACATTATTATTTTTGACACATCAACAAAATTTTTCATTGGGTTTTCTAGTTTCCTATTAAATGTTCCATTCAAACAAAAAATTAGATTTTGATGTTTGCGTGTCTTTTCGGTTTTTCGTGTTGACTTGAACGCATATTTATTTTGCTTACACGAAAAATAACAAGAAAAACTTTTCTTTTTTTTTTAATATTTAATTGATAGTTATTTTGACAACTATGAAAAAGTTACAACGCTTGTTTTATAAAAATAGAAATTAATAATATTAATAGCGAATTCTATATTTCAAAGTTTACACTATATATATTATAAATACAAGTAAATATTATTATTTAAGTTTAACTTATAGAATTTACAAGAAATATTGTTCATGTGAATATAACTTTGAAAAATTGAATTATCAAAAATATATAAATCGATATTTTTGTAACATATCCTGTCATCTTCGATAGGACAAAGATATGTCATCATCCTGAATATATCTATAATGTATATACGTAATAGCCAAAGAGTAATTTGATCTGAAAACTTACATATATAGTTTATTCAACTGAAAATGAAAAATGTTTTTTTCCTCAAAAAAGCATCGAGATCAATAATATTTTTAGATAGACAGCGTTTGATTTTTTTCCTCAAAAAATTTCTAAATCAAAATTAATACTTATATAATAATTTTATTTCATTTATTTCAAACTGAAATAACTATTTTTATTTCTAAACTCATAAATATCAATATGCATAATAATATGTAATAAAATAATGCATGTAATATACCGAAAATTTTTAACATACAAACATTATTTTTATTTATTCACAATAATTGTACTACATATGCATAACAATAAAAATCCTTTAAACCTTTAAAGTATAATATAATAAACGATTTGTTGATTTTAGCTGCAAAGAAATTTTTTTCCTTCTTTAATGCTAACTTGTACATTAAATTTACATAATGTATTAAACATTTACTAAGTTGAAATTTTTTATTCTTGTTTAAAATTATTCAATGATGACAAATGGGGGTTAATTATGACCAAAATATTATATTACTTCAACTCCATAAAATATAAAATGTTTATGCTTCTAGCTTATAAGTTTATAATGAATTAAGTTTATTCTATTAGCAAACGGAATATGAATTGCATCTATGATCTATTTCTTCAAGTCGTCCAATATGTTATCCAAATATCTATTAATTTGTGTAAAATCCAACAGATATAATATCGAAATCGAAAATATGTTCAAAAAATTTTAAAATTTTTAAAGCTTAACACAAATCAGAAAAAAAAGATAACTCTGTGATCATTATACTTAGCGAAATGAAATTAGTTTATTTTCCCACTAAAATTTAAAAAAAGTTTTAATTTAAAAAAAAAATTAAAATCATTAGATATTTGTGACTTTTTTTAATAAGTAGGTATTATTCTTCTCTGGTTACCGTGAAAATTAAATTCATTACACAATGAGGTAGCGAAAAGTATATTCTTTTAACAATTTAATATGCTTTTAAAGAAATTTATATTTGATTTGTCTCCCCTTTTTGTTATACATTTTATTAAAATTTATATTATGTATCGTCTCGGCAATTATATTCCGCTTTAAATGGTCTCATTTCCTGCTAATTGTAAATTTTCCTAAAAATATTCAAAATAATGTAATCATAAGAATCATTTAGGGTATGTTTAATTTTAAAAAAAAAATCGCTAATTTGATAGACTAAATATGGGTATTTTAGTTCTTTTATCATAGAGCAAATTTTTTGTTTAAATACCCGAAAATTATTTTCTAGCATCTCTTTCTAAATATTCGAACCATCATCGTAACGTAACAACCAAATTGGATTAACAAATTTTTTAATATTATTACGAATTTGCAACAGTAGCTTACTGTCAACGTATAACAGGTTGGTATGATAGTTACATTTGACTCAAAAAAATATTCTGAAAAATCTAATACATTTTTAACTAACGACGAAAATTAAGTTATCCCTTCAATTTAATTTACCACACATTTTGACGTTATCATAAATACGGTCTTGACATAATTGTTTGGACATGAAGCTTCTTTGTATCTGGAAAATTTCTTCTTTGCTTATATTTTATTAGATAATCAAATAAGGCCGTTTTTCGAAGAGCTATATTTATTTATAAAAATACTAATCAACACTGTATAATCATTTTATTTTTTGTCTTCTCAAAAATAAAAATTTTAGAAGCTTTCTATTATTCCATCATCATGAAAAAAACATCAAAACAAAAAAAAAGAAGTAATATTTGCATAATTTTAATTTTGCATACGTTTTCAAAATATAATCAAGTTGTATCTTAAAATTCACTAATTTAAGGCGTGTCATGTAGTCAAATTAAAAAAACATAGAATATTTTTTGTTCTAAAATTCTAATGAAGAACAACACCATAAAATATACTGAAAGTCATTTTATACTGTTTTAATTTTTTGAATATTTTCCAACTATAAAAGAAAGGTGCCTTGAATTAAAAAATATTATTTTCCTCATCAGAAACACAAAAAAAAAAAAAAAAAAATAGAAATAGAAATAAAAATAAATAAAAATATTTGTATGGAAATGAGCGAAGGGAAATTTAAATTTGAACTTCAAATGTGAAAATATTCAAAAGAACGTGACACTAATGATTTTAATAAGTTTTCTTTTAGATTTTTAAATAAGATTTACAAATTTAATTAACCATATAATTCTTGCGTTGAATTGAAATTTTATGTAATTTGATGGCTAACAATATAATGGTAAAATTGCCGGAAAAAAAAACTTTTTGCTTTTTCTTCAGAAAATAGATTTAAAAAATATGTATATAGTGATTTGCATGAATTAAGGACACTTTATTTTTAGTTTTGTATATACATAATAATGTATTTAAATCATTTGAATTCAACAACATATTACAAGGTGACCTTTTTGTGTAAAGCTTTAATGTATTTAAGGTTCTATCATTTTGTTATTTTTTAAGTAAGTTCCTAATTATTTCAGTGCTGAAGGCCTCTATTAAAAAAATATATTTCTTAGAAATTTGTTATTGATTCTTGTAAGATATATTCATCCTAAAATTAAAATTAAGTGAAATTTTTGGTAAAGTAGATAGGAAGCAAAAAAATGTATCTTACAGACTTCTCATTGTGACACGAAACAATGTCGATAAATATATTTATATATGTTGATGAAAGCCAATCGTACAGTAACTAAGTATGATTTGGCTTTAAATTATTTTATGCCACAATGAGAGAACATTTGGTTGATATTGAGAAATAAGACTTTATCCTAAAAACTTGAAATATCAAACTTAATATATCGTTCAATTGATTCAAATATTACATTACAGTATTATTATCTTTAAATTTCAAAAATATATACCCACATATTTCAAAAATATTAAAAAATAAAATACCAATAACACCATACTATGATACTATAGTAAAATAGTAGAATAGTAGTTATACATCTATACTACATGTTAACGTTTAGCTATTTATTTGAAAAAAAAAAAACAAAATAAATAAAAATAAAAAAATTAATTCCAGATTTATTGCATCTAATCTTTTAATCATCAGAAAATAAAACAAATTTTTAAAATTTTTTCAAATCATTTTGAAAATCGTGATAAATATTCTACCCCCAAAATATGTTTCAATTTGTTAAAAGCAAATAAAAATATCAATTCAAGAATAATTTTTCATATTTTAACCTGAAAACAAACATGAAAATTCTAATAAAAATATTATCTCTTTTTTCTTTTCATTTTTTTTTTTTAAATCTATGCAATTTAAAAAAAAAATATATGTGAAAAAATCCAAATCACGTGAAGTCAATTTTCCAAAAATTCATTTTTTGTGGAAAAATATATTTTTTTTGTTCTGCTCCTGTTGAATTCATAGAAACGTAAATGCGATAAAAAAAGAATAAAATAAAATCAATCGTCATTGTTATTTGACAAATTTCATCGTCTCGTTCGAAATATTGTTTTTTTTTTCCACAAATATTGTAATTTAAGATTTCCAGAAAACTAAAACCTGTAATTTCTAGCTTTCATATTTTGGCGCAAAAACAACCTCGTTATGTTAAAATCTTAAAATAAAATATTCTGCTGATCTTAAATTCATTTTCAGGATCACGGTGTCTGAAAATACATACGTGTGCTTTGAATGCAGCTTATGTAACTTCGACCAGAGTGGTTTGTATTTACCAAATTCCTTTATGATATGCTATCTTATGATTTAATAATTAATAAATGAATAATTATATAAAAAGATAGAAGCCAATTTTTAAAATAATTAGTTACAATTAGGGTTCATATTTTAAATTGCCGACAATAGCTTTGAGATAACTTCGGTCATTTGCACAAAAATAAAAGTGAAAAAAATATTCAAAATCAAATGCCATTTGGTTCCGAAGAGGCAGAAAAATTGAACAGTTAGTTACAATTTTGGCCTAAAAGATTTTTATTTATCTCACATTGAGTGCAGAATTTAGAGTAAACTTTAAGAAATAACAAAATGTATTTATATTTACTAACGTTAGGAATCGTATGTAACATATTATTCATACTTATCTTGAGTAAAATCAAACATCGTATAAAATGGAAGCAACTATGGATGACTTTAGCAAGATTAGATATTTGTAATAGCAAGGCAAAGTGGCTCGTAATTTTACTTTTAAACATATTTCTTCTTATGATTATATAGCATTAGCATTATTCGAAATAAAAATTTCAAAATTTCATTTTGTATAAAAAAATTATTTTGTAATATATTCTTTGCTAGAAAAAAACAAAAAAAAACAATTTCAGTGTAGCAACTTTTGCTATAATTCATTTGCTAAAGATTTTATTATATGTATGTGTACAAAATGCAAGATTTTGGGTGAATACTGACAGAAAATAGATCAGTTTCAGATCTTTGTACTCAGCTTTATTCACCGAGTTTTTTTTACTGAACACGGCAGTTTCTTAAACACAAGCAAAGTTATTTTAGCTATTATTCTAGAGATCAAGAATTAATTAGCACATTGTTTCCTTTTTCGTTTTTGCGGTTCAACTACACACCGTAGAATTTCATAATAATTCCGAAAGACTGTAAAAAATAAATTTTTTATTCGAATTTTGAGTAATCTATTCAAAGCACCTTAATTAAAATTTTTTTTAACTCGGTTTATAAACATTTTTATGGATTTTATACAAATAGCGTAAATTTTCCTATTTTCCTGTTATTTTATTTGTTAGGTTTTTTTTTCTTGTTTGATTTTTCTTTTTATTTTCATATATTTTCATATAGGTACGTGACAAAAAAAAAATTCTTGTTTTTTTTTTTTGTGTTATGTTTTTATGAAGTCTGAATGTCGATTCAGTAAAAAATTACTATCGTAAGGGTGAAAATTGGAAAAAATAGAAAATTTCATAAACTTAAATAACACCATTTGATAAATTTTTACATATGTTTATGTATATATTTATTTATTTTTTTTTTGGAATTGGATTTGAGGTTATGTGACACTATTAAAAGAAAAAAACAAATTGGTGTAATTTGAGATTTTGTTCTGGAAAATTGAATTTTAAAGCAAAAAAAATTTTTTTTTATATCTCACAAAAAAAACATATTTATGTTTTTCTACTGAAAAATAAACAAAAAGAATATCTTTTTAAAAATAATGAAAGCTGTTAAAATAAAATTTTATTTTAGGAAAATTTTTCAATTGTAAAAGGAAAACATCTGAGCCATTTCGACTGTGATTTGGTTTTAAATTAAAAAAATAAATGTTTTTTTTTTTTTTTTTAACCATAATAAATGTTACTTATTAAATATTTTGCTCATAGAAAATAAGTCGTAATCATAATCAGTTATATGTTATTGAAATCAAATGTTTCTATTTAGTCACATAAAAAAAAAATCATACTTTCATGTAAAAAGTAAATATAATAGGAAACAAAAATTTTTTTTTTTTTACTTTTTTAATAAGACTAATCTGACATATTTTATAAAACCCTTTTCAATTCTAATTTATAAATTGGAGTTTGAATTAGTTTATAGTTTTGTAATTTATTTTTTTTAACATGAAAAGTTACACACGGTCGAAATTTTCTGTTTTTTTTTAAACTTAATTCATAAAAACATGGTTTAAAAGAATATTTTAAACAAAAAATTCAGTATTTAAAACTTGCTAAAGTTTAATTCAAATTTCTATACTTTTTTAGTTAAAAACTAAACTATTTTAGTTTACATTTTGATTTAAAACATCAAAGTTTATATTTTAAAACTTTAAAGTTTTAAATCAAAATTTAGCTCCGGTTTCTAAACATTTTTAGTTTAAAACTTAACTATTTTAGTTTACATTTTGATCTAAAACATCAAAGTTTATATTTTAAAACTTTAAAGTTTTAAATTAAAATTTAGCTCCGGTTTCTAAACATTTTTAGTTTAAAACTTAACTATTTTAGTTTACACATAATTTATACACATAATTTATATTTTCTATTTTGTACACGTTTATAATTTTAATACTGTAGCCGAGAGGTAGAGTGGTAGAATGAAATGCTAAAGAACGAGGTTCGAATCCCGAAGAAAGGGTTAAGAGAAAAAAAAAAGAAAAAAAAAGAAAAAAAAAGAAAAAAAAAATTAAATAAATTTTTTAATTTTTTAATCTTCAGTTTAAAATTTAAACTATTTCGTTTAACACATTATGTTAAACATCTTCAGTTTAAAATTTATTCTTTTTTGTTTAAATTATTTATTATAGACTAAAAAGTTTAAAACTTAAACTTATATTGGTGTGGAACTATATAGAAACTTTTAAGTTTAAAAAAAAAACTGAAATTTTGGACCGTGGCACTAAAAATATCTTGAACATACCTATTTTATAAATAATAGGAAATAGTATTCCTAAAATCCTCCTAAACCTTCAAATTAATTTCCAATAAAGCAATTAACAATTTCAAATTATCTGAAAGGAATAATCATTCAAGCCAAGACTCAAAATCTAATCGACTTAGTGTTAAAGATTAAAATAAACTGATTAATTCACTCATGTAAATGATAGGTGTTAAATTAATCATTCTGATGAGTCCTAATCTTTACATCAAATTACGAAATAATTAAATAATCTTTTTCAAGTAAAGTATTCCCAAATAATAAAGATAGATTTCATAAGTTTCCTGTGTGAATATTTAAATAATTGCTTTCAGGTTGCATTACTATGTAATAATAAATATATTGTTTATATTACGTAGATTGTTAGTAAGATAATTGAATAAATCGCGAAATATGATTTTAAATAATATTAAATTACATTTTTTAATTATAATTTCCAATTGAGCTACTGCAACATAACTCAATGCCTTTTGAGTTGACGGTTGATCTAAAAATGAAAAATGTACTTAAAAGCCAATTCTAATTTAAAACCTCAATTCTCTTGAAATTTTTTTTTTTTTTACAATTGATCTAACAAAAATGAAAAAGTATCTTCACTTTTACAACATATTACTTGTAAATACATAATATATATGTATGTACATATAATATTGATAACATTGTAAAATTGTTCGTTTTTTTTTTTTTCGTGGAATAAAATAAAATAATTTTACACTATACTTATGAGAAATTTTCCACCTGATGTATATAATTTAATGTAATATTAAAGCAATGAACTTATTTTTTTTTTCTTTTTTTGCTGTTTTATAATATTTTATTACAATGAAAATATCTTTTTTATTGATTGCATGTTAAAAGTCTCTTTTGTTTTAAAAAAAAAAAAATAAAAAAATAAAAACAGAAAATACAAAAAAAAAAAAAGTAAATTAACCCTAAAAATAGAAATTAGATTTTTTCTTATCCATTTATTTTAATGGCAAATAATGTTAGACCGATTTCATGTTATTGCGCCTATAAATTATTACACATTAAAAACTGTAATGATTTCTTTTTCCTTCTAAAATAAAAACTAAAAACTCAACTAAAATATTATTAAAAAAAAAAAAATTAAATAAATATATTTTATAAACTTATGATGACTATTGATTATATACAATATTCAATTTACAAAAGCATTTAATATTACCTATTATGTATAGAGCAATCATATCAATAAAAAAAAGGACATACCTACCTATTGAGTTTTATAATCATATAGCAAAGTTTATTAAAGAACTATATATTATCTGCACATGTACATATATATAAAATATTAGCCTCGATTTAACAACCAAGCCTATTTCATTCCACAAACAAACATATTTGAAGCATTAAAAAAGCATTCCAGCCAGTATTTAATATTATCCCAAATCATCAATGAAGATATCCTTTTTTCGCAATCATCTCCGTTAATTTTTATTTATTTTTACAACCACAATTAGGTTTTTGTATTTATTTTCTATAAATTTTTTCGGATATTGGGTAATTTCATTATGTTCCATAAAAATACTAAAAATTTCAATTATGAGTAAATAGACACAGTATTTAAATTTCTCAGAAGAATTGAAAAAAAAACTTTAGAAAATTTAAATAAATTATTATTTTCTTTCACAAGCATCTCATCAATAATTATAAATGATATATGTATATCAAGTGAATCATTCTGATGAGTCCTAAGCATAATATATAAGGACTAAGCATATACCTTTCCTATGTAAAAATAATAATTCCTTTGAGTTTTTATTATTATCTAGAAATTTTAATTATTATTCATGTACTCTATAGACATATATATATAATTTCTCACTTAAATGTAAAACAATAAGAAGCATCGTATATTACAGTTCTAAATTGAGACTCAGAAAAAATGTAAAAAAAGATAACGAAAAATTGTTGTTTTTTGTTACATTCCTTTTTATGTAATATGTTTCTTATAATCACAGGAATTCTTTTATAATATTTTTTTCCTGATCAAATCAAATTAAATGAATTCACTTGTTAAATTTACAATTTACCAACACTTATCTGTTAAAACTCCACATTATGGCAAATCTTATAAAAAATATAAATATTTCACATTTTATAATCCTACAATAAAAAAATACATTTTTTTTATATCAAAATACCTAAACAACATATATGTAACACAATTTTAAAAATGGAAAAAATTTAACAATTTTCAAAATTACCCAAAATCATAATTTTATTTATAACAAAAGGATGTTGAAAAGTTAAAATTTATAAACTTACATTGGGTAAAATATCAAAAGTATAAAAATTAATAAAAACACATGTATTGTATGTAGTATAAATAAAAAATTAAAAATGTTTATAAAATAATGAAAATTTTTTATTTTGAAACCAAAAATATTTATATCTACTCGTATAATCTACATATCATTGTAACTCAGCTTTGAATATTTTTTCTTCTCCCCAGAATTAAAAACCACAAAATGTCATATATTTATCTTACTATAATATTGTGTACCTACAATTATAAATGAATTCATTTGTTTAAAAAAAACATTCAACTATAAAACTAATAATGCAATTAGAATTATCCTATAGTAAACAATTTTCAATCAAAAGTTTAAATAGATATGCATACATCAATATGCCAAGATATCAAAATTTTACAAAGAAAAAATGAAATTTTAATCTTTATACAATCCAACGGGGCCGGCTTGCTTTTGTGACGAGAATCTTGCAAATTGTAAGAATAAGCAAATATATAATTTTGGCTTTTTGGTCATATATATGTTATATATTATTACAAGAGACCCGCCATAATATCTATGACAATAATGTAGTCGAAAAAACGACATACATCTATTTAATGTCGTTTTGAGAAGAACATAATGTCTGCAGAATATGAACTAAATGAAATATGAACACAATTAATTTAATTAAAAAAAAATTTGCGTGTGCCCTGTACGCGCGGGGGAAGTTATACTTCGTATTCGTATTCGTAATGTGGAAATAAAATAGAACAAGTACGTATTTCAGCTAATTTCACGACGCTCACACTGCTTACTTCGCTGCATAGCAAGAATACCACGCGCACGTGTTTGGGATCTACCGACTCATTCTCTTTCTCTCTCCTCGCATATGTGTTTGGGGTGGGTGTCATTGGAATGTATGGATGTGTGTATGTTGTGCATGGCTGATTAAAAAAAGGCTTACATTTTTTTTTATTAATTTGATTTTTTGAGGAAGGAAAATTATTAAATTATTACATTACATTACAATTATTACAAAACGAATAAATTTGTAAAATGAATTAAAATTTAAATAATTTATTAACCACTTTAACTTTTCTATAAAGTTTTAATAATTTTTCTATGAATTAGTTTTTTTTGTTTTTTTTGTTTTTTTAGTCGCCGATGGTTTTTTAACAGCCACCGATTTTATAGATTTTTTTTTACGAAGCCGCTCTTTTCTCCAAAACAGGTATTTTTGAGTCGACCAGCCGCAGCAATCGTAGGGCACAATTTGACTAGTCGCGGTCAAAAAAAGCGATCGGCGTCGTATCTGGTCTATCCATGCAAAAAATTAACAAAACAAAAATTGATAAAAAAGTTGACAATGTATTGGTGCAAAAATAATAATAAAAAAACTGAAAAATCAATCGCGGACAAATGACATTTTGCAAAATGACATTTGTCCGCTAAAAATTCGAAAAATCAATCGCGGACAAATGACATTTTGAATCGCGGACAAATGTCATTTTTATGTCCGCGATACAAAAACAAATCGCGGACAAATGTCCAACCCCCAACAACAAGTACGTATTTCAGTTAATTTCACTTCGCTGGCCGCTGCATAGCAAGAATACCACGCGCATATGTTTGGTACTACCGACTCACTTTCTTTCTCTCTCCTCGCGCATGTGTTCGGCGTGGGTGTTTCGGAATTTAGAAATTTAATTTCGAAATTAAATAAATTTCGAATACTAATGTCATTCAAGAAACGTTTTGTCTCTGGAATAAAGTGTATTTTGGTTTTTTTTAATTGAGCTAATAATTTTTTTTTATGTTAAAAAATGAAAACAAATATTAATTAAATTAGTCAAAAAAAAAATAAATTTCGTGCGGGAACCTTTTTTTCAAATAAATAAATAAATAAATAAACTACGTAATTCGTTTTTAAAATAAAAAATAATTTCCGGAAAAAAAAACTAAAATCGTCGGTAAATTAAAAAAAAAAATTGTTTCAATGTGTTTGTGCAAAAATAATAAAAAAAAATAATAAGATAATAATACATTTTTTATTTTGTATGTATTTGTGCGTTAAACGTTAAATTTTTTGCAAGTCGCATAAGAAGTATAACTTCAAAAAAAAAGTTTACTAACTAAACGAAACATATTCTAAGTGAAACTATACTTCAATGTTTTCAAATTAATTTGTATACTGACTTGATAACTTCATTGGAAATTTAATTCATGCAATTATTAACAATTATTTCAATAATAATATTTAGATAATGATAGCCATAAAAAATATTTTAATAATAATACTATTTTTAATTTAAATTCTATAGCAAGAGACCATAGGGTAAATTTGCTTTTTTGAATGCTCAGTATGATACGAAGATTTGTACGAACTCAGTTTTTTTCTTCAGGCTTATTTATGAAAGAGCCTAGTCCTGAAATTTACATGTACTATACAATACATAATACAAATATATAAAACTAATTTAAGAAAACATCATCCATCATCAAAAATAATACCATAAGGATAAATCGAAAATAATATTCTGGAAAATAATATCTCAAATCACAATAGTTATATGCCCTATTGAAAAGTGATAGTAATTATTCTTCTGGCCACTCTTTGAATTTAATGAAATTTTAAATAAATTATAATACACATGAAATGCTTACTTTCCATTAATGCAATCAGATTCATATCTAACTATATAAATTCAGAAAAGAGAAATTTGATATGAAATGGATTATTTTTTTTTTTTTTAGAATTTTGGAAAGCATAAAAGTATACACGATTTTATTTAGTGTAAAAACTTTGTTTGTTTGTATGTTCGTTTTTTTATTGGTCTTTCAATCAGTTTGATTCAAATCTTGCAACAAATTTTGCCCTGTTCATCTGAACCGATTTTCCGGATACTTTCCACAGATTTATTTCGCGGCAGAAAATAGGAACAAAAGAGGCCTTACTTAAGACTTCAACTTTCAAAAATGGTTAATTCTCGATTGAATCGATATTGATTCTATGAGGTTAAAAATAATTTTGATTCAAAAATAATTGTCGATTGTTTACATTTTTCTAAATTTTTTTGCTAAAGTTATTTACTAAAATAAATTTTAGCTTCAGTGGCGGCCCGTGGAAGTTTTAAAAGAGGGTGCTGCAAAAAATAACAACCTCTTTTTTTTAATAAATGTTTTATGATATATACTCATATATCAGTTTTGAAGATTCAAAAGTAAACAAAATATATCCCATATAAAAATTGTGCTGCTTCTGAAGCAGTGCATTTTTCTTTACATTCAAAAAATCCCAAAACAAACAACAAAATTTCCCACATATTTGTTTTTAAATTTTTAAGAAAGTATACAGCTGCACTGCTTCTGTGGCAGTGCATTTTTCCTTACATTCAAGTCATGAAAAAAAATCTTAACAGCAATAAAAATATATTAAATTATTCAGGAAAAAAAAATTCCCTGCACTGCGAAATTCGCAGTTCCAAAAATCTGTTAAAAAGATTTCTGCAGCTATTTTTGAAAAGGACTCTGTATTTTCTATATTAGATTTTCTGTAATCCTGAAAATAGGCTACTCTTGTTTATAAAATGTTACAGCAATTGCTATATTTCATTTAAAAATAATTTTAAAGTAAGAAAAATTCAGAGCTAACAAAAAATTTTATTTATCAGTTCAATTTTTTTAAATTTCTTGAGGGTGCTGCAGTGTCGCAGCACCTATGTACGAGCCGCCGCTGTTTAGCTTGTTATATTGATTGATTTTGTTTGCAGTATAGTGGAATAAGTTAATTTTGCATGTCTAATATCAAAATGAGTAATAGACAAATAATGAAAAATAATGTTAATTTTATGATTTTTTTTTGAAAATTTGTTGAAGACTATTTCTAAAGTAATTCTCAGCTTCTGTTTTTTACTCGCGTAATACTCATACTAAGTATTAAAACCCTTCATGATTTTTTGCAAAATAATGTTTCTGGAAGCCTTGAAATTAAATGAATTTAAAATAAAAGTATGTAAGAAATTTTATATTATTTTCTTTTACTACCAATAGTTGAACTTTAAATTGATTTAAAAAAAATGTTTTACTTTACCAAAAAAAAAACTGAAAATCACTTTCACTCAATTACAAAATTTTTCTTCGGATTTTTATTTGGTAATGAAATACATACTTTTTATACATTCTTTTTCTTTTAATTTAACTTCTTTTATTTTTGTTTCAAAAGGAAAATATTTTCTAATCTAAAAATAAAAAAACACAAAAAAAAAGGAAAATATGTAACAAACATTGAAGGTAAAAGTAAACTGTGGCTATAAATAATAAAAATTTAAAATAACACTGGCTAGGGC
Source organism: Hybos culiciformis (assembly GCA_964007475.1). NCBI lineage: Eukaryota > Metazoa > Arthropoda > Insecta > Diptera > Hybotidae > Hybos > Hybos culiciformis. The sequence continues at coordinate 124,880,095 of OZ023273.1, forward strand.
TACAGTGTTTTCAAATAAAATATTACATCGAGTTATTAAAAAAGAAAAGTTGAGATCCCTATTTTTATTAAATTTTGTGATTTAGACCTTGAAAACAGCTTGATTGTGATTTTTATTTAATCTTCTCCTATATCTACTTCAAAGCAAACCTTTTGTATAAATATTAGTACTTTTTCGAGTAAAACTAAAGAATTTCAAATATATTTCTCGGATTACGCATAAGTTTTGTTTTACACACATTTAAACAACAAACAACTTATACTTTAGAAAAAAAACTATTTTAATATTTTCCTGTGACTGTGAACAAGAACAAGAACAACAAACTTACCGACAAAATAACCTTTCCGAACGTTCGTAGAGTAAATGGGAGAAAGTACAAGAAATCAAAAGAAATAATAAAAACAAACAAGAATTTTTAATAAAATATTGACATCAGACTAAAGTGGTAAGATTTAAAAAAAAAATATTTCAGTTTATTTTCATTTCCATAAAAAAAGGAAAATTTTTTTTTCTAAATATATATATTTTTTTTTATTTACCAAAGAATTAGCCTCTTGGGAAAACTTCCACAATTTTTTCCTACAACTTTTCGCTAGTATACTATAGAGTAATTTTTTACAACAATTTTATTTTTTTCTTCCTGGAAATGCCAATTTACAACCAAAGTAAATAAAATGTGTACATATATTTTTTAGAAAAAAAAAAAGTTATCTAAAATATTTCCAACATTATTATGCTGTATCGTCACATTAAATGTGTACAGATGTTATTATTATATTATGGTATATATTTATATATGTATAATTGATATGTTTGTACAAAATGCAAATTTAAATCATATATGAATAGATAAACCAACAATATATACTAACTAAAATGATAGCTTGAATTTCACGAACATTGCATGTTCTTTTCTAAGTGAAATATCAAATCGTTTCAACTATACTAACTAGATTTAGATGTGAATTATATTTCTTATCAATTTCTTATTCTCGCCAATATGTTTTTAATATTGTTAATATAAGTTTTTATATATCTTTTTAGTGTAATCATAACTTAGTTTTAATCAAATTTTCGAATACATAAATATACACTTAGTTTAAAAGATTAAGATTTTAATTATTATTAATATTTTACAAAATTTTAAGGACAAAATTCATAACCTCTTATTATGTTAATTAGAAAATCAAATCTTAAGCTAGTTAAACTAACTACAGTCTATCTTTTATTTTGGATACTGAAATAATATCTATATAACATTTTTCACTTAATAGTCATAGAAAACCATCACGCACGAAATATTTTAAGTTATTATAGAAAGTTTACTGAAATAAAAAACCTACCTTTCTAATTATGAAAGTTTACTACACTAGATCAAACTTTTAAAATATTAATGCTAAAAATAAGATTTGTATGTATAAATATAGGAGAGAACATTTCATAAGGATTGACATAATTTGCTTGCTTATGCAACATTATTTCTTGTTTGATGTAATACTCTTGTGAAAAAAATATATGTACTTTCATTCATATACCCACAGATAACAGAGGACGACATTGATAACTGAATTAAACTGGGAATTTTGAGTAAATAAAAAATATAGGTAGCTAAAGCATAGTAAATTATCAAAATAATATCCTTTTGGGGAAGGAAAAATATTTAGAAATTCACTATAAATAAATGACATGCAGAAAATTTTTCATTTTCAGAAATATGAGAATATACATTTTATTTTATACTTTTTGAAAATCAATATACATACATTATGCATTTTTATATAACATTAGGATATAAACATTAATATTTTACAATCAATTTTAAAAAATTATTAAAATAATTACTATTTATAAAGAAAATGTAGACAATTTTTAATAAATTACGTTTATAACTTCTGCATACGCCCTTATACATGTCAAATCAAACAAGTGGATGATCTTAGCAAGATTAGCTATTTTTCACTAAATACATAATAACTCGTCCAAAAATATGTAGCAAATGAATAGAAGCATAATTTGTTACTCGAAAATTATAATTTTTATTGTTTTTTCTTGCGAAAAATAAATAACAAATATATTTTTTGTTGCAATATCAGTTTCTGAAATTTTTATGACAAATATTGTTATAATCATACAGATATATTAAGAAGTAAAACTTCTTCGTTATAGCTATTTTTTCTTGCTATGAAAAATATCAAATTTTGGTAACGTCAAATGTACAGAAAATACAGCTGCCGGGGCCATCGGTACAGTTATTAGTATAACAATTAAATTATATTTTTTTGCAAAATTCGAAATTGTAATTATAAAATTTCAATAAACAAAATATTTGTTACAATTTCCTTTTTAGATTGCATCAATTTCTTTTTCACGTTTTTCATTAAGAATTCTTTTCACAAATTATCATAACAAATTTTGAACGTAATTTATCAATCACAAAACCTTGCAATGCCTTCTTTTATATTTTTCCTTTATGTACTATGTATTGTATATAATGTGCATAGGTATAGATTGCCAATACTTAATAACAACCAACAACTATTTAAAGTTCATATCTTAAATAAATAGAATAATAATTTTTGTTTGCTTTTATTTACCGGGAAATTTTCATTTTTCAGTGCATACAAATGGTCAATTTCATTGCACCCACAAAAAAAAATTAATAAATTATTCGTGAAGTTTTACGTTTTTCATATCGATTTTATTGGATGGAAGTTGAAGTTTATTTTCACTATTTTATTATTTTTGCAAACCAATATTTGAATGAAAAATTTTAATTTAAACAAAAATTAACTGTTTTTTCAGTGTACATGTTTAAACTAATTCAAATATATAGAAATATTTTATAATTAATTTATTTTATATATTATTAAAATTATAATAATTTATATAGATCTATATCTGAAGACTTAGTCCAGTTAGAGCTCGTTTCTATTCTAAGTAATCTAAATTTATAATGTAAACCTAATTGATTTTATGCATAATAATAATAATAATAATAATAAAAACTGCAACTTCTAAAATTTTATATGGAATAAGTTCATATATAAAAATTCTTAGATTATTTATGCAATTTTTATTATTTATTTAAATACATTATAGCAAAACCGGATACAAAACAAAACAAACCTTTCTATATAAAATTATTAATTATTGAAAGAATGCTTCACTATCACTATGGTCAATAAGACCAAGTATATATAATATTTGCATGCATCCTTGTATGTAAAAAAAAGTATTTTGATAAACAAATTTAATAATTTGGAAATTTTATTTAATTTTAGAACTATGTACTTTGAATAAATATATACCTACTTGTATTCAAACGATTTAGAAAAGATAATAAAATTAAATTAATTGATTCTATTTATTTGAAAAAAAAATTTAATATGTAAGAAAAAAATTTGCATAACTATTTCCCAAAAATTTTGATTATTTTATAAATTAAATTTCTTGAAAGTTATTTTACGAATAAAAAAAATTATTCAAATTAGTTTAAGATAACTTTTGAATATATAATTTCAAAATAATTTTCAACAATTTAAAATAATAATTAAATATATCATTTACCATTAACTTTTATTTATTTAACAAAATTTCTATTTCTTTTGAGAATAATATATTATGATATTTATCGAGATAGTTGTAAAGAAAATATAACTTAAATCTTGGGAATACAACTTCTCTTGGACGCCTTCAAACTCTTCACATTTCGGAATAAAATATTTCTCAAATATGAAATATGATTATTAAGTTAAAAGATATTTATTTATAATGTTTATAAATATAATATGAATGTTGTTTATATTATATTTATATTAGGTATATAGTATATTATACAAAACAATATACTATAATGCTCATAAGAGGCAACCAACTTCTTAGTAACCTCCTAAGACATTTTTTAACTCGCTTTTAAAATGAATGTTTTGTCATTGCAAATTAATTCTACTTGTTAAAAAATAACATTTTACAATTTTTCAAAAAATAATAACAAATTATATCAGATTATTAATTATTATAAGAATGCTTCACTAGCATACTATCGTCAATAAGATTGAGATACATAATATTTTGTATATTTAAAAAATATCTTGATAAATAAATTTAGTATTCAGGAAATTTTACTTTGAATAAATACTTATATACTTGCATATAATAATTTTAGTTTATTTAGTACACAAAGCGAGAGAAAAAATTAATTAATGATTTGCCTTTTCTCGATGATGTATCTTCATTATTCCGAATTTAAAATGAACACAATTAACAAAAATATAAAATTTTTCATTTCTCAAATCCTGATCCTGAACTTAATTTAATTTCCTGGTTAAATTAATCGAATAAACATAATAAAATAACTATGATTTGATTAATAAAGGTAATAAGGTAAAAAAATTGTCAAGTTAAAAATTTTCAATGTTTAATGAAATAAATGATTTTAAAAACAAAACATCAAAAAAAACAATGAATATATATATATAAAAATGATGAGAAAACTTTTTCTATGAATGAAAACAAAAATATTATTTAGTTAGAAGGCGTGAAATGAATTGCTTATCATTATATATTATTTTATTTTTTATTTTTTTTTCACAACCAAAGCTGAAATAATAGATTGAGCTTTTCATAGAATAAATGTCTTGAGGGTTAAATAAATAATAAACAGAATGTTTTATTTTTTAAATATTGAATACCTGTTGCGAGTTAATAAATAAACATTCATTGTTTGTAATAAAATAACGATGATTGTTATTATTATTACACTTCTTGTACTGTTTTTTTTTTTTGTTTATTAGATTTTTTTTTTTATATATATAAGTACTATGAAAATAATTCAAAATAATAAAACATGGGAAATAAAACAAAAATATATCAATTTGTTTTTTTTATATAATATATTTTATTGATTATGAGCAATAAAATCATGGGAGGTTAATAATGTTTTGAACATTTTTTCTTAAGTTGTACAATAAATTTTATTTCCTTGTTTTTTTTTCTCCTTTTCAAAGCTGAGAGTTATAAATTTAAACATAACAAATTTCTGTCATTTATTTTCTCAAAAAAATTAATATTACAGGACTATATAGGTTTGTAATTTAATAAAATTATAACATTGAAATAAATCGGTGCATTGAAATAAAAATTTTTTAGCGATTTATTAAAAGATAAAAATTATTCACTAAATTACATTAGCCTAATTTTGTTTATATTAAGAAAGATCAGTATATAATTCAGATATTCGTGTACACCACTAGATGATGATGATGCTATAATAATGTGGTATTGTGATTGTAACACAAATAAATAAATGATTTAATTTATTTAAGTAATACAATTTTGTTAATATTAAGAAAGATCAGTTACACAATTCAAATATCCTTGCGAATTACTATTCATTCTGAAAATGCTGATGATGTGATAGTGTAACACAAAAAATAAATGATTTAATAATTCATTAGTATAATGTTCCGATTTTAAGTGTTTTTTTTTATTAACAAATTAAATTTATTATTTTCAAGTATCCCAAAATTCTAATTTTCCAATATACTATTGCTACATATCAAAAATATTTTAATGTTTTTTTTTTTTTTTTAATAAAAATAAATACCTTGAAAAAGTAATAATAAAAAAGAAACATTTACAACTTTAATTTCGCAAATTGGGCCAGATTCTGCCGCAACTCATTATTGAAAAAGCTTTTTGGAATGCATTTCAAATTATGTATAAAAAATCATATTTTTTTTTTAATATCTGAGAGTAGTTTATTTTTTTTTTTTTTTTATTAGTAAATTTAAAAAACAGATTTGGAAAATACCCTTTGGCAAATAAACTTAAAAAATGTACAAATAAAACTTCAAAGGAAAAAAAAATTCTTTTCAAAGAAATATAAGATTGGTGATGCATAAAAATTACACCGAAAATAGATAAAAATTTTATTCATATTTTTGTATATAAACAGAATGCCCATATATACATATAAAGTAATAAACACTTAGAAGTTTTTTTTTTATAAATTTATATATCAAGATTGAAACTAAATTGAAACAGGTATAAACATTATTAGATATTACAGAATTACAGTATCTGAACTTATGAATTTGAAAAAAATGAACAAAAATGCATAAAGTCATATCAGAGGGAACATAAAGTAAATAAAGAAAAAGTCAACATAAAGCTATTTAAGAAAGAGGGTATATCTATCTTTGCTTAATATCTCTAATAGGTATTATTAAATTTATTGCATAAGAAATTATTCGATAATTGTTGAAAATAATTAAAAATGGAATAAATGCAGAAATAATGTTCACTAAACATTTTACATAACAATGAGTGCATGACAATATAACCAAAATAACTTCAAGAATTTCAGATAATCCATTAGACTTTTAATAGAACCAAAACATAAAATGTATAATAACTCCAGCAGATAAAAGTTATAGAATGATGGATGACGGACAATTTTGTCCAAAGGCTTTTGTATTATTAACTTCTTTAACATTTGGTGAACTGATGTAGTCTTTCGATAAATTTTCTAAGATACAATGCTTTAATAAATTAAATATTGTGTACAAAGATATAAATATTGAAAGATTAAAACGAATAAAAATTTTCAATTCGTATTGTATAGCCATTAAAAGAAGCCAATTACTGCACTCACCACATATTTAAAGAAGAATAATTCTAAAGAAGAATAATTCTAAAAGACGTAGTCAATAAAACCTAACTTGTTTGAAATAATTACTTATTTCTATTTCAACTAATAATAGAATTTTTATTTTACATCATTATAATAAAAAAAAAAAATCCCATTTACACAATACTAACTTATCAATCGGTGTCAATTAGAAAAATATCAATTTGATCTGCCTACTGTATTAGACAGTAAACAGATGCTTGTGTAATTAACAAAAAAAAAACTGACAAAATAAAAATAGTTGATTTTTCAACTATTATCATTAATAATATAAAATATTAAAGAAGCTTTATTCATTAGGTTATAGAATAATAGTTCTTTTTTTACAACCACTATTCACTTTAAAAGTTTTCAATTTTTAATCTCATAAATGGAACAAAATAATCCATGCCAAAATACTTTAGCCTTAAACTTATCTCCATATGTAACAAAAATAAAAATTGTTGAAATAAAATTTCCTGAAACTTTTTACATGATTTTGAAAAGTTTTCAAAACAGAAAATTTTTTTTTTGCCATAACATTTATAATTGAATGAATGAATGGAAATTCTCTTGCAAACATAAATGTACACATAAAATGGAATGCATATTGTGAGCTAGAAGGAAAAAAAAAATAAATAAAAATTTATTCTTTTAAAATTGTTATCATAAACTTCAAGTATATTTCATAGTACTTTTTTTTTTATTTTATACCTAAAATTTTATCAATAATTTATTTACACCAAAACATAAAATATCAATTTATTATATTAAAGATACCTATATTACCTACTTCATCTTGGACCTTTTACTTCCTGTGAGTATATAATATCTATTATATAGTAAAAATCTCATCAAAAATGTTAAGTTATTAAAAATATTAAAACTATTTTGAATATATTTTAGAGATACATATCTATTTATAAGAGCAGCATATATGTTTTTTTTTTAAAAAGATTTAAACATACCTATAGATAAAGCTTATTTAACAACAGTGATGAAGTTTATAAAAAGTCGAGATTTTGTTGTAGAAAAATTTTTAAAGTATTAGTTATCTTATTTTGGAAACTTGCATTCGAAAATTGTCATCGTCTTAGGGATTTTTTTACTCTAAAATACAGTTTTTCAAAACTATTAAAATAACTTCAAGGTAAATTTCAATAAATTGTGAATCCGTATGATGTACGAGTCGTGCAGGGTCTTTATTTCTTCTTTACATTTTTTTTTTTTTGTATTTTTGGATAAGACGGTGGGGGCACTGAATTATGACCGTATGAATTATGACCGCGGAAAAAGTTTGTATGGGCGGGAAAAATTCATTTTTAAAATGAATTTTGTCCGCGCAACAAAATGTCTTTTGACCGCGCGGTCAAAATTCATTTTATTTATAAATTGAGTCACGGCCAAAATTCATTTTGAAAATGAATTTTGTCCGCACATTTTGCCGCGGTCAAAATTCATTTTTTTACTAAATTGAGTTGCGGCCAAAATTCATTTTAAAAATGAATTTTGTCCGCACATTTTGTAGCGGTCAAAATTAATTTGTTTTCTAAATTGAGGCGCGGTCAAAATTCATTTTGAAAATGAATTTTGACCGCCAGTCGCGGTCATAATTCATGCGGTAAAAATTCATGGAGCCAAGACGGGAATCTAATGAGACATTGCTATTGAAATGAGTAAACTAAACCATTAAGAGCTCACATCAAGCCTTTTATGTAACAAACCAAAATACAGTATAATGTTTTTTTTAACATTTTCACAAAACTGATGATTTTTAATTTCTTTCTTCATCATTTTTATTTATATTAATGAAAAAAAAAAAAAAAATATCCAAAATAAAAATGTTTGAAGAACAAAAAGTTGTTATTTTATTGTTATGCTAATGTGCATAATTCTTGAATAATTTTATTTTGGCACTGAAAATCATAGAGTTTTTATTTTCTTTTTTTTTATTCATTTATTAATTTGTCTAATCTAAGATTCTTTTTAATTTTTTTTATTTTTAGTATTTTCACAAGAAATACATATATATATATATATATTATATTCTTTTCATTGCCAAAATCAAATGAAAAAAAACATTCTATCACTTTGTATATATGTATATATTTTTCATGTTTTCCTTCTAACAAAAATGATGTTATCATCATCAACACAATCATTACCCCACAATTATTCCACATCCTAAACCACAAAGTGAAAAAATGTGAAAGGGAAAAAAAAACACAAACAAATTTTTTTTCTATCACAAAGGATCACATTTATTCTTTTCAAACAAGAGTGAAAAAAAAAATAAAAAATATTCCCATAAGGAACGGAAGAAAAAAGGATGTTTGTGAAGAGGATAAAGGGAAAAATAAGCTCAGGATATATACAAAAATCTAAAAAAAAATAAATTTAATTTGTTTTCTAATTTTTATTTTATAATAATAATGTTATCATTAAACAAATTTTCTGCTTTTTTTTCATATCAGTGAGTTTCCATTTTTTAGGTAATAGTAGGGGAGAGGCTTGTAGGTTGCCACTGCTTGCAGGTTGCCACCACTGATGTATTTCGACATTCTAGCAGTCTCACAAACTAAACTCCAAGTGACATCGACATCAAAAGAACAGTTGTCACTTTTAATCTACTTTTGGAGCGGACAGACGCAATAACACAGTGTTTACTGAGCAAAGTGTGAATTATTGTTTTCAAAAACATTAAAAATTAAAAATTGTGTTTTTGGCCTGTGCTCGTAAAGTGAACTTTTTTATTAGCAAATCAATATAAATAATTGGGTTGTGTTGCTTTTTCCTTCAATTAATATATTCCAAAAATAATTAAAAATATGTTATGAATTGGCAATTTTTTTAAATGGATTATACAAAATTGCGTCAGAATGCAGGCTTGTGGGTTGCCACCTTGATGAAAGCGCTGATGACTGTATGATTTGTTTGAAGAAAATGTCGGAAGTAGAAACAACTCTATTATGTGGGACAAATGCAAAAGAGCCGTTCACGTGATGAAGATTTGGAATGATTCCATACCATATTGCAATTTTATTTTATATGTCAATTTTCAGCCATTTCTTTATGTTTACAGCCACTGTGTGCAAGTGAAATTTAATAAATTTGAATACATTTATAAATGAAACACTTTTTAGTTTCAGTTTTTCTATATTTTTATCAATTTTCCAAAGGGTGGCAACCAGCAAGCCTAAATTTGAAGAGTGCGGTTTTAGATACTTTTGAAAATTTGCTATAGAATTTTTATTTTTTGAGATTTCAAATGATTTCTAGGCCAGGATTGTAGCTTTTTACTTCCTCTTTCCAATGCATATACTTTTTGTACAATACGTTCATATTTTGACGAGTTATGATAAAAAAAGCTACGGGATGGCAACCTGCAAGCCTCTCCCCTATAGTAAAAAGTGTTAATGCGTACTGTTGGGCATAAGATGGTTAATAATTGATTATGAATTCTCACATCTTGAACAAGACAACAGTCAACAACATCTTGAATAAGACAACAGATCTTTACCAGACTTAGGAGTAGAATAACTGTCGACCAAACCAATTCGCAGAAAGAACTTTGATTATATGGTTATTGGTTATACTTAAAAGAGACACTAACTATATATTTCAAAGCATCAAATTGCATTAGTTCTCGTTGTTAGATACATATATCTGAGGATTACTAACCTAATATTTCCAAGCATCGAATTCGAATTCGAAGAACTTCTTCCTCTAATTCTAAATCTAACATAATAATATAATATAATAAGATAGAAAAATAATTATTTAGTAAAATGTTAAAAAAATTCAAAACTTTTTATTTTTAGTGACTTTTAATGAAACCCTTTAGAACAAAAAAAAAACGAGGGAAATCCTTAATTAATAAAAAAAAAAAAATGTTTTCGTTTTTTCAATATGATTTCTTTGCATTTTTTTATTTTAACATTTAAATGGAATCTTATACAAATTAATGTTTATTGAAAGCTCTAGATTTTCATTGTGTGTACATATAAATAAATGTTGTACAGAAAGATTTTTGTTTTTTTTTGTTTTTTTTTATTTAAAATTTTATACTTAAATGAAGAAGAAGTTGTTAAGCAAAATGGAATTAAAAGCATAATAATAATAATAATAATAATAATAACTGTTATGTTTACATTATGATTGCTTGCTTTTCGAATTGAGCATAAACATTAGGTAAATTACAGTTTTGTCGGCAATTTTCTTCTTTTTTTTTATTTTCTCTGCACACTGCTTTTCTGGAAAATAAATTAAAAAAAAAAAGGAAAATTTTCAAAGAAAACAAAAAATTTTTTTTTCATCATTTTTTTAATTCAATTTTTTTGAAGGGTAGGTATATACTTTCATTTTTTTTTTTAAATTTTAAGAAAAGATTCTTTTCATTTAATTTTTTTTTTCATTAAATAAAAAACATATTTCCATTACATTAAGCCGGTTAATTAAATTAATTTTATTTACACACAAATCTTTGAAAAGAAAAAATAATAACCTTTTTTTTCTTCCCTTTAGAAAATGGAAAAAAAAAAAAGTTAGATTATGTAAATAAAATTAATAAAGTCAAGTCAATAATATTATTTAATAATTATAAAGATAATTTTTTTTTTATAATTACCCATACTATATTATTACCTAATGATTTTTATTCTTCTAAATTTATATGGGTACTAATTAGTAATATTTAATAATAGTTTAATGACTTTGTGAGCGGACTGTGAAGTAATAGGTTTCGCTTAAAGATTGATTAAAATATTTTATTAACCATTTTGAGAGAAAATACCAAAGGGCTACAAAGTTGCAACTACTGGCCAGCTGGCAATAACATGACAGTATACCCATCTATGATGAATTAGAACAAAAATATATTCCTTTGCAAATGAAAAGTACCCAATTTTCAGAACCTATGTAAATAAGTTCCATAGCACTTGAAATTTTAAAACAGACTTGTTCTTCATTATAGGATTTCCCTATCAATTTAATTTACATTAAAATCTAATTATACCTCTTTATCAGTAACCACGACTAGATTATAAAATAACTTAAACTTATACATAATTGAATAATATTGAAATTAATGATCTTCGGATTTACAAAAATCTATTCAAGCTTATAAAAAGAATTTAATGTGAAATACGTATAAGTAGCCTTACATTAAATCTATGAACTAGAAATTAAACGAGTTTGAAAAAGAAAATTTATAATAAATTCATGACCGATTTAATGTTTAAATTGCTAAAACCATATTTTTTCTCAAAAAAAATATTTTTTCTTTTACGGGTATATCATTCACACAGAAACACAGAATGAACTGATTTATTATTCAAAATTACATAATAAAACTTTTCCAGTACATCAATTTCCTTTTTGTATTAAAAATTTATAGAAAAAATTGTTAAGCAAATTTTAACACTTAATTTGACTTTTTTTTTTTTTTTGTAGATTTCAATTTTTCTGCCGAAATTTGCTTTCAATTTACGATGAGAAATCTGAAAATTAGAAATTTCAAGTTCTGATTTTATACACTTTTAACAAATAATGTTTATATAATTAAACTACATATAATGAAATTGATAGAATAGCATTATTGATCGAAATTTGTACATTTGTTTTGAAGTTTTGAAATTTCTTTTATACAAGTCAAATATCTTAGTTTTAGGTATTCTTTTCGACTTTTCAATTTTTATTTTTATTTTACTGACGAAGTTTACGGGCGAAAACGCTGCATAATATCAAAATTTTCTAATTTTTACTACCTACTGCATATCATCTTCCATATACAATTTTAGATGTTCTAACTTTTTTATTACGTTCGAGCGTCATAAATCGTAAATACATATACATAATTCCAATCACCATTTCCAACACTCAGTTAACAGTGTATCAATTAATATTAGAAGTTATGTTTTGAAATATGATTACATTATCTGCATGACAATAATAATTTTAATAATTTCTTATTTTCTGCAGATTTTCATTATAATTATGTTCAAAATTTTATTAGAATGAAATTCGATAAATTACATCCTATATCATCATCCAATATTTGTGCTCACTCATCCTAACACTTATAATGAATTTGAGGAGAAGAAATGAAGTTTATAAATATAAAATTTGTACATTATAGGAAGGTATTCCAATTGGGAAAACTGCAATATCCTTCAAAAAGAAATCACATAATCATTAGGAAAATCTCCCCAAAAGAAAACAATATTTTTCTTTGAACTTTTAGGGTATTATACATAGTTTCAAAATTCCACATGAAAATAAATTTTCGGTGTACGTTTTGGAAAAGTTTCTTTATTGTGTAAAACAAATAATAAAAGAAAAAATATCAACCTGAATGTGTTTGAGTTTTTTATGGTCTTTTACCCTTTTTTTTTTCAATGAAACCATAAAAAATTTATACTAAATTATATTTGGAATATAAAAAATAAGTTGTTTCAATGAACTGGACAAATACAATTTTTTTTTCGGTATTCAATTATATTGTTGACTGAAAGGAGATCAATGATAAGATGTTGACTTAAAAAAAATTTGGTCTAGGCAATTCTACTTTGATAAGAATATTAAGATATAACAATTTATCAAATTATTTTAGGGTATTTCAATTATTATGTTTACAAAGAAGTTAAACTATGGAAAACATTATAAAAATTCAGAAAAAAATTAAAAGATATTAAAAGATAATTAACACTTCATCATTCCACAAACAATTGAGTTAAAAACTCATAACAGACATGAAAACCGAATTTTAGTCTGTTAAAATATTATAACTCATGACTTCTAATTTCTAATGGATATGAATGCGTGATCAAAATTTTTTTTCTGATACATAATATTTTAAATCTAAACGTATTTTCTAAAAGGTACCTAACATTGTCCTTTTGAAGGACTTAGCTTGAATTTGAATATTATTTTATATATGTAAATCATTATACGAAAAAATATACAAAAAAATATATAGTGATTTACATAGAAATTCCATAAAGACTCATGAGATACGATACTTTTATGTTCTGTGGTTCAGACAGATTGTGTTGTAATAATATTTAATGTTAAACTTGATTATTGCTTTCAAGTTATTTCAACATAGATATATTATAATATAAATTTTATGAACTTAGGGTATAGTATATGTAGGAAAATGGAAATGAAAACTACTAATATTGACAAGAACGTTTTATGAGATAATCATTGTCCTTTTTTATTATGGGTGGACTATACATACAACATATATGTATTTATATGAACACAATATATATGTATTTATATGAACACAATATATACATATGTGTATAGTATATTGCTTTGGCATGGATCCAAGATTTATTTTTTAATAAAATTATTCTACTTCACAGAAATTTTTAGATGAATTGAAATTGATTTATTTTTCTATCTTATTTTTTTTTTTATAGGTAGTACAATGATCATAGCAAAAAAGAGCATATTATTATATAAAAAACATATTATTTTATTAAAAATATTATCTAATTTTTTATTAGATAAAATGAATACAAAATATAAAAATGTGGACACCTAGTCATTTCGAAATAATTTTACTTTTACATTTTGTAAATGTAAAAATGTAATTATTCTTTTTAAAATTAATAATGCCGATGTAAACTAAATAATTGCACAGATCAAACTATTATTAATTATATATGTGTCATGGTGTCTAACGAAAGGATGTCTAAAACTAAAAAATGACAAAATATCGTAATTTGATTAAAAACACCATGTCTAAAATTTTTCGCTTTTTAAAACAGAAAGTTATTAGGCCTCCACGCGAAAAGAATTTGAAATTCAGTATTTCAAAATTTTTTTATGGTGAAGCCCTATTATGCTGAATAAAGGGCGTCTGTTGCAAACCCCAAATCCCTAGAGAGAGTTCAATTTTTGTATGCACTTTACTTTGCACACAATTTGTAGAAATAATAAATTAAATTTATATGATAAATGTTACACAAAAAAAATTAAATTAATTTACAGTTCTATTATTAAAAAAACTAAAATTGTAAAATATAGAATTGACAATTGAGAATAAAATATTATTACTTGAAAATATTTTTATCAAATTTTTTGGGGAAATTAGTATTTCGTTAATTATAAAAAAAATATTTAAAATTTATATTAAAAATTTTCGCGGGCTGCGTTTTTTTTTTTTTTAATTTGAAAATAATTTTCAAATTTTTTTTTTTTATAAGCATTTTAATATTTTATTTAATTATATTCAATATTAATTTAATTTTATGTAATTTGTTATTTAGTTGAATACAAATATTTATTCTAAATTTGAAAAAAAAAAAATAATACCAATCTTTTAATAATTTTCATTATCATCTATCAATCATTTAATAATTTTTTAAAAAAATAATAAATAATAAAGTTCAATCGAACAAAATCAAAATATTCCCGGCCGGCATATATCTGTTCAACAACATAGAATTTCATCTATTATGTACTATGCTCTCAACTGAAAAGATATAAAAACAAAATTTATATTTATATTATGCTATATTTATAATACAATATAGCAAAAACAAAATGTATCTTTATTTTGTTTTATTTATTTTTAAAAATGTTTACAAAATTTTTTTGCGCGCCTATGTGATACCTATTAGCAAGGAGCAGAACCTTTTAAAACAAAAAAAAACAGTAAGTCAAGTC
Organism: Hybos culiciformis; assembly: GCA_964007475.1. NCBI lineage: Eukaryota > Metazoa > Arthropoda > Insecta > Diptera > Hybotidae > Hybos > Hybos culiciformis. Next base: position 124,895,444 of record OZ023273.1, read on the forward strand.
GTATTATATAGTAGCCGGCTAAGTTGTTAAGTTAGTTTTCCCCCCAAAATATGATTATGACATTTGTCAAAAATTTATTTTATTCCCGCCAAAAAAATTTTCTAATTTTATGTTGTGTTTTTTATTCATTTCATCATTGGTTTGGTTGAATAAATTCAAATTCGCAAATTGCTTCAAAATTTTCAAATAAAAAAGAAAATATCAAATTAAAAGCATTCAACCTAATACATTTATTTTTAAAAGAAATAACAAATAAACAAGAATGTTTGAGGCACGACTAGTAAGCGCTACGGTTTTGAAAAAAGTCTTAGACGCAATAAAGGATTTGTTAAATGAAGCCACATTTGATTGCAGCGATTCAGGAATTCAGGTATGCTTACCGAACTATATTTAAATAAATTTTTATTGTGTTGATTACGGACGATTCTTGTTAATTAAAGTTTCCATTACATTGGATGCAATGTATTGCTTGTTAACCATACATACCCACTGCATATGTCTACCATTTTTCAACAGGGATTTAAGGAGCTTAACTTTCTAGTTACCTATACCATTTAATCTGCTAATATAAAATGTTTATTTAACTTGGTTGAGGTTGATAGAAAAAATTTTACTTTTATTACCTCTATTCAGCACACGAAAAGATTGGAAGCTATTTCTAAAATTAATATGTATACTGGTATACATACCTACATAATCTAGATATAGGTTCTATAATTACTATTCGGAAAGAAGTCTAGGCTTTAGATTATATTCATTTCTAACCCACCATTTTATTCGCTAGAAAATAGAAGAGCATATCAGAATACCAAAGAATAAGAAACAGTGAATTCGGAAATAAATCCATTACTTCTGAACATAAAACAAAACAAAATTTCTGATCAATATTTGAGAAAATCAATGTTAAGATTAGATAGGTAGGTACCTACCTAAAGATTTGTAATTATTAATTATTTCGTCCCACTGAAATTTTTAAATTGATTATGGACCTGCCTTTAGGCACTTACAATATATAGTTCAACTAAATTTTTCGTATTTTACAATTCAAATTTAATAATTCTATTTTAGTAAAAAAAAAATACAAAAACAAATAAAATTAAATTCCTAATTTTTATTTTAAAGTTTTTAAAATTCATTTAAATTACAAATTAGAATTTTTACTTAAATTGACCAGGTGCTGGTCCAAATAAACCACCTTGCTTGCTGGCTGCACGACTCGGTGCAAATCCTAATAATTTCTGAATATTTTGTCTTATCGACATTGTACATAAAATGTACAAAAAAATGAATGAGCATTCTGTATAATCCTCTCCCGACAAGTTTCTATGACTTAGTCCTTGAATCCATGAAATCGGTGTAAACGGAAGACTAGCTACAACCCGGCCATCAAAGCTAAAAATTTAAATAAATTTTATATCTTATCTTTTCAAATTCAAAATTATATAAATTATTTTTTGAACTAACATGCTGTTAAACATTGAAAGTAAAGCTGTAAACGCAAAACCGGTGGCAAACATTGATTTCATTTTCACAAGTGACAAATCACGATTATTATTTTTCAATTTCTCTTCATCACGTTCAATTTTTTTCTTAACTGATTTATCTAAAGAATCACCATGAATTTCTTTTCTTCTTTCCACTGAAATTAAAAAATTTTCATGTTCATAAAAAAGAAAACTCGAGAGATTCATCTCTCGTATACTCAACTTACATTTTTTACTTTGTTTCTCTACTTCAGTTTTTAATTTTTGATATGTTTCAGTTCTATAAACTAAAAGCCATGTCAATCCTGAAATAAAAAAGAAAAAAAATTTGTAAAACATTTCCACCAATTGGTATCAAAATATTGTTCAAACCTTCCCCTAACAATGCAGTACAAATTGAAATAAATACAATTAATAAAGTGTCAGACCACATTTTATTTATTTTAAAAAAATATAATAATTTTTTAATTAATACCTAATTTTTTTTTTATAAAAAATTAATAAATTTCAAATGAATGAATGCAAGCAAGTTTTTGACCGCTTCATAAATGTGAAAAATGATAAATCAGCTGGACTTTGACATTAAAGATTTTTGATAAAAAATAATAACTTACTTTATAATGCCTTGATTGAACGAACCTGCAATATACAAATATTTTCTTTAACCCGTTGCAAGGGAAAGTTTTTTTTTTATTCGATCAACATATTTAAATTTACAAAATTATTTAATGATACTAAAAACTTAAAATTATTGTTTTTTTTTTAATTTAAATGTTTTGATTATATGTACTCTTGGTACGATAAATATTTAAAATAATACAATTCTGTTCAATCGAATCCCCATACTAAGTGGTTAAATTTTCTTTTTCAGCTTCAAGCAATGGATAACTCTCACGTTTCTCTAGTCTCACTGACTCTGAGATCTGACGGTTTTGATAAATTTCGTTGCGATCGTAATCTATCCATGGGAATGAATTTAGGAAGTATGGCTAAAATTCTTAAATGTGCTAACAACGATGATACAGTTACCATGAAAGCTAAAGATAATGCTGATACTGTTGCATTCGTATTTGAATCTCAAAATCATGAAAAAGTGTCTGATTATGAAATGAAACTCATGAATTTGGATCAAGAACATTTGGGAATTCCTGAAACCGACTATTCATGTGTTGTACGTATGCCGTCGATGGAATTTGCCCGAATTTGCCGAGATTTAGCACAATTTGGTGAATCTGTCATTATTTGTTGCACAAAAGAAGGAGTTAAATTCTCTGCATCAGGTGATGTTGGTTCTGCCAATATTAAGCTTGCACAAACTTTTTCAGTTGATAAAGAAGAAGAAGCTGTTATCATTGAATTACAAGAACCAGTAACGTTAACGTTTGCGTGCCGCTACCTGAACTCTTTCACCAAAGCAACACCATTATCTGCGCAAGTACAATTATCAATGTCAGCTGATGTTCCCTTGGTCGTTGAGTATCGTATTCAAGATTTGGGACACATTCGCTACTACTTAGCACCTAAAATTGAAGATGATGAGAGTTAAGCTTAAAACATTTAATATTTTTACGACGATGATCGGATTATAAAAATATTGGAACACGTTTCAACATAATATTTAAGAAAATATCTTTTTAATTATAAAACAATCAAGTATTTGACAGTAACTTAAGCTGAATAAAACTTTAATTATTAATTGCGAAAATAAAGAAAATTTGTACCTATAAATAAAAATTAAAATTTTATGTATTTTCAACTCTTAACTATCCACAGATTCTGATTTCATAAACTAAAAAAAAAAATTTTTGAATTATATTTTCGTTCGAGCCATATGAACAATATTATTAAAAACTTGTGATTTATAATATAGTAGAACTATTAATATCATGCACCTTGTAGTTAATAATGAGCACTAAACTTCAAATCAATGTAAAGGATGCTTTGTTGACATTTCAATAATCTCTGAAATTAAGATCAAAACAAAAGCAAATTAATTCGATTCATCAGTAATTTAAGTGGTCTTTTTGTTGATGTTGAACTTGGTTTGTTCAAATAGATAGTAAGTGTAAGATTGATAAATATTTTTAAAATTTCATATTTGAATTATGTTGGCCTCAATGGTTAAAGAGCACACAGAAAATGAGAAGAAACGCAAAGAAGAGCAAGGTAAAGTGAAGTTTTTTGTTTTAATGTTTTAACTAGGTATACCTTCTATCAGAGGGCGAAGTCGTTTGATTTTTGGTCAGCAGCGGCTTGCGGTAAAAATAGCCAGCAGCGGCTCGACTCAGTCGATAAATTCCGGTCTTAGCGACCAGCTCGACTTGATCGACTTAGTCGACTAAATCCGCATTTTTTCTAAAAAAAAAAAAAATTAAAAAAAAAAAATTAAAAAAAAAATTGGCGTAACTGCAGTTTACGTGACCCACTCAGAATCGGCTGAAACTTGGAGGGGGGGTAGAGGCGGTGCCCAAACTTCCAAAACTGAAATCAGTTCTTGGGGCAAAGGCCCCGTTTTGGAGATAGGGCCCCCCAAAGTTTTCATACATTTTGTATGGGAAATTTTTTTTTTTTGCCCGATTGAGCCAATTTTTGGGAAAAGGATAAAGGGGGTGCCCGCAAACAAAGAGGGGCGGGTGGGGGGCGGCGGGCGGGCGGTCTGGTGGTTGGTCAGTGGGATTTGCGGCTGGCGCCGCAAATCCCACTGACCAACCACCAGACCGCCCACCCGCCGCCCCCCACCCCCCCCTCTTGTTTTGGGGCACCCCCTACACTCTCTACAAAAAAATGGGGCAAATCGAGCAAAAAAAAAAAATTGCCCATACAAAATGTATGAAAACTTTGGGGGGCCGTATCTCCAAAACGGGGCCTTTGCCCCAAGAACTGATTTCAGTTTTGGAGGTTTGGGCACCGCCTCTACCCCCCCTCCAAGTTTCAGCCAATTCTGAGTAAGTCACGTAAACTGCAGTTTAGCCAAAAAATTAAAAAAAAAAAAAAAAAAGAAAAAAAGGATTTTAGTCGACTAAGTCGAATAAAAGTTCAGCAGCAGCTAGTCGACCTGAGTCGATAAAAAAGAACCAGCGGCGGCGACTCGAAAATTGTGCCGACTAGCTCGACTAAGTCGATGCGAGTCGACACGACTTCGCCCTCTGCCTTCTATACCTATCTAATGTGTAGGTACCTACACGGAAAATTGTAATGAAAAATTGTCCTTGAACTCGTAAGTACCTACCTAAGGGAGGTACTTAAATTTTATAATAAAATTGTCAATATTGACGAATTTTACTAAAAAATATTCTTTTTTTTGTCAAATTTTAGAAGTTCGAAGGAAAGAAGCCCTGGAAGCTTCAAATGAACTAACACAGGCACTTTGCGATCATTTAAATGTCGGGTAAGCATTAAACAAAAACGAAAATAAAGTAGTGTGTTCCAATTTCCTGTATTATGCACTTACATTTAAGAAACATTTCATTGTGTAAATTGAATATAAAAAATAATTTATTATTGCACCTTGAATTTAATATATTATGTATTTCTATTTTTTTTTTTATTTAAGTGTTGCACAAGCATATTTAAACCAAAAACGTTTGGACACCGAAGCTAAACAATTACATGTGGGTGCTACCAATTTCGCCAAACAAACAAATGAATGGTTAAAAGTTATAGAAAATTTTAGTAGTTCAATTAAAGTAAATTAAATAAAATTAAGCATTAAACTGAAAATATGTATACCCATCAATTTTAATTTTAGGAACTAGGAGATGTTGAAAATTGGGCGAAACATATTGAAACCGATATGCAAACAATAAATAATTCACTAGAAATTGCTTATAAAGCTAGAAGACAAACACCATCAACCAGCACATCCTAGTTAATTAAATGCAATATTGATTTTTTATTAAGATAAATTAAAAAATTATTCTATAAAATAATTAAGATATCGATTTGAAAGCAATAAAATAAATCGAAATACAAGCAAAAAAGTCATTTTATAAATTTTGTTTTGGTTTGATAATTGGAACAAAAAAGGATTTAATTTAAGAATGTAAATATAAAAGTTTTGCAGATAAACCGATTGGCTAACTGCCACAAATATTCTTTACGAATTTTATTTTTAAAATAGACAGTGAAATGTTAATACACACTATTTTTCTTAAGATTGTTTTTTTTATTTTTTAATTGTTGCTTTAGAGCTACTAGTACTACTAAAAATGGAAGTATATTCTAATCGTTCACTTGCATCCTTGCTTATAAAGGTAAAAACGCGTCAAATTTATTGGAAAATATTAAAATTTATTTTAAATCAACCATTAAACTAAACCTTAAAAAGTATTTGAACATAAAAAAAAACTTATTCTATTACATAATTTGGATGGACCACCAAAAGAGGATCATCTATACCAGTTTCATCTTCTTGTTCGGTTGTCGGAGATTTATGAACTGATTTTAACCCCGTAGTTTTCAATGGGATAATAACTTGATCATGATAAATTAACCGATCTATTACTTTCTCAATTAGCGTTTTTCTGGCAAGTAGTTCGTCTTCATTTTCTATTTGGTCTACACATTGTTCTAAATACCAATTTACGATTTCTGTTCGACGCATTCCCTCTTCCGAAGACTCGATTTCGCAACGTGCCTCTTCTTTTCGCATATGAATCACCAACATATTTGAAAGATTTTTATAATCATCAAAACTTAATGTAAGTTTTTTCTTTTGAAGTCCAGTTTGGGGATCTAGATTTTCTTCATCCATATTTTGACCATTTTCAGGACGGTTTTCGGAATTCTCATTATCCACATCAACATCCATTTCTTCTAAATCGGCACCATCATCATCCAAATGAATATCAGGCTGTTCAACACGAATAATTGATTTATTCAAAAGACGATAAGCTTCTTTAACGTGCTTTGTTAACACTTCATGAGACACTTCCATTTTAGCCATTGCTTCACTTAATCGAATCATACTTTCGAGTTGTCTCACAGTGATCCTCCACGTACTGCGCCCAGATGTACCAGTATCACGTTGTCGCAAATGTCCGTAATTCTCAATTAAAAGAGCTTTAGCTTCTTCAGAAATAATTGGTTTGAATTGTCGAGCAAAAGAGATATATCGCAAAATTTCATCTTTTGTATAAACTCGTTCCACATTAATCTCAATATTAGAATGCAGATCGACAATTTTTCTCGCGATAGCATAATCTACTACTTCATTACATTCATCGACCAATATAAAGAATAAATCGAAGCGAGACATAATTGGTGCCGACAACTGGATATTCTGCTGCAAGGATCTAGAACGATCGTAGCGTCCATTGATTGGATTAGCTGCTGCCAATATGGAAGTTCGAGCATTTAAAGTTGCTCTAACTCCGGCTTTTGCAATTGAAATTGTTTGCTGTTCCATAGCTTCGTGTATAGAAACTTGATCACGTAAATCCATTTTATCGAATTCATCAATGCAACAAATACCATTATCAGCCAACATGAGAGCACCTGCTTCTATAACAAAATCAAAACTTTCTTCATCTCTTACAACTGCGGCTGTTAGACCAGCTGCAGATGATGCTTTTCCCGATGTGTATACAGCACGAGGTGAAAAATCTGCCACTTGTTTCAAAAATTGAGACTTAGCTGTACTAGGATCACCTACAATACAAACGTTCATGTCACCTCGTAAACTTGTTTCTAAAAAATAAATGTAATATTATTAAATAAATAATGTAGTTGAAGTAATTTGATTTATAACTTACTTTCAATTGTTGTTTTTCCAACTCCACCAAAAAGCTGCAATAAAATTCCACGCTTAACTTCGTCATTTCCATAAATTGACGGAAATAAACTTGTTATTAAATTGTGATATAGAGCTCTATCTTTTGACATTTCATAAACTTTATCCCATTCAGCAGCAGACATATGGTTTTTCATATCCTCAGCGGTTACTTCATTAAGTGGGCAATCATAACCTCCAAAACGTGAAACTGTTGCCTGAACACTACATGCCAAAAATGCAACTCTATAATTTAAATCGCGAACACCGAGTGCCTTGAGACCACGAACACCTTCAGCCTGATTTTCTCCTTGTTTATGACGTGATCCTAAATCTGCTTTCGCACCTGGCATATTTAATGAACCAACATCTGGAATTACAATCAACATTCCAGTAAAATCATATCGATCTCCAGCCTGTACTGTTTCTACCAATTCTGCTCTCAAAATAACTTCAACTGAACGTGGAATGCAACCTCTGGGTAATTCTGCTTGAGTTTCTTGTATGCGAATTTTTTGAAAATCAATGAACAAAGATTTTTCAACATCTAAGCTGAAACGACGACGATTTGCACAAACTGGATTACGGCAAATTGTTGGATTTGTGAATTTGAATTGTTGTTCAATGCCACGAATTTCAGTTTGGCAATCCAAACAAATGAAAGTGCCGAATACAAGCTCTGGATGTACTGGATGAGTTCGAACAACTTGCCCTGAAATACGAATCAAAGTACCAATTTTCGATGTTTTCATATCTCGAACTTTATATCGAGTAGCGACATCAACAAAGGAAACATAACAATCTTTTTCTTTTTTTAAACCGATTCGATCTTTAGCATAATTCGATACTGATTGGCATAAATACGGATAAATTCTAAAAAAAATAAAAATAATTAACATGTTTGAAAATTTGTCAATATTAAGCATCAAAGTATTTCTTTAAATTACGAAGATACCAAAAAGTAGTTTTTTTTTATAATCTGAATAAAATCAAAATACCTATAATTAAGTACCTATTTTTGTTTTTATTCAGTGTGTTTTACATTTTTATATCAGCTTTATACTGAAATACTAAAATGTGAATATTCATTTTAAAAACACCTACTAGTTGAAAATCAAATTTAAACTTTTGTACTTATAACCTAAGTCTCACTTCAACTAACTATATTATGGGCAATTAATTCGTGTGATTTTATAATTGGAATATTTCCCGACCTATGGGAATTTTGAATTGAATTATCTATAATTCTATACAAAAACAAACTTTTAAAATAGTTAAATGTAGGTTGGTACTTCTCTCTGTATTTTACCATTGAAAGTGAAAAAATTCTTTTGACTAGATGTACCTAGTAAATATGAAAGTCTTTAAATTCTACATAAATATTTTTAAAAACTTACCTATAGCATTCCTCAATAATAGCGGTTGCTAAATTCTGGTTATACTTTTCAACATCTTCAAAGTTAACTTCCAAAGTGTACTAAAAATAAATGGATTATGTTTAGTAGGTACACCTACGTATTGCTCTAATATACATATTATGTAGAATAAAAAGATTATCAAAACATCAAACTCTTTTGCATCAAAATCAGACTTTTTGAATTAAGGTTCAAAAAACTTTAATTTGCTCTGCAGCTATGAGCCTTGATCTTGGTAATATGTAATATCACATTATCACATACATGAGCAAATGAAAACTTTTAAAACCTTTCTATAAAGGCAGGACACTGGCACTTAGTATGTTTCCACAATTTCGGTAGGTAGGGAGATACAAAAATAAATTATCTATTCAAAATTTTTTGTTTATACAAAAGTGAAACTTACACGATCGGGTGATTCTAGTTCCATCACCGGCTTCAAATATTTAATAACACCATCTTCTTTGAATTCTTCCAAAAAATCTTGAAATAATTTTTGGCATCGAATACCAACATCATCTTTTACTCTTAATTGACCAACTTGTGAATCAGCAACATCCATATTTAATAATTTTTTTTTAAAACCAAAATTACAAAAAAATTAACAAACTTTTAATTATTATAAAATATGATTTTGTTGAGTAAATAAAAATAATAATATTAAAAATTTAAAACACAAAAACACCGTCCAAAAATCTTAAACTTCTTTTTAATCTTTCTAAAACAGAATTGAAGGTAATTTTGGCGGGATTTAGAATAATAATAACATGAACAAGGAATCAAAAGTTGCACAAATTTAACGACTGAGTCAATTCATAATAATCGACTTTGTGAATCTATAATACCTTGTTCGCACCTAAAACTTTTTCCGGAAAAAGAAATGTGGAAATTTCAATTCTAAAAGTACTTGATAAAAGGAAAGAATTTAACAATTCCGGAGAAAAAAAATAGGTGCGAACAAGATATAAGTCATAAATAATAAACTGCTTATTTATATATACATATTTATATTCAGAAAAAATGTTTATCTATTGTAAAAGAGGGGGGTTGGACATTTGTCCGCGGGACATTTGTCCGCGATTTGTTTTTGTATCGCGGACATAAAAATGACATTTGTCCGCGATTCAAAATGTCTTTTGTCCGCCGCGGACAAATGACATTTTCCAAAATGTCATTTGTCCGCGATAAAAATTAATCGCGAACAAATGACATTTTGCAAAATGACATTTGTCCGCTAAAAATCTGAAAAATCAATCGCGGACAAATGACATTTTGCAAAATGACATTTGTCCGCTAAAAAGTTAAAAAATCAATCGCGGACAAATGACATTTTGCAAAATGACATTTGTCCGCTAAAAATTAAAAAAAGCAATCGCGGACAAATGACATTTTGGAAAATGACATATGTCCGCTAAAAATTTGAGGCTAAAGTGCAGATGACGTAAACCAATCAGAATCGGCACAACAAGAGAGGGTGGTGGGGGGCGGCGGGCGGGCGGGTGGACTGGTGGTTGGTCAGTGGGATTTGCGGCGTCAGCCGCAAATCCCACTGACCAACCACCAGTCCACCCGCCCGCCCGCCGCCCCCCACCGCCCTCTCTTTAAGGGGCAAATCGGGCAAAAAAAAAAAAAATTGCATATACAAAATGTATGAACAATTTGGGGGGACTCTCCCCTCTTCCCTTTTCCAAGCTTCAGACGATTCTGAGTGGTTCACGTAATCTGCAGTATCTCCAAAATTGAAAAATCAATCGCGGACAAATGACATTTTGCAAAATGACATTTGTCCGCTAAAAATTAAAAATTTCAATCGCGGACAAATGACATTTTGCAAAATGACATTTTGCAAAATGACATTTGTCCGCTAAAAATTCGAAAAATCAATCGCGGACAATTGACATTTTGCAAAATGACATTTGTCCGCTAAAGTTAGAAAATTCAATCGCGGACAAATGTCATTTTGCAAAATGTCATTTGTCCGCTAATTTTGGGACATTTGTCCGCGGCGGACAAATGTCATTTTACAATCGCGGACAAATGACATTTTGCAAAATGACATTTGTCCGCGAAGTTTTCCATACAAATTTCATCGCGGACAAATGTCCCGCGGACAAATGTCACGGCGCCGTAAAAGAGATGGCGTGACGAGAATGTATTCAAATAATTTGCTTTTGAGAATTCACTTTGTTTAAATGACGTAGGTCTAGGTAGGTCTACCTAGGTACAATTTATTTGCTAATAATTCTACAATAAAATTATTTAAATTCTATTATAGGCCTTCACCCGAATAGAATTTGAAGTAGTAGACAGTAGTTCAAATTCTCTTCAGGTGAAGGCCTTATATGTTTCTTAAATTTTTAATTAACAAAAAGTCAAAAAGTCCATAAAACTAAAAAAAAAAGTAAAAATGGAAAGATTCTGTTAAAATGGGATGATTTTAGTTAATAAACAAATTTTTAAAAATGTGGTCACCCAATTTTATTTCAAAATATTTTTAAATTATCACGATACCTATATCATATTTTATACTGAATCTTTTTATACATTTCATTCAGAAATTCTGAATAAAAATATGTTAAAAAAGCTTTTCTGCCGAAAAAAAAAACATAATTTGAATATATACAGTATCTACGAATGATTCTTTTTCCAAAATAATTAATGTATAAGTAAAATACAATACACACTATTCAAATAGAAACAAAATAATATATTATTTCCTTTCATATGAAATAAAAGTATTTATGAACAGAAACATATGCAGGCACGTACTTTCTTTAGTAGAAAGAGCAGATATGTACTTAGTTAGGTATATAGTTTTCTGACTGTTTGGCATAAATTAATTGTAATTTTTTGTCGATTTGACGAACATTGTTCATTCAACTAGTTAACATTTTGATTATTAAAATGTAACTATTTATGTCACTATCTTCCAGTATTTCTAATTTTTTGGTCCAATTTTTTTAATTTTATTAATTTTGCATTAGTCCTATTAAGATTATTATTGTTATAAATATAATCTTTATATATAAAATTGATTATTAAGTATATATTTGTATACCTTTTTACGAAAAACTATTTGAGTAAAACGTGTAAAAGTCTAAACTTCTAACATATATAATTAAGGATGGCGCTTAGGTTTGTAACTTTGAAATCAAGCTGTCATCCTTGAAAATCGCGAAAAAACGCGAATTATTTGAGTAAATGTCTCCACGCTTGTAACTTGTATTATTAAGGACCGCGCTTAGATTTTACTTCAGGTTTGAAGCCCTTTATAAATATATAGAAAAATATTCACGTGGCAAAACAAGGTTTGCATGGACATCCGGTAATTTATAATAGGTGCACGAGCATAAAGTACTTGTACATATAACGAGATATAAGGTTTGTATAATATAACAAAAATAATGTATAATATACAATGTGATGTGAATATTGTCATAATGTCGCGACTAATTTAAAAAAAAAACTCATTGACGATTTTTGATTGATTTCTTTTTCTCTAACATACATAAGCTCAATGAAAATTTAGAATATAAAATTAAAAATTTGATTATTTAATTTATGATGATAGGTAAATACATAAACATTTTTGCTGCTATAACTTTTCATATTGTCGTTTACTTTGATTGCTATGAGAGATGGAATAGAAAATTCATGAATTTTTTTATTGATTATGTAAATCGATAGTTTCATGAAGCGTAGGTAGATGCAATCATTACATACATATGAACATGGTATATTTAATTACTTTTATTATAATTATAGTGAATTAATATTAATCAATCATTAATATACTTTGACTAGAAATCAAAGAGTTTGAGAAAATTATTCTAAAGATTTTTTAATATTGAGTAACAACGTACAAATATTTAAGATGATGACATAAAACTAAAATAGGGTTTTTATGTTTATGTTTTAATTACTGGAACTTGATTTTTACTAAGCTTAATAGTTAACAATAATATTACACCCATGACGTATCATCAAAGTATATATGTATATACTCTATCTCAGGCATGAAATATTTTACATTTTCAACATAATAATTTCTACCATGGTTCAAAAAAAATTAAATCGAACTATGCAATTAAAAATAAAAAAACGTTTTTTAATGTGTTTATAAACTAAGCACAATATTACATTGGTTTAGTAAATAAGTATACCATCTACCTAATGATATTTATGCAAAGATAAAAAGATGTTTCATTTTTTTGTTATGAACATTAAGTGTGTCCTTAAAATTCAACAAGTTGATGATAAAAAAAAGCTTTCTGCAAATAACATGTTGCTTTTCCGGAGCTTATAATTTATATCATTGTGATTGTAATCACGTGCTAAATATAACTAAATTTAATGTAAATATAACTATTTTTTTTGTTTGTTCTTATATTTTTTAAAGATAATTAATACATTATTATAACAATTTATATTTGAAATATATTCAAATCGTTATAAATAAATACGTTAAGAAAGCTTTATTTTTTATTATTATTTTCAATATATGAAAGGCATAACAAAAATCATAGAAGTTTATACTTGTATGTGCTACATTGAAAAAAAAAATTGAATGACGTCATTTTGTGATAAGGACATATTATAAGAAGATATCTGACTAGTTTCTGCGATCACTAAATTGATAAAAACTTTGAATAAATTCTTATGAATTTATGTAGGTAGTAACAATTAAAAAAATAATTTCCGATTTTCCTACGCAAAAGTTTATTAGGATTTTTTATCGTACTACCTACATTCGTAAAACGTACTAAATAGCTATCAAAATTTTAAGGGGAATAATTAGTAGGGAAAACTTTTAATCCTGAAAAACAAGCTCAACTGATATTTAAAATTCAAATAACAATAACACTATAGATATAGAACAGATTTTTTATCTATCTTATTTTCACTATTAATGGTTAACATTTAATACTCAAAATAATTTAATCGGGGGGTTTTTTTAGTATGACAACTCCAAATAAAATATTATTCAATCAACGAAAATAGTTAAAATTTTAATTTTATTAATAAGCTAAATAATGGAATCTTTAAGTATAAAGTTATTAATATAAAATAATTTCTCTCCTATGACTGTGTCTTCGTATCATATAAAATTATTTTTTACAATAATCCATTAGAAAAAAGCACTTTAAATTTGTTTGTCCAGAATTTTCCGGGCATCTTAATCGGACTATTACGAAGAAATAGAAAAAAAATTAACCTTATCGGTCTAGCCGCTCTCAATTTATGCGTTTTCCAACGAACAGCATTTGAATTTTATTTACATATATAGAAGAGATCTACGGCCCTACTGTCTAACAAAGAGATTTCCAAGCGTAGGTATATTTCATGTATTTTTGAAAATTTAAATTTTGTTAATATAAATATGTATTTGGTATTTCTATTAGTATGCAATATACGACATAAAAGTACAAACATAAAAACATAGTATCATATATGTTTATTATATGTACCTATCTAATATATACATTTAAATATAATAAATATATACACAACATTTTAAGGATAAAAAAAAAATATTATTTCTGTATATAAATAGTTGTTGAATATCAAAGCTTTGTCACATCAAGTTTGGATCACCAAACGAATGGGACACAAAACGGAGATTATATAAAATTTTTAATGTTTAAAAAGGATAATTCAAAATAAAAATATATGTATTATGTATAAATTTTATTTTTAAATGTGAAATGAAAACCGTTGGAAAAACTTAAAAAATATATATAATTATATTTAAAAAAAAAATTATTAAATTTTACTGAAAATTTAAAAAATTATTAAAATAATTTTATTTGGAAAAAAAAATTTAAGGAAAAAAAGGAAAAGATTTGAAAAATAAATTATAGAAATCAATTATTAAATTTTTTCAATAAATAAAAAATTATTTTCAAAATCAGTGAAAAATAAAAACATAAAAAATCTGGATTGATTTAATTAAAAAATAAATCTTAATAAAGTCGTAAGTTTTTATCAAATTTTTATTCAAATAAAACATTTTTAAAATTATATTTGAGAAAACAAAATAGATTTAAATTTTTTATTTTTTGTTTTTTACAACCAAATTAATTTTTTTTATACTTATATAAACTTAAAATTTTCGTAAAATTTTATTTTAAGAAAGTGGTGACGCGGTAAAATCTAAATATACTTCCTTAAATAAGTGAGTTTTAATTCATATGTCTGATAAAATTGTTTCTGTAATTACGTTATGTAGATTTATTACTAACAGATTGACTTGAAAAATTCTAAAAGTAGAAGTAACCATTCATAACTTACCACTTAGCACCAACATCAACGTATGTACATTTGTCCTTGTCAGAAATATTTATATCAAATCTATATCCGTACATTTAGGAAATAAAATCTATTTTTCATCAATATAACTTTTCTAGGATATGTTCATCAAAAAAAAAAATATAAGGTTAGGCAAAAAAAATAACCTTAAGCAAAAAATTTTTAAATGTAATTGACAAAATATAGGAAACAACTACGTACATATATCTTGAATTAATTTTACTACAAATTCAGTTTTTCAATTGTTATTATGTCTACGTTGTACAGAACTTCATCAACTTTATACAAAGATTTTTATTTTACTTATTAAAAATTATTGATCTTTTTTGTTAATCCTTTTCAACAAAGAAATTAATTTTTATTTGCAAAAACTACTTTTTATTTCATTTATGATATGTGTGAATAAAGAAATAAATTTTTGTGCATCAATGCAATTTTTTTGTTCCAATTTTTTTTTACTTCTTCTACGCGGAAACTTTTGCTATTATTCACTATGTTAGAAATAACATAATCAGGCGAATTTAATTCCGCCATAAATTGTGTTATCTTCATTTCTGTAACATTTAGATTGTCCAATGATTTAAAAAAAAAATTAAATATTTCTAGTCGAAAAATAATTCTAATCCGAGTAATTATTATTTTTTTTTTCGATAACATAAACTTTGAACAAAAATCTTTATATTGATTTTATGTTGAAATCAAATCGATTGTAGAATTTCAAAATTTATTTTATTGAAGAACTTAATTTTTCAGAATTAATTTATTGATTTTCAATTCAATTCAATTTTATTTCTTCTATCTTCTCACTAAAACTTTTTTTAATATCATGCACTTAAATGAGATAATGTTGATTAGGATAATCTTATGGAAAATTTTGAATTGTTGTGTGTTGAAATTTTTGAGTGTTGTAAAAAATCCTTGAATTTCAATCTTTAAAATAGAAGATAATAAAATATTCACTTCTGGTTACAAAATCAAAAAAGTTTCTTAATATTAAAAAAAAAAAGTCTTCCATCAACCCATTTTAAGTACCGCTTCAACGTCACACCCATTCTTCGTCAAAATTCCCAGATGTGATAGAACGAGCTTCGGAAATTCGTTTTCAATTCGCACATCGAGAATGTGGAATGCTCTCCCGTCAAAATTGTTCCCGACAGCTGGCGGACGCTTGATTTACGACTTGCGCCGCTTTAAGAAGAGTGTAAATGATTATCTACTAACTGTCCCACTTTTTAATCCCGTCTAAACTTCCTGTCCTCATTACCAAATCCATACTTCTTATAGTATAAAAGGTATCACACCTAGTGATTTGGTAACTTTAATAAAAAAAAAAAAAAAAGTTAAAATTATTTAAAATGTTCTAAAATTCGCGTGAAAAGACAGTTTTATAGACATCATACACATACTGTATAATATGGTTAAATGCTTTTATTTATTGTTCATAATTAAAAATAATTTTTTATCCTTGACAATTGTATTACCGACGCTTTCTTTTTCATAGAACTTTCTGACTATGAAAAATAATCAGTTTCAATGTGATTCAACTGAAATAAAATCTATACAATACGGTATTATATGAAATGGAGCTAGCCCCCACCAGATGTAATGTAATGGGAACTAAAATACCGGGGAAAAAATAATATTTGAAAATATAATCAAATAACTATTTTTTATTTAAACAAAATTTTCCATAATAGTCGATGTGCACTTTTGAATTTTATATCATTATAAAACAAATATTATTTAAACATTCCTTATAATTATTAAGTAGTTACCCTTTAAAAGACATATAAAACAGCCTAAAAGCTCATTTTTCACATTTAAATATGAAAGAAAAAATAATTTCATTAAAACCACTTTATTAAATAGCTTCATTGTACAACGACAAGGTGATAAATAATGTAAAAAGTATAAAACAGATGCTTTTCTTTGTTTGTTTTTAATACCCAACACCGAAGAAAATATCTATATTATGTTTGTTATAATAAGAAAATTGTTTGGATTAGAGATCTAACGCCACATACTTTTTTGCTGGATTAAATTATAGACTGTGTATAATATACAGTAAATTTTAACAATATTATTGTTTTTTTTATGTCTTCAATTAAAAAAACATATTTTTAATATTATAAATTTATACAATAAGTAAATAATAATATAATAATACGATATAAAATATAAATAACATATACAATATAATATGTACCTACATATAAATATTATTAAATATTAAAATATAAGCTTTAAGATATTTATAAAATTTACAGAACAAAAAAAAAAATTTAATATTTTGTTATGATATTTATTTTAGTATCGTATTATTATGTTATTATAAAATAATATAGAACAAAATAATTAAAATTAATGAAGTTTAAATTTTGAATATTGATAATGAGATCAAATTAAGTGAAATAATAAAATTAATTCCGTCCCCTAAAAAAGATTGAATTTAAAAATTATTGATGAACTAAACTTATTATTATGATTTCGTTTTGGAATAAAAATAATAATTATGATGAAAAAAAATTTACCTCTGGATAAACATAGAATCAAACATTATTATAACTACATTATAAAACTATGACTATTTTCTTTTTACTATAGGTAAATCCATACGAATTTTGGTTTACAAGTAGCGTTGATCTGTAGTTTCTTGGCAAAACCAAAACTTAATTTTCTTTATTTAATGATAACCATTTTAAGCAAGTTAATGCAAACAAACGTTCCGGCTAGAAAGTATCCAATAATTTAGGTAGTTAAGGAAAAATATGATTTCTAATATTTTTTTTGCAAACTTTTTGTGGTTAAAAAAATTTAAAACACCTTTGCCATAATAATAATAGGTTTAATGTTTAAAGTTATAAAATATAAATGCAAAAAGAATATCTCGACAAATTTACTGCAATCCGCCGTAGAATTGAAAATGTCGTTGAAAATGTCCAACACAAGAAACTAATGAATATTTGCCTCTATTTTTGAATCAAATATTGATCATCAATATAACATTCTAAAAGTAGATTTATACAATATTAAAATAGAATTCTAATTGAAGAATTTGAAATTTTTTTTTTTGTAATTTTATTTTTACTTTTTTGAAGAGTTATTCAAATTATTTTTAAACCACATAAAGTAAACCGCTTTATTAAATTAACAAGAAAATAACAAATTATTTGAAATTTAATAAAGAATATAACAGAAGTCCTTATTTATCTTTCATTGCTATCGAAATAAGAAAAAAAAAAGAAGAAAATATAGCACCCAAAACATTGTAGTGAATCATTATAGTGTTATTATATAGTACAATAACTAGTATGATCTACGATTTTAAGGAATGAAATAAAATTATGTTTTTCTAAAATGTATTGAAAAATATATACGTATTATATATATTTGATTTTTCTTTACACCTATTTCAATAGACCCTAAAGTTTGCCTACACATAAAATTATGCAATACAAACACACCTGTATACAATAAATATACCAAATTACATAACATTCGATATTTTAAAGTAATAATTTAATTTAAATTTAGTAAACCTTTTCATTTAAAAAAAAGGAAAAATTGTTATGTTCACTTAATTTAACAAAAGCTCAAAATATTGAAAAATTAAAATTTTAGTATTATAGACTTATAGTTTTCAAAAGAATTTATTTAAATAAAAAGGAAATTATTTTTCAAGACATTGGATATTCTTACGAGAAACTCTAATTTTAAAACTTATCAAAACATTAACATTGATTTGATCTACAAAATTGGAAATTTTTACAAAGAACTATTATCCTATGACCTACATTATTAAAGTAGTAACATTATGAAAAAATTTAAACTATCTTGTAGTCTAGATTCTATAACTAATGATTTTTTATTTAATTAAAATTAAAACCAGTTAATTGATAAAAAAATTTTGTTAATTTTTGTTAACTGTTCACTAGGTTCCATCAATTTTTAAATTTAACAATGTGCTTTGAACAGTTGTAAAAAATAAGGAACTATGTGCCAAAATTATTTTTTGACAATGCAATCAATGTAAACCCTTACTATAAGAAAAGATTTCTCCCACATAATTTATTTTGTATCTTATTTTGAATAAACCATCCACCCATCATACCGTCCACTATTTATTTCAAATTCAAATCAATGAATTATTATCTAACAAGAAACAAGTATTCAATAAATCGATGTTATGCTCAGGGTTGGACTGGCTATAAAAATTAAACCGGGAAGTTTTGGATTACCGGCCCATTTCTCTATATAAAAAAATACATGGCTTATCCACTTATCTATATAAAAAAAATGCAATGCTTATTTAGAATATAGGCCCAAATAAATTCGCATTTCTATAAACACTAGGTTCCCTAATTTGTTTAATTCAATACTATATCAAAAAAAGTAAGGAACTGAACGAAAAATTTTAAGAATTATTGTTAAGTAAATTGGAATATTGGGAAAGAATTAAATTAAGTATTTGTAAACCATGAACCAATCCATCTATTTTCACTCTAACGATCCAATCAAGTTACAATAACTCCTTAACAAATTTCTAAATTTTCTGATATAATAAATGTTGCCTTTTAATTTTAAAGTTTCTGGGAACACAACTAACACTATTCAAATATAAACTTTTATGAAATCTTTTTAAATTGATTTCCAATATTGGTTTTGAGCTTTAAATTTTAATAACACTTTTTGAATAAATAATCTATAGGTATTCGATTTTCTTTCCAAACATGACGATTATAAACTAAAATTTTGGAATTCAAAACAATATTTAAATTATTTAAATCTAAGTCAAATAAGTTGTTGGCCACGGAAATCTCATACATTTCATGTATTTTAGCACAAAAGAGGACTTGTAGGCCACGGAAATCTCATACATTTCATATATTTTAGCACAAAAGAGGACTTGAGAGTTGGAATCTCATCGAATCAATTAAAAAATATTTTTTTTACCCTGTTTTCTTTTTTAATTAATATATTTTTCTGAATATAATTTTCCTGTTTACAGCATTTTCAAAGTTTAATTGTTTAGCACTAAGTACCGTACTTTCGAAGCTATTATACTTCGATTCTTTCCCAAAATATTTCCAATCAAAATATATTTAAATCAGATTGCATTGTATCTTTAAAATAATTAGTAATAAAAAGTTTTAATTTATCGGCCCAAATATTACCGGCCCACCGGGAAATGTCCAGTCCAACCCTGGTTATGCTTATGTGAATTTTATGTTTGGGAATTAAAACTCGAAAGAGCTTTGAGCATTTTGGCTTTGTCAACGTCATAACATATACACATATACCTAATTCATAATTATAAAATGATAAATATTATTTTTTTTTAAGAATTAGGTGATATTTAATAGATAAGCATTTACATAATATTTTATCTCTAGAGATTAGAAGGGGTTTATTATAAATATGTAACTTCAATTCAACTAGGTGTGAAGAATAATTTGTTTTTCTTTATATATACATAATTATGTATGTGATAAATATTTCAAAAATCCTTTCTAAAATTGGATTTTAAAGTATAGTAATTTGAAAAAATTAAGGCAAAAGTGTTATAGCTAACTTACCTACTATTTTCAAACAGCAATTAAAAACTTTATATTATACCAACATATTTCTGTACATCTATATGAAATAAAAAAAATTTATAATAATATTCTTAATATGATAATTATATGAAAAACTGTTTCAGTAACGAATCCCAAGCTTTTTAATGTTAAATAATTATTGTTAAAAATAAAATTTAGAGATTTAAAAATGTTTTTTTTTAGAAAATTGTAATGTGACCTTTTCTATTAAAAAACTAACTATTTTAGATTTAGTTTTATTTTTATCCTTTTTAGGGCAACATTTTCTTATTCTAAGCAAATACAAATTTAATTTTTTTTATACTTGACATAAAGAATATAATAGTAAATATCTGCTGCCTATCTGTAATGTACACTAATAGAGAAAATGTTAGTGCAGAAATTCAAGTTGATATATAATTATAATCCTTATTACGGAGCAGCTAGTCTTAAATTATTTATATACAATCATAAAACAATATTAGTACATATATTTAATTATTTATTTTAGTAGAACATTTATCAAAAACAACTTTTGCATTTCAGTTACGTCATTATTGAAACAAATCATCATTATATAATCTTTAAATGGTGTATAATATAACTTAATTTCAGAAACTCGATAACATTATATTAATTTTAAAAATATCACTTTATAGTTATATTATTTGTGTTTTTTTTATTAACATCAATATTCAAACTATCAGCAGTTTAAAAAAATAAATGCATTTATCAATCAATTTTTATTATGCAACAAATGTGAAAAACTTAATATAAATATAAAATTGTGTTACATCATGTCTTTTCTATAAAATTTATTATTACGTTGACACTGTGTTTAAGCATATTTTAATATTTTATGAATATTGTATCAATATCCAAGTTCTTAAAAAAAATAATACACCTATTTTATATATAATCGTTATTTTATCAATTTTTTTTTAATACCATGTAGATACTTTCTAAGGAAAATTCAAAAAATTCCATATTAATTTGAAGTTAAATTATGAAAGAATATTTTGTTCAAAATTTTTACAGAATTAAATGAATGTTTTATGGTTTTATAAAATTAGACAATCACACTTTAGCTTTCTGGAAACATTTTCGAAATTTTTTGATTGATTTTACTAAGCATTTATAGTTTGTAGATAAAGCCGGATTAAAACAATAACCTCATAGTTTTTTGAAATAAATAAAAAGCGAAGTTCACTTCACTTTCTAAAAAAAAAAAAACAATTTCTATTCTATTTATTTTTTAAAAAATACATAAATCAATAAATTTTATAACATAAATTCATAAAAAGTTTGTATCTCAAAATAAAAAACTACTTCTAACTTTTTTTATATAACTACTATTTTATAAGTAAATACAAATTACTATTTTGTATACGATCGATCATTCTTGCCGTCGTAAAATGTAATTCACAATAAGTGTAGTAGCAAAGAAAAACATTTAACGAAGATAATTAGAAAAGCGTTTTGCCTAAAATTATTTCAGTCGTTTTATTTAAAGACTTTGATTCATAAAAAAAATGATGTTGTCCTCTGTTGAAAAATCCAATTAAACTGAAAAAAAAAAATTAAACATCAAAGAAATTAATGGTATGGAAAATACTAAAATTAGGTGGAAATAATCATTTTATAAGCTTATGTCTATATATTTTTCAATGTTTGTTATACAACTGAATATATATAATGTTATATTTATGTATATAGTATGTCACTGGGATAATACTGAAGATATTATTTAAACGTGAAAATTTTTGTTGTGAATGTCCATGAGAAATTTATTTTTTATGGAAAATAGGTATTATTTTCAAAATTTTATAAAAATTATAGGTTTCAATAACATTTCGCTCCTAAATTCAGTTAAATAAAGTCAATTATTTATTATGCTTGAATTACTTATTTAGAATTTTCTTTTATTAAATTAAAAGTTTGATTTAATGATTATCAGAATAATTTATTTACAAATTTAATTTACATATTTAAAAGAAATTGTTCAATTTAATGTAGATTCTTGTAATTTTGATATAAAAGCCGTAGCTCCGCTTTTAGTAATGTTAATTAAGTCCACGTATATTTTGAGCTTTGAGGTAAATTTTCCTTATTCCCTTTCGTTCGCTAATGGAAGCCTATGAAGTAGGTATAGAATATTGTTATAAGGCTGACATCGACAATTCGTTATGGACAGTTAAAACAGTCAGCAAAAACTTTTTAATTTTTACTTAGAAAGCGGTTAGATATAAATATACATATCATTAAAATTTCGCCAAAGACTTTAAATTTAAATAAAATTTTTTCATTTCAAATTTAAAACAATTTATTTTTCGTTTTCTTTTACCAAAATTGTGGTACTGTAGAATTGCTTTTAAAAATAGAATTCTTAAAATATTTTGCTTTGTATCAAAAAAAGACAAGATGTACCAAATTATAAGAGCAGGCACTTAAATACAACTACTTAACTTTAATTTTTGAGAATAAATGGTACTATGGTGACGACTTTTATAGTATATTTTTTTTAAATTTGACATTTTCATTGTACTTGGATTTGGATCATAAAATAATTTCTTCATAAATTCATCGGAACAAAATTTTCATAAAAATTACCTGATTTGATGTTTGAAATAATAAACTTTAACATAATATATGTATTTATAAGATAGATGAATATAGAATTTTCGTTCTGATAATAAGAAGTTAGAATTTTTCATATTTTTATTAATCGTTACCTTATGATTTTTAGTATTATCAATAATTAATTTCAAGTAAAGGTTATTATCAATTAAATAGAAAAATTTGGAAAGAGTAGAAGATCTGTATTTTCTGTTAAAAAAAAATCTCATAATTCAGTATGATCCGTTACTAGTTGCTGTATTAGTTAATATGTTTGTTGTTTATTCCAAACAAATTACTTTTTGTGCTCTCTATAATCATTTTTAATTTCAGTCATTTAATTATTTAAAATTTTATAATAAAACAAAAATACACACAGAAAATAAATGTATGATAGATAAATATAGACTAAATATAGAGAGCTCTATGACGGCTCTAGCTAAATTCTACAATACCTTTAAATTATAAAACTAAAATTGTGTAACTTATATATAATTCTCAACCAACTAGAATTTTGTTGTAGTTATAGGATATAATTAATGTCAATTTTAATAGCCTTTTGATTTTGCTTAAATCTAAATCTACAGTTTATTTTATATTGTTAATTTTCAACTTCATTAAAAACTAAAAAAAAAATACCTTATTAACTTTATTTAAATTTTTTTTTTAACCTAAATTTATTGTCATTCTAATATGTTTTGTAATAGCTTAATAATCCCAAGATGGATAAACGGAATTAAATAAAAATAAAGTAAAAAAATTAGGTTGGCAAAGCGGAATGAAATATTTAATGTCATTAGTTCTAGATAAATTGGTATATTTAGAAATACATATCCCCTAAAAAGCGTAATCAAAAATTGAGGTATGTACGTTCTACATACATACATGGATATAATATATACATGTGTATATTATTTAAATGTTTACTTAAGTTAATTTCTACGATCAACGATTTTATGTAAATAAAATTAATCCTAAAAAAATGTTTCAGTGCGTGCAGGAAAAGTTCAACTGAAAAAATAAATATAATTTATATAACTTTACATGTTATATAAATTATTACAAATCTATGTAGAAGTACATACTTCTATTTTTTTTTTGCTGTTTTGTGTAATACTACATTTTCCGGATTTGACTTTTATAATTGTACTTAATTATATAATATTTACACCTACATAAATATTATCCAAAACAAAGCATACTAAATTATAAAGATAACACTCATACACATAATATGCACTTTTTTAGAAGTTTTTTATGAATTGGAACATATACCTAAAATACATAACATTTTTTTGTTAGTTTTTTTTATTTATGTTTTCATAAATTATTATGACCATAGAACGAAAAAGTTTTATTCTTTTGTTGTTAGTGACATGTTAACTACTTGGTTGATATTAAGAGAATTATTTATGAGAGTAGATACGTTTTGTATATTTATACTTATGAACAAAAACATAATTAAAAAATATTCCAAATTATTACCATCTTGATCTTATTACAAATCTATATACATAGTATTTACTTAAACGATTTTTAAATTTTTATTTATTTACGCTTCTATGAAATCTAAGTTTCTTCAAAAAATAAAATACATTAAATTCAGAAATTTGTCCGAGATTAAAAAAAAAATTTATTATCGTCGTCACAATCTTAAGAAAACATTTTCAAGTTTTTGAAAGCTTATTTCAGACCAAAAACATAAAATTTCTGAAATCCGCCAAAATCACCCTGGACTTTTGATTAGGTATTACGTCTCTAACATAGTCTTAGTTCTCTAACATATCAAAAAATCAGTATTATGTATACAATATATGTTGTATTTTAACTTATTCTATAAAAGTGCTTTGCATCTAAAATTCCGAAATAATTTTTGCGCAAATTTTCTTTCGTATTTTAAAAACAGACTATTTAAGATATTCAATTACCTACATTTTAAATTCTTCGGTGTAGTTAATAATTTTCACTTTGTCAGCATGTAAGGTATAAAGGTATTTTGATGTTAAATTGAAAAAACCACTTAATCATAAAACACTGTAACCAATTTATAAAAGCAATAAGTATATGAATAATTAAACTATTTTATTCATATTATGCTTTCAACTGCATTCTTTTACCAAATTTTAACATTATGCAAAAAAGAAAATCACCATATATTCTACACAAACATTGTCATTAAAATTATGTTATTTTTCAAAAGTTGGTTAACCCTTTTCCACAAATAATGCGATTTTTGCTTCGCACAATATTAATGCAAAACAAAAATAAACAAAATTTTTAACAATACATATTATTTAAAAGTTTTCGTCTCCTGAGCCTCATTAGTGTTAATAATCTAAGCTTTTTCCATGTGCCCTTGTTTATATAGTATACTAAATAAGGTGTATAATAAAATCATTATAAAATAATATAAATGTAAAATGCTTTTAAAATATGTACCGTTGAAATAATACCACAAAAAATATTACATTTGCGCTTACCACAATTAGCTTTATTGTCAAAATTTATTGAATCCATGTGGAAAGAGAATACCCATAAAAAAAAATAATAAATGAGTTTTTCTTTATTCTGATAATAAGATATTAAAATTGAAAATAGAATGATTTAAAAAAAGACAACTACTTTATTGAAGATTTTTTTGGAGTATTAGATGTTCAAAAGCACTAAAAATAGTTTTTCACTAAAATCTTGAAAATATTTGTATTAATTTAATAATATTGTCCATAATGTCTTTTGTATAGTGTTTTAATGCGTTGGGGATCGTTATGTTGTATTTAGTGCTATAGAATTTAGATCACTAAATGGAGTATTATATGCGTCAATACACATGCAATCATTTAGATGCATCTGCGTAAATAATGAAAAAATTTAGATGCATCAGCGTATATAATGAAAAAATTTAGATGCATCAGCGTAAATAATGAAATCATTTAGATGTTTCGTATTGAATATTACGTAATACCTAATCAAACATAATATATCTCACAATATTTCAATACAGCCAAATACAAAAAAAAATGAGAAAAAATGAGAAGAAAAAATATTCTCTCTTTGCAACTACCTCTCCCCTACGCATTAAAACAGTATATTGGATATGTAAACAAAATTTGTTATACAACTCGTTCTGTATTTACACAAAAATACATTGACACTTGCCAATTTATATCACTCGACCTTCGGTCTCGTGATATAAGTATTGACTCGTGTCAATGTATTTTTGTGTATACAGAACTCTTAATTAATAACAAATTTAGTTTACATATACAATAATCTACTATAATGCACTTTGTACATTATAATTATATACATTGCAATTGCGTAGCTACATTTTATCACTGAGCTTTGTAATTAATTAAATTCTTTTAACGAAAACGATTATAATGATGGTTAACCATTTGACAGATTTACTGAAAAAAAACATTCATATAACTAAATTTTCAATAATTAATTGAAGTTTTCCTACAAGAATAATCACAAAGAATCAAGATGATTTATTAGTATAAAGCTATAAGATTCTTAAATTATGTATAAAAAAAATGTTAACTTAATTTATGGGTCTTGATAATTTATTTGTCCAATAATAAACTGTATAGAAATTCCTAAATTAATAATAAAAAAAAATTAGACTATTAAAATTTAATGCAAACCATTCAAAAAACAAAGACAACAAATCAATATTTCTTCATTCATCATAATAAAAATACATATATAGACAAAAACAAAAAATTAGAATTATTATTATTGTTGTTTAGAAAATAACACAATAATGGTCAGGATAAAAATGTTATTTTATAATATATTCAAGTTACGTGTCTATAGCTTCAAGCAAAAATAATTAACAAGACTTTCAAGTAATTATCTGTGATATGAATAAAAAAAATTGGGAGTATCTATTGAACAAAATCATTCAATTTTTTTTCCTCCTCTGATTTATTTATCTATAACGTTGACATTGACAGAAATTATAAATGTTTATTTGCATACATTGGTTTAATTTAATTAAATTTGTTGAATTTATATTTCCAAAGTGTGTATACCACAGAATTTATTTAATTTTTTTTTTTAGCTTTTTAGTATATTATAGTGGTTATAAAAAATATATTTTTTTTTTTATTAAGAGAACTCTGTATGTAGATATTAATTATTTGCATTAAATTGAATTACTTATTTCTATACGTTAGTTATAAAAAACGTTAATATGATTAATGAAATCTTTTTCATTCAAATAATGTAGGTATAATAATCAAAAAAAAGTAGTAATTTCATCAATATTTTATTTTTAAATTGTCGGAATATTATATTTATTATGTACAATGTTCATTTGATAATGTTTGACATTTTAGTTTGCTTTTAAAAAAAGACACACGCATTTTATTTTCTGTTTAAGTACGATAACAGCATAATATTATTATACAAGATTAAACGTAATTTTCAAGCAATGTTGAGAAGGACATTTTTCAAGCAGTATCTCGTTAAAAATTATATTATTAACTACTATTGTTAAATAAAATTTGGCTTCAAATGAATATTTCTTGTACAGTGATAAAATGCATAATCTTCTGTATATAATTCATATTAAAATATAACAATATGAACAATTCCGATAATTTAGAATTACTAAAACGAATTCATGTTTAATTAATAAACCTAATTACTATAGGTACATATAACTATATTAGGTGTATTGAGTTGTCATGTCAATTATATACAATAATGTCGTAACAAAACTGAACTTAACATTTATTTGAATTAATGTAAATTTTACTTTTATTTAAAGAAAATATTCGTTCTGTGAAAACTCACTAATATAATGATCTTATACATTAAAATTTTAGATATATTGATTAAGATAAAAACTTCGCACTCAATCATTTTGATGAGACTTATTCCAATTGACTATGAATATTGTCGTCATTTTTGAGATATTTAAAAAAAATGATTCTGAAATTTACTTGTATGAATCCTGCTCCTCTCATAAATATTATTACTAAATGGTAATACAAAATAGGTATTATTATTTTATTTTATGAATGAATTTTTTTTTACCTATGTATATAAAATATTTCCTTCCTTCGATGTGTGAACAATATGAAATTGAATTTATTATTTTATTTCTTTAATTTATTATAAAAAATTGATTTTATTATGGCATGTACATATATTATTATGTGTAATGATGGTAATAAAAAAATGTTGTACATACGGTATGTATTTTATATAGAAAAGAAATTATTTGATGTTGACATAATAATCAAGCATATTTAGTATTAGAATTATTAGAGTATTTGCCTACATATTTTGATTTTACGATAATAAATAATAATGATATTTATTAACAAAAGAATAATCAAATTAAGTATGTGAAAGAATTATACATATATGTTAATCTGCATTAAACGAAAATTGCATGGCTCAATCATCATTCATCAAGGAATATTATAAATTGTATTTCTTTATAATTGATATAATGTATATCCTCAAGGAGGCGCTTAAAAGTTAGACTTACATTTTTGTATTGCTAATAAAACAAATAACATTTAAGACTGTTTAAATGTCTCAAAAATTTATTTTACTTTTAAAATTCATTTTAATCAAATCAAT
The DNA here is from genome assembly GCA_964007475.1 of Hybos culiciformis. Classification (NCBI taxonomy): domain Eukaryota; kingdom Metazoa; phylum Arthropoda; class Insecta; order Diptera; family Hybotidae; genus Hybos; species Hybos culiciformis. The sequence continues at coordinate 124,924,215 of OZ023273.1, forward strand.
ATTGATATTGGAAATGCACGCTATGAATAAAAAATTAGTTAAAATATATGTATGTACGTACATCATAGTAATATATTCTGATAATATAAACATAATAGTACAATCAATTAAATAATCAATTGGAATAGGATCAAAAAGATTAGTTATGTATTCAAGAATTAAATGGTGCGTACAGCATACACAATCGCATCATCAAATTAAAAAATAAAAATTATTGAATTGAGAGGGAAAATAGAAATATTATATAATAATTATATATAGTATTAGTAGGAAAGTCAGTTTTTGCATATACAAGACAGCTTGAAATTTATGTCAGTAGTTGGGTATTATAATAAATAAATAAACCTAAACGTCAAATATCAGTGTTGAATCATTCAATTTAGGTATTCTAAATTAAGTACAGATATAAATATTAAAGAAATCCTATTTAAAAAGTTTTTTTTTATTCTTATCTTGTAATATTGTAATTGAAAAAGAGAATTATCACGTTGAAAATTCAATTTAATTATGTTTTATAAAAAAAAATCCATAAGCATTAAAAATTTTGTTTTAACAAATTTCTAAAGTAATTTTTAAAGAAATTATTACTTTTTTTTTCTTGTTATTTTGCAAATACTTTTAAATCTTTTTAATCTTCTTGGAAAAAAAAATAATAATAATTTTAAAATTATTTTCCAGTTCTAGGTACATAACAATAATAAAATATTTATTTAATTTGAATGTTTAACTTTTCTCCTGTTTTTATTTTGTGGTAATATAAAACTTTTCAAAACACATTTTATGACAATTTTACACTTTAACACTTCTAATCTTTTTAAAGAACAAAAAAATTGAAAATTATTATTGGTACTTAATTTTACAATACATTTTTACAATAATATAAGTATGTTTACCTAACAGAATTCATCGTGTATATATACAATCTAAATACGGCAGTTACTTTTTGTCGTCGTGATAAATTTGTATGCAAGTTACAAAATTATATTTAAATTTAAGTATTAAAATTAAAATATAAAATAAAATAAAAAAATAAAAGTAAAAGTTGAATACATTTCTAAGCACAATATCTTAGTAACATGTCATGAATTAACATAAAATATATCCCATTAATCATCATATTCTTCTTTGGAATCTGATCTTTTATTTCGTACTTTTATATGTTCATTCAAATTTTAAATTTAAACCAATCTTAATTTTTAATAATTAATTTTTTTAACTTTAGTTTTTAAAACGTGTTTTAAAAGCTGTAAACGCTTGTTTTCTAACATAGGTTAAATGTATAGGTTTAACCTTTTTCTAACCTGTAATGCGAACAAAGTATTAATTAGATGTTTCATTTGGTCTAATTATTTAAGAAGACGAAAATTGTTTGGATAAATATTTTTACAAATAATCATAGATAATATTTGTGTACAAAGTATATCAAAGGTTG